>NW_020869290.1:504497-509497 GCF_003789085.1 Penaeus vannamei | reverse complement strand
ATACAGCACACAGTCCCAATAATATGGCTTGATTAAAAGACACGAAAGGGTTTTGTTAATAGTATTTCCTGTTCTATTCAAATGATGTTCCTGTCTGATAATATCCTCACAAGCTCGGGATATTTTCCTGTGAGTTCTTCCAATGTGTGGTTCTGCCAGATCTTCGTTGGGAGTGTAGAGCTTTCCTCGGAGCATATCTCGAGTATGTGAGGAGCATCTCCTACTTGCTCATTACCATATGAAATAACCTCTCAATGTTAATTTTACAACCGTATCGAGTGACCAGAATGACTGAAATGATTATTTCCTTATCATTAAATACAATAGCTTGTGTAAACAACTGTTGATTCTCCATAATTAGTTGCGTGGTTATTTCCATAATGAAGCTGTTATTAAGAATATGCAAATTTACTAGTCTTTTGCTGTACATTACACAAATTTATGAGCACTGTTAGTAATTCAGACATGACAGTAAACGGATTTGTACGATTCACTTCGGGTTTCAACTTTCGTTAGCTAGAGGAAGCTTTAGAAAAAATCAGATTGAAAAATATACCAGCATTATTTAAATTACCTCTACAATAAGTGATTGAAAAATTAAACCTAGATTAGAAACCTTAAGCGATTCTGACCTACCCTGGTATTCATTGCACAAACATGATCTAATTGCAGCACTGCTTCAACACACAAACAATGGCAAATTACATAGCAATTTCATGGAAACTTGAATTCTAATATTCTCTGTGTCCCGATGGGTCCCATAAATCTCAAGCAAGAAATAATAACATAGGCAAGTGTAGGTACAGTTTAATGAGTGATGTATGCTTCTATGTTTTTCCTACTTAAATTTCTTCTATCTCACCTTCAAAAATTATTGTGTGATGATGATATTTCTTACTGGGTTTTGATATTGTTTGCAGCATTAGTCTTCTTAGGAATCAAGACCAAACCAAACTCCGTTATTCTAACTAATCTCAACATCGTCGCCAAATAAACCGATATGTTATAATAGTTTTCTCATCATAAACTTCATCTAATATGGCTTTACCTATCCTTCCCACCACACTTAACATTCTCTGTCTCTGCTTCCCAACACACCACACACATACACAAAACACTTCAAATATAAGCAAACAACAGACACAAAAATACCACAACATTTTTTATTCGACTCTTCTACTTGCAAATCTCTTGATCCCAAATTAACAAACACTCAAACACTTTTTACAAAAGCAACTTCAAACCCTGGAAGAAGAAACACAAGCAAGACGATTGTTTTGTCTAAAAAAATGGGGAATACAGAAAGAGAAGAAAAGAAAAGAAGAGGAAACTAATAGAGGCGAAATGGAGTCAGTTTCCATCGAGAGATATATTAAGGAGAGAACACAACGGGGGCGAGACAAATAAAGAGAAAAAGCAACGAAGAGGGATATTATACATATATATATATAATATATGTATTATATAGTACACATATATATTATTATATATAATATAGTATATATAATATATAAACATAGCACAACGACATTATATATAGCATAATCATACAATCACACATACTACTAATCAATACTACACAAAAATAAAATATAAAAATAATAAATCATCCACAACCTCTCACAATTACCACTGGAACAACAATTCATGATGAATCTAAAATTAAGGTGATTAAGTAGTGGTTACAATGCAGTATGCTCATATACTCATTTTATATGAAGGTATTAGGTGTTGATTCAACTTAGTAGTGTGATTTAGATTAGGACTAAATATAGTATATATATTATATGATATATATATATATATATAATATATTTTATATATATACATATATATGACATGTCATTATACTTATAATATGAATACCGAAGTATCTCATAAGTACCTTGTACAATAGATAAATTAACTAATGAAGCAAGTTAATATTAAGTATCTCATTATTATTAATATGAACAAAGGATATCTTTTTTTCCTAGAAATATATATTAATATGAATGGGTGAATAATATACCTAACTTAGTACTATAATACTTTACTTCTATCACTTCTGCCATGTCTGACCTACTATTTCGAATCGTACCATGTTAGTATCATATCTACTACATAACACTACAGCAATTCAACAAGCCCACCCGGCCGCCTTTCTCTTCTGTCTGTTCCCCCCTGCTTTCTCTCTCTTCTCTCTCTCTATCTGTGTGTGTGTCATATATATAAATCACTATATATATATATATATATACTATATACAACTATATTTACACCATAAAACATTATATATGCATAAAAAAACATACATACTAATTAGTATAGTTATATATATACATATATATATATATATATATATATATATATATATATATACATATATATATATATATATATAGATACTATATATATAATATATAATATATATATATATACATACATACATACCATATATATATATATTATATATATATATAAGTATATATATATATATAGTATATTAGTATATATAGTATATAATATATAATATAATAATACAATACACTATATATATATATATATATATATATATATATATATATATAGTTTATATACATATATATACATATACCATACACATACTAATATAAATATATATATAATATATAATATATATATATATATATATATATATATATATATATCCCCCCTCTCTCTCTTTCTCTTTATTTATATACCTATCTCCCCCCTCCCCACTCTCTCTCACTGTCTCCCCCTTCTCTCTCTCTCTCTCTCTCTCTCTCTCTCTCTCTCCTCTCTCTCATCTAATCTCTCTCTATCTATCTATCTCTCTCTATCTATCTCTCTATCTCTCTATCTCTCTATCTATCTATCTATCTATCTCTCTCTAGTCAGTGGTAAGACACCTGTGATACAACCTTTTGCTGATTTACCATAATAAACAGATCAGCTGGTAAGAATTCCAAATTAGAGAAAATTTGAGCGAGACCTTTTTTCGTTTCCGAACTCTCAAATGAATGCCATTCTGAAATTATAATTTGAAAACGCTTCAAAGAAATATGTGGTGTTTGAGCCTGAATACTATTGTGGAATAAGAGAAATTTCAGTACTTCCATGTATTATAAAAAAAATCATATAATTTGCTTCCATTTCTATGAATAATTAAATGCTTTTCACATTTCCAATTTCCTAATTGTGATTTCGAATGAAATATAATTATTCAAATAACTAAAGTAAAAAATACATTTAACATATGAGTAAAAGAGGAAATGAGAAATGAAATATGAATTTCCTTTTCATCTTTTTTAAAACTAAAACCACAATCAAGGGTGTTGCAAGGCATTTGGAGGGCCTCGGGAATAGGTTCAATGTATGTGAGATGCATGTATTTATTTTGAGCTGCACGTCAATCCTATAATTTGTTGAAGTAAAGTATTCGCCGTCACAAATGAGGCATTTACCCGCCCTCATGAACGCATTTGAACAACGAGACCTCCACAGCCATTGTCAGCCTCACCACCAACACTATAATAAGAGCTAACACAGTATTTCTGCTTCTACGCTTACCAATTTCCTTGCTGAGCATGTCTAAAAACTCAGATAAAGTTATACCCGCTCGTCTCTAAGAAATAATGACACGAGAACTTCCTTTTTGTTCAAGTGTTCATGAGGAGAGAGCAGAATAATTGAACTGTCATCCCCTGCACATGTTATTACACATCATTCCCAGCACAGGGAGTGGGTTGCAATCCTTTGGCTCTACAGTGTATAGCAGTACTTTGTAAATGAGTTGGTTCCCGATACCTGTGGGGCGGGGCAACCAAACCGAACTAAGTACGAGCAAGATCTGTGGCCTCTACATGTACATCTTTAAATTGGAATTTTGCTCTTTAATCACCGTTCCCTTCACTACAGTAGAGTAAAGATGATGTTATCAGGTAGGGGTGTGACAGAAAGTGTCTATTAATACATATGTATGTGTGTTTGTGGATGTATATAAAGATGCTTCGGCCAGCGATTGCTCCTGTCAACATGTGTTTCAGTTAACGAGTCACGGCCCCTGTGACATGCCTGATATTCCATCAACTTTCGATTAGCGAAACCCGACGCCTCCTGCAAGGGCAACACCTGATTGGGCGCGGCGGCTCTCCGGTGGACCAACCGGCCTCCAGCTGATCTTATTGCAAGAGAGGAAATTGGCTGAATTCGGTAAATCTGACATGGGTGGTTCTCTATTTCTACAAATACAAACCAGTAAAATAACATACACGTCGAATTTGTCATGCTGGTCAATATAGGGTTACGTTTGATATTAATATGCTTAGCCTCCAGCTACGTATATCATCACATTTTTAGTAAAGCCTTGAATGACTGTATTATAAAAAAAAAAAAAAAAAAAAAGATCTTGGCTAAATTTATAGGACAGAGCAGAAGAGAAAGTTCAGCCAAGACTTCATCCTATATATAAGCAGCGTCGGTAGTGACTGTCACAACTTCTTAATGTTCATGTGCTGGAAACTTCCCGCGTTAATATCTCCAACACTGCACCTTGTTAGTATTTGAGGGGAGGAAATGAAATGCAAACTGTCAACGCTTCCAACGCTCTTTCTCCCCCCCCCTTCTCTCTCTCCTCTCCTCTCTCTCTCTCTCTCTCTCTCTCTCTCTCTCTCTCTCTCTCTCTCTCTCTCTCTCTCTCTCTCTCTCTCTCTCTCTCTCTCTCCTTCCTCCCTCCCTCCTCTCCCTCTCTCTCACTCACTTTTCAAACATTCTAACCATGTCCTTTCCACTTTCGATGGTGTGTTTGGATCCGTCAGCCTCTTCCCTCTCTGACTTTGTTCATAAAACAATTTTGAAAGAACACGCGACCTCTGGTGGACGGGGAACACGTGAAGGGAAGGCTCGAATAGAGAGCTTAAAAATAGTTATTTTCCTTGCTACAGTATCACAGCACGCCACTTGGCTTTAATGTCTATTGAGGAAAAATGCAAATATATTACACCGTTAAAACTTTTCCA
>NW_020869290.1:486997-489497 GCF_003789085.1 Penaeus vannamei | reverse complement strand
CGAGCTCACTTTTGGTTTGGTTTCTTCGCCTTGCCGAATTTATCAAAAATATTCCCAACATCCAATTTGCTTTCAATGTAAGCAAACTACCGCTATATGAGACAACTCATTCCCCTTCAATTTGAGTGAAAAAATTATTCGCGGAAGATAACAGACTGGACGCTGTTAGTAATGATAGTAAATTTGCCGACGAAGAAATGTTTGCCTTGATTTTGTACTTAGTGAAGAAATAAAACGAAATAATTAAAAAAAAAAATCATTTAGGACAGACGTTATAATTGATAATAATGATGATTTAAAAAATCGTCCACACACTTTAGAGCAACAATCTAAAAGGATATTTACTATTGATAGTCTTTCAAACTGCGAAAATGGAAATAACATTGGTAAACGCACAATGAACATCCCCGAGATGGCCATAATACAGCTATTAGTATCTAATATTTATCTTCTAGGTAATAATAAAGCCATCAACATACTTCACTTAATACTTGTGGCACATATGGAAACTTGCTTGCCTTTAGCATCATCTATTGACAGACTAAAGATTATCAAGAGGATTTTCTCTCTCATTTCTGTCGACCATGTTGGCGGTTTGTTTACTATTGTGACGTCATGAAGCTGTATCAAGCTTCATCTGGAGGCAGTTTGAAAGTGCTTGGTTTGGTTACGAAACCGGACCAAGATATCTGACCAAGAAGTGCCGTCAAGAACAAATATGAGCGAGGAGTTTCAAGATTATTAGAGGAATTTTGAAATATCTCGCCGTCAAAAATGTCTTTATTACACTCCTGTTTAACTCTCCTTTCCATAGGAATTGCTCCGTATACAGAGAAAATTATCAAATGAACTTGTAATCATTTACAGACATAAAATAAAATAACTAACATGTAACAATGTAAATAATTCCTCATAGATCCAGCAGAAATCATTGCATATATGTGGTTTTGTAAGCATTACGTATCCCAAAATGATTTCCTAAATTCTTAATATTGTGTTTATCAAGTAACACATTCAATTCATTGTTATATATAATATATATATATATATATATATATAATATATATATATATATATATATATATATATATATATATATATATATATATATATATATAATCATAGGATAATATTTTTGAATGGATATTTGTCACCAAGGTTAAAGGTGAATTGCGACGTAATTAATGCGTCTCCTTTTCATGAAGAGAACTAAGGGTTTCCTAATTGCTTTTCACTGCAATGTTCGGTCAGGAAGAGAAGCAGTTTTCCCTGTCATATCGGTTCACATTAAACGTATTTGATTTAAAATAACGATAAAGCATGGATAGCAAAGAAAATGCTAGAGTTAAAAACGTTTCGATATTGAATTTGGTTAAGACATGTTACTGTCAAATAAATATTTCTGCCGACTATGCAAACGGAAAAAACGATATCCGGTTCGAAACCCGCACGGAGGCCCCAGAGCAGTCGTTTGTTTGAGTCTCGTCTTCGGAGACCTTACGACATTGCAACAACTCCAAAGCGAGATACAACATTGTTAACTGTTTTGAGTATGGCCACTGATTGGTCTAAATATAATGCCCCACGCCTGAGAGGCCAAAACATTATATACAATAAATAAATAAATAAATCATAAATAAATAAGATAATAATACATTCCAAACCTCTTGGTTTGTTCTTGTTAGTAAACACTGGTTTCTCTCTGATTTTTTTCACAATATTTTCTGCTGTTTACCTGCACATTCAGAACAGTGGTGTGAGTGTTCAGTTTCTCTGATGCGCCAGAAGCCACGTCGATGCACGGAGGCTAGAATTCTCCTTTGTTCAAATCCTTTTGGTAAGATCCATATGCTGACGATTTAACTGAAATATTTATCTGAGATTTTTTTCTTGCATTTTTTCTTGTATCTTTATTTATTGATTATAAAAAATAATGAATTTAATAATACCACTTTTCTGCTACCTTTTCTGACAATATCAACATTACAACAGAAAGAAATTTAAAACTTACCCTACAAATATATTAATATAATATGATAATTTTCTACGAAAATGCACCAGTAAGATCGAAGATTTTACAAGACATGGTGTGGGACAATAAGCCTTTGACATTGAAGTTTTATGATGTTGATACCTCAAAACTTCAGTTTTACAAAAAGGCCTCTCCTTTGAGCTTTAACCAATTTATGTGACTTTAAAAGGAACGGTGAACGCAATTCATAGCCTCAGAGATCACCCAAATTACAAACAAAAGTGTATGTGAGTATTTTTTGTGGAATTTTCAAAGTGATTTTCGGTTTGTGTGTGTGTGTGTGTGTGTGTGTGTGTGTGTGTGTGTGTGTGTGTTGTGTGTGTGTGTGTGTGTGGTGTGTGTGTGTGTGTGTGTATGTGTGTTGTGGAGTAAAGTATTTCGTGTGGAGTATAAACGATACTTGTCACATTGTACATTCACAAGAACCGTGCGTCTCAAATGTATTCGCATAGGACACCTATGTATACG
>NW_020869290.1:459497-466997 GCF_003789085.1 Penaeus vannamei | reverse complement strand
AAAGAATGTGAGGTTGGATCAATCCCCATTCCTCCAGTATCTTTTCGTTCTTTACTTGGATATTAATAATCTTGGATAATAATGAATAAATACTTCTTGTGGGACATGCCTCATGATACCACTTTCCTTCTCTCTGGGTTCGGGGCGAAAGTCAAGACATAGATGCACATGTGTGTCAGTTAACATTATTCAAAACATTTAGATTCATAATCATATCAACTCACTTGTCAGACATTATAACCTCTGATATCCAGCTACAAGATGACTTTTTATACCAGTACTTAACAAGCATGTGGGTTGTATGCTCTGACAAAGGAAAAGTAAAACTGTTTACAATTTCCCCTATTGAATTATTAACATTTAGATAAACCAACCTTTTTTTAATAATTATCGGAATTTACTTTTGTAATCAAACACTAAATTTCCTCATTCTGATAAACCTTCAAAATAGAAATTCGTAAATAAACGTTTCTTCGTCGTCCAAAGACCTTAACCATTATAACCAAAGCAGCTTTTAAATGTCGAATCAAAAACAATGTGTGTGTGCGCAGATATCCTATATTTATTTATCATTTTTGCAGAGATATCCTTTAATTCATACTTTTCTCTGTACACATAGGCATATATATAGCTATGCATGGTTGAGTAGATTGGTAGATTGACCTTTAATCATTTATTTATTCATTTATTAAAAAAAATTCAGGAGTTAGAAATAAAAAATACGAACAGTAAAAGAAAAGAAAATCAGAATCACTTCCATAATCCCTTCCCTTCCTCCACTATCGCATCACTATATGTGCTTCACTTTCTTATTCACTCACTTTTCTCATTTTTAAACGTCCTTTCCGAGTGATATAGGTTGTCCTGTCGTTTTTTGTTTTTTGTTTTTTTCATCAATGAAGTTCAGCCACTGTCGTGAAGTTGCAGGATTCCAGCTCATCAGTATTAGAGCAAACATACACCGCCTTTGGGGGAAGGAGATCACAACTTTGGAGAGTCCATCAACATTAATATATTGCCACTCTGAACCATGCGAACTGTTTCTCATTTTTAGGAATTCCGTGATGCGCTTTGTCGGCATTATAACGAACGAAGAAAGTAACCAAACACGACAAACTTCATCCTGTGAAATCATTTACGCATAGGTCATCAAGATGACCATTCTATTCTAATTGCAATAATTCCTAACGAAATATATAAGCAAAAACAACATCATTTTACTTGAAGATTATAGAAGATAAGATAGAATTAATGAATGAACAAAGTAAATAAAATCTTGCTGGTTTACTCATTTCATTGTTGTTGCTGTACTAAGAGTTACCTGTGAAATGATGATGAAATGCATTTGTGTTTAATGTTGTTCTTCTTAGTGACTATTTGATCTTATTACTATCATTGTCATTATCCTTTGAATATTTGTTTACTTAACTTAAAGTGACACAAAATTTAAAAGCCAATTAAAATTTAGCTAAATCATATAAATTTATTTTCTTTCAAAAAGTACATTTAACAGTACTCAAAGGAGTTATTCCAAAAAGTATCATCTCTTGCTTCCTTAATCTTATGCCAATATCATTATACTGAAAATGATCCAAATTTTGAGTTAATTTTGATTTTGCTACATCATGGTTTACTTTTAAAATGAAATCTTTTATGATCTTAATATTTCTTGATTTTACTTAAAATGCCAAAATTATAGAACTAATCTGAATATGGCTGTATTAGGCCTACATATATATATATATATATATATATATATATATATATATATATATATATATATATATATATATATATATATATATGTGTGTGTGTGTGTGTGTGTGTGTGTGTGTGTGTTGTGTGTGTGGTGTTTCTCTCTCTTCTCTCTCTCTCTCTCTCTCTCTCTCTCTCTCTCTCTCTCTCTCTCTCTTTCTTTTTTTTTTTTTTTAATGCATCTAAGACAACTCAAACGGTTTCAAAAACATTGACAGGAACAACCACGGTTCCAACAACATCACTTCAGCAACAACTACTGCTACAAAATCAGCGGTTTTAGCTTCGACAACAACACCTCTTACAGCATCGACTTTCACCACAACCACAAAAATATCGACGAAAACAACGACCTCAGCAACAGATCTAATAATGTCTACCACGTCAACAGATCCAACAACCTCTTCAATACCCCCAGTGACAATGACCTCTACAACAGCCCCAATAACTTCTACAGTAGCCCCAACAAATATCAACCTCAACAATTCTTCTACAAGGGCGACAAAACAACTACGGCAACAACTCGGCACAACTTCGACCTCAACAACTCTACAACGGCCCCAACGACATCGACCTCAACAACCTACAAGTCCAACAACTTCTACAACGGCCGCCAACAACAACAACTTCAACAACTTCTACAACAGCCCCAACGACATCGACCTCAACAACTACAACAATCAACTTTCTACAACAGCCCCAACAACTTCGACCTCAACAACTTCTACAACTGCCCCAACGACTCGACTCAACAACTCAACTCCAACAAACTTCTACAACTGCCCCAACGACATCGACCTCAACAACTTCTACAAGGCCCAACAACTTCGACCTCAACAACTTCTACAACAGCCCCAACAACTTCGACCTCAACAACTTCTACAACAGCCCCAACAACTTCGACGTCAACAACTTCTCAACAGCCCCAACAACTTCGACCTCAACAACTTCTACAACAGCCCCAACAACATCGACTCTCACAAACAACTTCTACAACAGCCCCAACAACTTCTACAACTGCTCCAACAACTTCGACCTCAACAACTTCTACACAGCCCCAACAACTTCGACCTAACAACTTCTACACAACGGCCCCAAACGACATCGACCTCAACAACTAAACAAGTCCAACAACTTCTACAACTGCCCAAACAACTTCGCCTCAAACAACTGGGCCCCAACAACTTCTACAACGCCCAACAACTTCGACCTCGACTTCTAAACAAAAACACACTCTCAAACAACTTCGACCTCAACAACTTCTACAACTGCCCCAACGACATCGACCTCAACAACTTCTACAACTGCCCCAACAACTTCGACCTCAAACAACTTCTACAACAGCCCCAACAACTTCGACCTCAACAACTTCTACAACTGCCCCAACAACTTCGACCTCAACAACTTCTAACACGGCCCAACAAAAACTTCGCACCTCACGAACTTCTACCAACAGCCCCAACAACTTGCGACCTCAACACTTCTAGCAACTGGCGCGGGCAACAACAATCGACGCTGCAACAATTCTTCTGTCTACAACTGCCCCAACAGTACATCGACCGTCAACAACTTCGTACAACGGCCTCCGAACAACTTTCGGGCCGTTCAACAACTTCTAGCAACAGCCTCAAGCAACTTCGACAGCTCACAACTTCTCTAGCAACGGCCACCACCAACTTCGACCTTCAACAACCTTTCTCTAGCAACGGCCCAACAACTTCGGACCGGTCAATCACTTCTTACATACACGGTCCCACACAACTTCGACCCGGGTCACAACTTCTTAAAACAGCCCGCAAACACTTCGACATCAACACTTTTCTACAACCGGGCCCCAACAACTTCGCTCAACACTTCTGACAACGGTCCCAGACAACTTCGACGTCAACAACTTTCACATACAGCCAACAACTTCGACCAATCAACAAGGACGTTCTACACGGGGCACAACAACGTTCGACCTCAACAGTTACGGTCTACAACGGCCCAACAACTTCGAGCCTCAACAACTTCTACAACGGCCCAACGACTTCGCACTTCACCAACTTATACAACAGCGGCCCAACACTTCGACTCAACAACTTCTACAAAGGCCCCAACAACTTCGAAACATCAACAACTTCTACAACGGCCCCAACAACTTCGACCAATCAACAACTCTAAACAACAGCCAAACAACTTCGTACCTATGCAACAACTTCTACAACGGACCACCAACAAAGCTTCGTTAACCTCAACACATTCTAGGCAACGGCCCCAACAACTAATTTCGACCAGTAATCAACAAACTTCTACAAACGGCCCCAAACAACTTCGACTCCAACAGCTTCTAACAACGCGCCTCCCGGAAACATTAACTCTTCCGGCAGCCATACAAGACCGGTGCCATATACGTGAACCGGACGGAATCAATAATGGAAGTGATCCTAGCTCACCTGGGTAGGATGTAGTCGTCTATACTCATTAGAAAGTAACAATCCCAGTACTCTATCTACCTACGGTACTGTTAAGTCAGTGATATATGATATAAACTTTTTACTTTCAGAGCTTGTCATTTACTGTGTGATGATACTATAATGAGCAGGGACGATATTACTAGAAATTAATATATCTTTATACATTAGTACAATATATTATAAGGTTACTTATGACGCTTGTAGTAATATTGTTATTCACGACTACTAGCCTGATGAGGTACCTACTGAAAGGTGGATATTGCTATATTACATTTCTGTTATAATAATAATTATATATATATATTATTAATATTAAATATCGTATGTTATATATTATCAAACATTAACAAGTTACATTCATATACAGAACCTATGAAATATATATAACATAATTAATGAGAATATATGTCATATATATATATCTGTATGTAAATCGATATAATATTAGTATATGATAATAATATATATAATATATATATATATACTACACTTATTGTGAGTAATTACCTATACCCTAATAACTAATATGTTAAATGAATACGTGTGTGGTTATATATATGATATACTATTATATACATATATATTAATATCTATAATATATATATATATATATATATATATATAATGTATAATATAACGGTGATATAATATTAATTTATACTTAACAACAACTACACACTCACACACACACACACATCTACAAACACACACACCCACGAGCACTCAGACTTATCAATATATAACCTAACATCACCATTATATATAGCATTTATATACCATAAATATGTAGCACATACTAGCTATAAGATATACCCTATATAGATACATGTGAATATAGATATTAGTTTATCTTAATGTATACGCATGTGAATATATATACGCACTAAATATACTTATATATTATAATATATAACATATTATACATAATCATATTACTAATATAACATAATTATGATATATTAAATTATATATAATATATAAACGAACATAATTTAACCTCGATATGAACAATATAACTGAACTCTCATGCTCACATATTAATACATTGACGTTCACACATATAGATCTTGACTCATCATAGGTAATTACTTATTTAATCTATAATTAATTATGTTCCTTATGTGTTACTTTGTATGATTTCTACTGTATGGATTTCTAAATAATTATAATTTAGTTACATATTATTATTTCAATATACAATAATTGTCATACCAATAAATTATATTGTACTAACATCCTAAAAGATAACTGCATAATGACTATTACTAATGAATAAAATAAGATGAATATCATATTATTGTATCAGTCATGATTATATATATTTATATATTCCATATATAAATATATATATATATTTATATAGGCTTTAGATATAGTAGTGTGTATGACGAATTATTAGTATTCTTTATAGTAATCGATCACAATCCTCGAATAATAAATATATTCAATAGTACTTATAAGTTAAGTATAATAATAGATAGCTTTAAAGTCGAATTATAAGATTGATCTTATAACTATATTATATTTTTTAAAAACTATATTGTTGTGTGTGTGGTAATATATATAGTTGAGGTCATACATATATTATTATTAGCGTCTAGTAGTTGTAATAAGAGGTATAAGTATAAATATACATATATCCTATTATCATTATTATTATATTATACTCGTGTATGTATGACTTATACCCTACCCATGTATAACAAAGTACGTAAAAAATATAAAGAATAAATATAAATACTCATGGCATAACTATAATAACTTAATAAGTAACTCATATTATATATGATTAAAAAACAATACTTAAATTTTAAAAAAATCGTTAGATGTAGACGAGAGAGAGAGGGTAAGTAGAGTAGTAGAGAGACGAAGAGGGACGATGAAGAGATGTAGAGAGAAATATTATAAGTACGAAATAAAGTATTATATGTCTAATAAAAACCGTATAGATAGTTTTTATAGTGGATTATATAGTACTAGGTCAAGGTATTTATTTATATGACTAAATGATATAGAATATAACGTGAATAGTATATACCGGTTGAGTCGCAAGAACATTA
Source organism: Penaeus vannamei (assembly GCF_003789085.1). Lineage (NCBI taxonomy): Eukaryota > Metazoa > Arthropoda > Malacostraca > Decapoda > Penaeidae > Penaeus > Penaeus vannamei. The sequence continues at coordinate 460,726 of NW_020869290.1, read as the reverse complement.
CACAGCATAAAACACACACACATCTATAGTGGTTACTATTAGCAATAATATGTATTATAAGAATAATAATATAGGAACAATTCAGTTTTGAGTATATAGTATTTTACTGTTAGAAGGTATACTAATTTAATGGTAATACGTATATGACTTTTGCATATCTAGAGTATAATAACTTGAGTAACTTACCAACACTAGCACACGCACACATTATTTATTATATATATTATAATTTATTCGGAATGAGACTCAATTGATGCGAAAGCTACCGTAAAAATTTATTTCATAGTAATATTATATGAGTGGATCATAAAATAAAGGCTTAACACATACGAATTATTAGTTGACTTAAGTTTTTAATATGGATAAAACAATCTACGCTCACTCACTCACAATATATAAGTAACGACTGTTATTCTATCTAAGTCTTAATCAATAATTAATTTTATTATATTCCTCCACATCTAAATTAACGATATTAAATGGTATAGTATAGATTATAATATACTATTATATATATATCGCATGTATAATATATTATAGTACTAATAATTACGACTAAAAAATTAAGGCTACATGCGACAAATAGAAAATAAAACACACACACGCAACAATAATACATAATTTATGTATAGTATTACATATACCTACTATTGTAAATTACTAGAACTGCCTAATTATTTGGTTTAAGTATAAATGTGAGATTTTAAATAGGATGTGCCGAGCTTGCCATTTTCGAATGAATAGTATCATACTATACTCACCTTTCATTATTATCCCGCTCATTATTTCCTCATATGTAATTTTTCTCAGAAGTTTACCCTCGTCTGTGGCGTAGTGCTGTGTATGATAGTGCTCGCTACCGCTGTTTGTGTGATGTGTGATTATGTGTATAGTGGAATTATTTTCATATTAGTCTTGATTTTCCGCAGTATCTATATTAACCGCTTGCAAATCTAGGGTGTATTTGAAATATTCATAAATATTCTCTAGGGTGACTTGAGTTCTCAACTATTCTCCATCTGTCTTCATTAATCTTACTTAACTCTATGTCTCTCTCACTCTCTTCTCTCATCTTCTGTACTGTTTCACTCACTCACATCTCTTATCTGATCGTGTTCGTCTCGTGCATGTCTGTTTGCTCGTCATGTGGTGCTCTTGCTGTGTAGTTCAGCTGTAGCTTCGCTGTCGTCTGTCGCTGTGCTGTGTGTGTTGTGTACATTAGCACACAC
>NW_020869290.1:434497-446997 GCF_003789085.1 Penaeus vannamei | reverse complement strand
TTCTCTTCTCTCTCTCTCTCTCTCTCTCTTCTCTCTCTCTCTCTCTCTCTCTCTTCTCCTCTCCCCTCTCTCTCTCTCTCTATCTCTCTCCTCCCCCCCTCCCTCCCTCTCTCCCTCTCTCTCTCCCTCTCTCTCTCTCTCTCTCTCTCTCTCTCTCTCTCTCTCTCTCTCTCTCTCTCTCTCTCTCTCTCTCTCTCTCTCTCTCTCTTCTCTCCTCTCTCTCTCTCTCTCCTCTCTCTCTGCTCTCTCTCTCCTCTCTCTCCTCTCTCTCTCTCCTCTCTCTCCCTCCTTCTCTCTCTCTCTCTCTCTCTCTTCTCTCTCCTCTCCTCTCTCTCTCTCTCTCTCTCTCTCTCTCTCTCTCTCTCTCTCTCTCCCTCCTCTCTCTCCTTCTCCTCCCTCCTCCCCTCTCGTTTACCACCATCCTCTCATCTCACCCCAACATCTTCTTGTCCTCTGTGTTATTTTATCTTTCTTTCTCTCTCTTGCTCTCGTCGTCTCTTTCTTCTTCTCTCTCTCTTTCTTCTCTCTCTCTCTCCTCTCTCTCTCGTCTCTCTCTCTCTCTCTCTCTTCTCTCTCCTTCTACCTCTCTCTCTCTGTTTCTACCTGTTCTCTTCTCTCCTCTCTCTCTCTTGTCTCTGCCCCCCTTCCAACTTTCTTCTCTCTCTCTCTCTTCTCCTCCATCTTCTCTCCCTCTCTCGCTCCCTCTCTCGAATCTCTCTCATCTCTATTCTCTCTATCATCTATGCTATTTTCCCTCCCTCTCTCGTCTCTCTCTACAGCACTGATGTAAAGATAAATTCGCACCTAATATTTTCCATCTTTTAATATCACTCGAAGTGAGCTCATATATTGAGTGACGTTAATATCACAACACAGCTACTTCAAGTTGAAAAAATTGGGCCGTCCCTAGTGGCTCTGCTGAGGGCTATGTCAGAACAATGAGAGCTCACTCAGCCTCTCAATGCTGCACTATTAGTGCAGGTTTCAGCTGCCAAGTCAATTTCCTCTCCGTGGAAAAGGCCGCCTTTGTTCCTCTACAAACATCTCGGAGCGAATCCCTCCTCCTCGCGCCAGACAAGAATTGCGATTCTTCGCGATTGGATAGGATAGGAGTCTCTCTGCTCTCTCATCTCTCTTTTCTCTCTTCCTTCTCTCTCTTCTCTCTCGTCTCCTCTCCCTCTCTCTCTTCTCTCTATCTCTCTCTCTAAGACGCTGCATGCTCGCTTTCTNCCCCTCCCTCCCTCCTTCCCTCCTTCTCTCCCTCTCTCCCTCCCCCCTCCCTCCCTCCCTCCCTGCTCCCTCCTCTCTCCCTCTCCCTCCTTCTCTCTCTCTCTCTCTCTCTCTCTCTCTCTCTCTCTGCTCTCTTCCTCCTCCTCCTCTCTCCTCCCTCCCTTCCTCCCTCCCTCCCTCCCTCTCTCCTCCTCTTCTCTCCTCCCCTCTCTCCCTCCCTCCCTCCCTCTCCTCTCCCTCCCTCCCTCCCTCCCTCCCTCCCTCCCTCCCTCCTCCTCTCCCTCCCTCCCTCCCTCCCTCCCTCCCTCCCTCCCCCTCCCTCCTCCCTCCAGGAAGATGCTGCATCACCGTCGCTTACTTCAAGATGGTCACTGTCAGTCAGAAAATCGTATTTTTAATCTATTTTTTCTTTCTTTTTTTTTTCTTCTTTTTTTTCTCTTCTATTTCTTTAGCTTTGAGTCTCGAGCAGCAGAAAGAGGCCGCTTTGAAGAGGCCGCGGTCGTGTTCCTGAGGAGGAGAGGGAGGAGGAGAGGAGGTGGGGAGGAGGGGTAAGGGGAGAGGAGGAAGGGAAGGAGAGGAGGTGGGGGAGGGGAAGAAGGAGGAGGAAGGGGAAGGGAGGAGGAAGGAAGGAGGAAGGGAGGAGGAGGGAGGGGGGAGGGAGGAGGAGGGAGGGAGGTGGAGGGAGAGGAAGGAGGAGGAAGGAGATGAGGTAAGGAGGGCGGGAGGAGGAGGAGGAGAGGAGGAGGAGAGGAGAGGAGGAGGAGGAGGAGGAGGAGGAGAGGAGGAGGAGGAGGAAGGAGGGAGGAGGAAGGGCGCGAGGAAGAGGAGGAGAAGGAGGAGGAGGGGAGGGGGAGGAGGAGGAGGGAGAGGTAGAGGAGGAGGAGGAGGGGGAGGAGAAGGAGGGGGAGGGGAGGGGGAGGAGGAGGAGGAGGAGGAGGAGGAGGAAGGAGGGAGGAGGAGGAGGGGGAGGAGGAGGAGGAAGGGGATGGGAAGGGAAGGGGAGGGGAGGAGGAGGAGGAGGAGGAGGAGAGGAGGAGAGGAGGAGGAGGAGGAAGGAGGAGGAGGAGGAGGAGAAGAAGAAGAAGAAGAAGAAAAAGAAAGAGAAGAAGAAGGAGTAGGAGGAGAAGGAAAAAAAGAAGAAGAAGAGAAAGGAGGAGAAGGAGGAGGAAAGAATGGAGAATTGGCAGATAGAAGTGATTTTAGTGGAACAGGCAAGAGGAGCAAAAGGAGAAAGAGGGAAAAAGAAAAAAAAAAAAAAACAGAAACGACAAGAATCAGGAAGAAGAGAAAAAGGAAAAGAAGAAGGAGAAAGACAAGGAAGAAGGAGTGCGGCTCTCTTTGTAGTCGTCACGAAGAGCACACGCTGGGCCCTTGAAGGATGTGAGTGAAGGAGAGACAGAGACAGATCCTTCTCCCGCCCCCTCCTCTCCTTCCTCCCCCCTCCTTCCTCCCCCTTCCTCATCACCTATCTCTTCCTTCTTCTTCTCCCTCTCCTCCTCCCCTTCCCCTGCTCTCTCTTTCTTCCCTCTTCCCCTCCTCCTTCCCTTCCTCTTCCTCATCCTCCTCCCTCTTCCTCCCCCTTCTCCCTCACCACCTACGTCTTCCTCCTTCCTCCCTCTCTCCTCCTCCTTATCTACCCCCCTCCTCATCTCCCTCTTCTCCTTCCTTCCTCCCTCGATATCTATCCCCTCTCTCTCTTTACTCGCTTTTACTCTCTTCTTCCTCTTCCACTCTTTCTTCGCCTTCCTCCATTTTCATCTCTTCTCCCTCTTCCCTTCTTTCTCTTTCTTCGCCTTCCTCCATTTTCACTTGTTTTATTCCCCTCTTTTCCCCTCTCCCTTCCTTTCCCCATAACCCTCTTTTTCCTTATCATCTTCCCCATCCTCTCCCTTCCTTATTCCCCTCTTCCTCCTCCTTTTCTTCCTCTCCTTCTTCTCCCTCCCTGTCCTCCTCCCCTATTTACACCCCCTTCCCCTCCCCTCTCTCCTCTTCACCTCCTTCTTGTCCCTCTCTCCCCTCACCTCCATCTTCTCCCTCTCTCTCCCTCACCTCCTCTTCTCTCTCGCTCACCTCACCTCCTCCTTCTCCCTCTCTCACCCTCACCTCCTCCTTCTCCCTCTCTCCCCCTCACCTTCTCCTTCTCCCTCTCTCCCCTCACCTCCACCTTCTCCCTCTCTCCACTCACCTCTTACATCTCCCTCTCTCCCCCTCACCTCCTCCTTCTCCCTCTCTCTCCCTAATTTTCTTCTCCCTCTCTTCCCCTCACCTCCACCTTCTCCTCTCTTCTTTCCTCTCTCCCACTCACCTTCTACTTTTCCCTCTCTCTCCCTTATCTTCACCCTCCCTCACCCTTACCACCTCCTTCCCTCACCCCATCCCCTCTCTCCCCTCACCCTCCTCTTCTCCCTCTCTCCCCCCTCACCTCCTCCTTCTCCTTCTCTCCCCTCACCTCCTCCTTCTCCCTCTCTCCCTTTCACCTCCTCCTTCTCCCTCTCCCTCTCTCCCTTACCCTCTTTTCCCTCTCTCCCATTCACCTCCTCCTTCTCCCCCTCACCCCCTCCTTCTCCCTCTCTCCCTCTTACCTTCCCCTTCTCACTCTCTCCTCCCCCTCTTTCCCTCCTATTCACCCCCTCCTTCTCCCTCTCTCCCCCTCACCTCCCCCCTCCCCTCCCCCTCTCTTCCCCCTCCCCCCCACCCCCGCCTCATCCCCGTGCATTACTGCCTGTTCCCCGCCCGCCCATCCATGCGGGCGCCCACGACACCAAAGCGTGGAAATGTCGATGCAGGGGCGCGGGTCGTGGAGACGGGTGACGACACGCGAGAATCACCGGCTCGTTAGCTACGGGCGTGGGGGGCGGGGTGGGGGGGGAGAGATCGTCATGCGGGCGTGTGGGCGGCTTTGGGGGTGGGGGGTGGGGTGGATGGGTGGTGAAGGAAGGGGGAGGGGGAGAGGGGAAGGGAGGAGGGGGGGAGGGGATGGAAGGGGAGGGAGGGGTTGGGGAAAGGGGGTGGATGGGTGGTGAAGGAAGAGGGGGAGGGAGGGAGGGAGGGAGGGAAGGAGGGGGTAAGGGAGGGAAGGGAGAGGAAAGGGGAAGAGGGGAGGGGGAGGTGGGGGAGGAGGGGGAGAGGGAGTGAGGGGAGGAGTGGAGATGATAAGCGTGGGCGGAGGTGAGTCGTGACTTGATTCGGACTTCATGAGTACTTTGGGGGGGGGGGGGGATTAGAGGGGCGCGCGCACACGTACGTTTGCTGTGTACTATGCGTTTATGCACGGATACGGACTCATGCACACATACACACACACACACACACACACACACGCCACACATGCACACACACACACACACACACGCACACACATGCACACACACACAACACACACAACACACACACACACACACACACACAACACACAACACACACACACGCACCCCCCCCCCCCCCACACACAACATACCCGGACACCACCCCCCCACACACACACACGCACTCACACCCCCCCCCCCCACATACACACACACGCACCCCCCCACACACACGCACTCACACCCACATACACACAGCCACCCCCCACACACACACACACATATTTGACGAAAGCTTATTTCACAATCAGCTGTTGGCATGAAATATAAATATCTGGCAACACAAGAGCCGCATAGTCATAGTGCCTAAATGTCATCTTATGCAATCTAAATTCATGTCAAGCTAAAAAAAAAGAAAAAAAAAGAAAAAAATAAAGAAAAGAAATGACACCAAAGACATGTGCTTACAATACAGTTAACATGACTCGGTTCTGAAGAGGTGAGACTAATATATGTCAATGATCGAATTAAATGACTGAATAATGAATAGTTGTTTATTTATAAATAGTTATTTTTTAAACGATTGAGGAGCCCAAAAGATCAAGGTAAATGATTAAACAATGAATAGTTGTTTATCCATTTTCAAATACAAGAGAAACACAAATTATCAAATAGGATAAAACAAGGAATGCTTATTTTCTGTTTTCAAATGATATAGTATCCAAAAAATCATATGATGTTAAACAATAAATAGTTGTTTATCTGTTTTCAAATAATAGAAAAAACAAAAGATGATATGATGTTAAACAATTGATAGTTGTTTATCCATTTTCAAAAAATAGAAAAAAAGATAGATATGATGTTAAACAGTGAATAGTTGTTTATCTATCTTCAAATAATAGAAAAAAAAGAAAAAAATAAATATGATCTTAAAACAATGAATAGTTGTTTATCTACTTTCAAAAAAAAAAAAAAATCAATATGATGTTAAACAAGGAATAGTCGTTTATCTGTTTCAAATAATAGAAAAAAAACAATAAAAAAGATATAAATATGATCTAAACAATGTATAGTTTGTTTATCTACTTTTAAATAATATAAAAAACGATCATATGATGTCGTGTATTCAAGTAACAGCAGGAAACAATAAAAATACTGTTGCCTTTTATAATTAATTCACAAATGGTTATTAACTGCATTTCCTGTTATGACAGATGGCTGCACTATGATAACAATTAACGAATTTAATTGATATAGTAATTTCGAATAATCTTTGATGAATCATTGCATTAACAGTGGTATTTACGGAAATTTGTTAATGTTTGATAAAAAGAAAAATGGAGGTGACTATATGTTACTTTTATGTTTTGTGAGTAGATTGAAGGAGCAAAATTATTTCTCTCTTTCTCTCTCTTTCTCGCTTTCTCGCTCTCTCTCTGTATGTCTTAATCTCTCTCTCTCTCTCTCTCTCTCATCTCATCTCCTCTCTCCTCTCTCTCTCTCTCTCTCTCTCTCTCTCTCTCTCTCTCTCTCTCTCCTCTCTCTCTCTCCTCTCTCCCCCCTCTCTCCCTCCCTCTCTCCCTCCCTCTCTCCCTCCCTCTCTCCCTCCCTTCCCTTCCTCCCCCCCTTCTTCTCCTTTCCTCCCTCCCTCTCTCCCTTCCTCCCTCTCTCCTTCCTTCCTCTCTCCCTTCCTCCCTCTCTCCATTCCTCCCTCCCTCTCTGCCTTTCCTCCCTTCCTCCCTTCCCTCCCTCCTCCCTCTCTCCCTCTCTCCTCTCTCCTCACCTTCCCTTCCCTCCCTCCCCTCCCTCCCTCCCTCCCTCCCTCCCTCCCTCCCTTCCTCCCTCCCTCCCCCCTCTCCCCCTCTCCTCCCTCCCTCCCTCCCTTCCTCCCTCCCTCCCTCCCCTCCCTTCTCCCTCCCTCCCTCCCTCCTCCTCCTCCCTCCCTCCCTCCCCTCCCTCCCTCCTCCCTTCCTCCCTCCCTCCCTCCCTCCCTCCCCCTCCTCCCTCCCTCTCCCTTCCCTCCCTCCCTCCCTGCCCTCTCTCCCTCCCGCCCTCCCTCCCCTTCCCTCCTTCCTCCCTTCTCCCTTCCCTTCCTCCTCCTCTCCCTCTCTCTCTGACGCTACTTCATTTAATTAACGAAGAAATGGAAGAGGCAAAAAAAGTGAGAGAGAGAGACCGAGAGAGAAAAAAATGATACTCACACTCAACTCATAATTAATTGGAGCGTGAGGACAGACCAGGTGTGCGTGGGGGGGGTGAGGGTGAGGAGGGGGAAGTGAGGGGGAGAGAGAAGTGACGGCGAAGGCAGGTGGAGAGAGGAGAGGGAAAGGATGGGGGAGAGAGGAAGAGGGAGGAGGGAGGGGAAGGGGGGAGGGAGAGGGAGAGAGAGGAGAAGGAGAGGGAGAGAGAGAGAGAGAGAGAGAGAAGAGAGAGAGAGAGAGAGAGAAGAGAGATGAGAGAAGAGAGAGAGAGAGAGAAGAGAGAGAGAAGAGAGAGAGAGAGAGAGAAGAGGAAAGAAGGAAAAGGAACGACAGACAGACAAAAGATGAAGGAGGGAGGAGGAGGAGAGAGAGAGAGGAGGAGAGAAAAGAAAAAGAAAAGAGAGAGATAGACAAACAGATAGACCAGATAGAGAGAGAGAGTCAAAACAGAGACAGAACAGATAGAAGCAGACGAGACAGAGACAGACAGACAGAGAAAGAGAAATAAAAAGACAATAGACAGACAGAAGAAAGAAACAGACAGACAAACAGACAGACAGAGAGAGTGAGAGCCAGGCAGCCAGAAAGTCAAAACTGGGGGGAGCGGGACGAGGAGGGAGGGGGAGGGACGGGAGGGGGGGGCGTAGGGGTACTCTTTACAAAAAACAGAAGAAGAGAAATGTCACAAAATGTCACTTAAACAGGTGATGTTCCGTGATTGCTAAGCTGGGCATTTAAAGTCAAAAAGGAAGTGAAAAAATAAGTGGAAAAGTTGGTGAAAAAAAAAACAGGGAAGAGGAAGATGGAAGGGTGGTGATGATGGTGGTGATGGTAGGTGATGGTTGGTGGTGGTGGTGTGATGATGATGATGAATGATGATGATTGTTGATGATGTAATGATGATGATTGAGATTGTGATGGTGATGATGGTGGTGATGATGGTTTTTGCGATGGTGGTGGTGGTGATGGTGATGATTTGTGATGGATGTTGTGATGATGATTGTGATTGATTGTGTGGTGGTGGATTGATGGTTATTGCGATGGGGTGGTGGTGATGATTGTTGGATGATGTTGGTGATGATGTTGGGTGATGATGATGATTGTAGGTGGATGGTGGTGGGGTGGGTGGATTGAAGATGATGAAGGATGAAGATGAAGATGAAGATGAAGATGAAGATGAAGATGAAGAGGATGAAGTGAAGATGAAGATGAAAGGATGAAGATGAAGATGAAGATGAAGATGAAGATGAAGTGAGATGAAATGAATAAGAGTGAGATGAAGATGGAAGATGAAGAGAAAATGAGAGATGAAGATGAAGATAAGATGAAGAATGAAGATGAGATGAAGAGAGATGAAGATGAAGATGAAATGAAGATGAAGATGAAGATGAAGATTTGAAGATGAAATGAATGAAGATGAAGATGGTGATAATGATGATGACGTTTGATACTGATAGTGAAGAAGAAAAAACACAAGAAATAAAAGCGAAATTTCCTCGCCTCCCTCCCATCCCTCCTCCTTCCCTCCCTCACTCCACAGGGGCATACCAAGCAAACTTAACCCCCCCCTCCCCCCCTCCCCCCACCTCATTCGGCGGGAAGCACAAAGCACCCTCGGCCAGTTTAGCAAAAGCACACATCAGCAGGCGAGAGTTTTGCGTGCTATTTCCCACTCCCCCCTACCCCTCCTCCACTCCCCCTACCCCCCCCCCCCCCCCCCCCCCCCCCTTCCCTTCACTCCTCCCTACCCCTCCTTCACTCCCCCTACCCCTCCTTCACTCCCCCCTTTCCCCTACTTCACATACCCCCTACCCCTCCGTTCACCTACCCCACCTACCCTCCTTTCACTCCCCCCCCCTCCGGCTCTCCGCTTATCACGAGATTTCTTTGTCTACTTCCTTCTCCTCTCCCACTTCCCCTCTCTTCTCTCCGCGGTTCTCTCTGTTTCCTTTTTTACCTCTATCTTTCCTGTTTCCTGTGTTTGTTATCTTATTTATTTGTTTATTGTTTTATAACTTTTTTTGTTTGGTTTTTGGGTTTTTTTTTTTTTTTTTTTTTTTTTTTTTTTTTTTTTTTTTTATTCAGGATGTTTTCTGTATCCCTTTGACCGCACTGAATTTAATGAATAATATATTTACATTTTGATAATATTTTTTTTTCTCGCTTATTCTATCTCTATTCTTCTTTTGTCTTGCTTCTGTTCCATCGCCTTACTTATCTCTGTGTTCTTCATTATTTTCTCTCTTATGGCTATTCTTCTTTGTTATCTTTTCTCATCCTCTTTCAGGTTATTTTCCTTTTCATTCATCCTACCTTCTCCTCTCCCCTCCATACATCACCGGTTCCTCCCGTTTTCTGATCTTTCGTGCTTCCCTTCTCTTCTTCCGTCCCTTCCTCCTTTTTTATCTTCCCTTTCTTCATTTTCTTTTATCTTCTTTTCACCTGTCCTGCTTTCTTTTCGTGGCTTGAATCCCCTCACTTCCTTACGATTTTTACTCTTCCTCTTTTCAGTCCTTCCTTCCTCTTTACGCTTCTTCTTCTCCTTCGCTCGCACATCCACCTCCTTCTTCCATTTCCTCTTCTCGTTTATCCTTCCTCTTTCCTCCATAATTCTCCCTTCCCTGCCTCTTTCTCTTCCCCTCCATCCTCTTCCTCCTCCACTCTACCCCCTCCCGCTTCCCTTTTCCCTCCATCCTTTCCTTTTCTCTCCTTGCCTCTTCCTCTTTCCCCTCTTCCCTCCCCCTTTCTACTTCTTTCATCTTATCTCCTTCTCTTCCTTCCTCATTCTTTCCTCATTCTTCCCCTCCCTCCCACCTCCCTCCTTTTCCATACACCCCTTCCTTTCACCTTCTTTACCTCTTCTTCCTCCTTCTCCCCATCCCTTCTTCCTTGCTATCTTCTCTCCCTATTCTTCCTCCCTTTCCCCCACTTCCTCCTTTTCACTTTCTCCCCCATCCCCTTCCCTCCCTATTCTTCTCCTATACCTCCCTCTTCCCCCCCCCACCCTCCCTCCTCCTTCACCTTTCTCCATCTCTCTCCCCCCTTCCCGTTCCTCCTCGCCCGCCCTTCACCTCTCTCACCCTCTCTTCCTCCGTCACCTTCCCTCCCTCCTCCCACCTTCACACTTCTCTTCATCCCGTTTCCCTCTTCCCCCTTCCCTCCCTCCTCCCTCCGTTCACCTTCTCGCCTCCCTCCTTCCTCCCGATCCTTTCACCTTTGCTCTTCATCCCTTCCCCCCCCTTCCTTCCCTCCTCCCTCCCCATTCACCTTCTCTCCCTCCTTCCCTTTCATTTTCCCTTCCCTCCCTCCTCCCTCCTTTCACCTTCTCTCCCTCCCTCTTTCCGCCCTTTCCCTCCCTCGCTCCCTCCTTTCACCTTCTCTCCCTCCCTCTTCCCCCTTTCCCTCCCTCGCTTCCCTCCTTTCACCTTCTCTCCCTCGCCCTCTTTCCCTTCCCTCCCACTCCACCCCTCCTTTCACCTTCTCTCCCTCCCTCTTCCCCCTTTCCTCCCTTCCACCCTCGCTTTGCACCTTTCTACTTCAGTTCCCTCTTCCCCCTTCCCTCCATCCTCCCTCCCTTCACCTTCATCTCCCTCTTCCCTTCTTTGCACCTTCTCGTCCCCTTCCTCCCTCGCTTTTACCGCCTTCCTCTATCAGTTCCCTCGTTTCCCCTTCCCTCCCTCCTCTTCCTTTCACTATTCTTCTCCCTCCCTCTTGCCCCTTCCCTCCCCTCTCCCTCCTATTCACCTTCTCTCCCTCCCTACTTCCCCCTCACGCCCTCCCTCCCTCCTTTCACCTTCTATTCCCTCCTCTTCCCCCTTCCCTCCCCCTCGCCTCGCTTTCACCTGTTCTCTCCCTCCCGTCTTCCCCCTTCCCTCCCTCCCTCCCTCCTATTCACCTTCTCTCCCTCCCTCTTCCCGTCCTTCCCTCCTCCCTCCCTCCTTTTCACCTTCTTCGCCCTCCCTCTTCCCCCTTCACCTCCCCATATCGTGAGACATATACCTGGTGATATTTATATGTCCTCTCATCATTCTCTTCCCTGGTTACATCTGAGTTCTCGTGGGCTCTCTGCCCATTCGCACGTAGCAATCTCTCCAAGTTGTCCCTTTAATACTAAAAGCAACGATAGACTCGTGCAACATATTTCTGGTCCAATCCTAGGTCTGTCCAGGTTTTCTGATTTGCGTTTACTCCGGTTTTGTTTAGTTTTTGTTTTTTCGTTTTCTGTTGTCGGTTGTGTTTTCTTCTTTTTCTCTTTCTAATGCTCATTTTGTGTTGTTTATTGTTTCTTGTGTTTTTTTTCTGCTCGTTTTCTGTTTTTACATTGGTCTTTTCTATGCTGTTTGTCTCTTTTTCGCGATCGTTCTCAGTCTGTTTTTCAGCAAGTTTTCTTTTTCTTCTTCCATCTCATTTCGTTTTCTATCGGTCTTTCCCGTCGGTTTCGTATGTCTCTTTTTTTGTCTGTTTGTTTCTCTCTGAATCAGATATCTTTGCCNCAGACAGACAGACAAGAACAGACAGACAGACAGACAGACAGGAGGGGGAAGATAGAGAGAGAGAGAGAGAAAAGGGAGGAAAAAGAAAAAGGCCCCACCCACCGATGGCAAGAGATAAAGAACAATATATGGCGGGATAACTTTTGATTTGACGTCACACTCTTTCTCTTCGTATCGGTCTCGGGCTCGGGGTTCTAGGAGATTTCTATGAGGTTGGAGGATGCTGTGGGAAGGCGGGGATGTGCTGGGAGGAGATCCTTGTGGCTATGCTGGGTAATGCTGGATGCTGAGGTGCTGTTGGTAATTTTGATAGAGATCTTGAAGGTGGTGTTGGAAGATGTTAAAGGGCTAAAGATGCTGGGAAGTGATGCTGTGGCTGTGAGATGAGGATGTCGTGGCTGTGAGATGAAGATGCTGTGGCTGTGAGATGAGGATGCTGTGGGAAGGTTAGGAGATGCCGGGAAAGGGTGCTGCAGATATTGTGGCCCTGATGGTGGATATTGAGTAGTGATGCTGTGGCACTGTATGAGGAGGCCAAGATGAGGAAGAGGTTATGTTTTGAGAGATGCTGAGATGCTGTGATAAAAGAAGCTGAGAAAGGACGCCACATGTCTCGAGATGGAGATGCTGTGATGACTGTACAGTGTATGTGAAGTGTTATGGAGCAATGCTGAAGAGATAAAAAAAAAGAAAAAAGAAAAGAGAAAAGAAAGAAAAAAGAAAAAAAGAGGATGTTTTCTAGGGATGCTGAAGATATAATCCTTTGAAATGATGCCAGATTGGTGTAATGCTGCAGATATGGTGCTATGAAGGGATGTTAGGAGATGGTAATAAAATGAAAATAAATAACATATACAAAATCGAAATCTTAGTTATAATGACAAAGGAAAATTTAAATCTAATTTAATTATTAATACCTATATTATTATGGCAAAGAAAATAATAAATTCAGATTTAATTATTAATCCATTATTATCATTATAAGATAATATTATTTCAATAGCATATATAAAGCAAGGATATAATGATGGTAGTATTTACAGTGAAAATTCTAACAACAAAAGCCACGATAATTCATGTTTTCAATAATGATGATGATATATCATGATAGTGATGATAATAGGAAGAACGATAATGATAGTATTGGTGATAATGATAGTAAGAATGATACTGATGATTATAACCACAATAGTGATAATGATAGTAATTGCAAAGGTAATAATGATAATGATAATTGTATTAATAATAATAATAATAGTGTCAATGATAAT
>NW_020869290.1:406219-409658 GCF_003789085.1 Penaeus vannamei | reverse complement strand
GGGGCAGGTGTGTGTCTGTGCGTGCGTCTTGGAGGTGCTTGTGTGTCTGTGCGTGTGGTGTCTGTGTTTTGCCAGGTGTGTTCTGAGTCCTAGAGAGAGAGAGAAATGAAGATGGAGAGAGAGAGAAAGAAAGTGAGAAGAGAGAAGAGAGTTAAGAGAAAGAAAGAGAGAGTCAGAGAGAGTTAAGAGAGAGAGTAAAAAGAGAGTAAAGAGAGAGAGTCAGAGTAGGAGACAAAGAGAAGAAAGAGAGAAGAGAAAAGAAAGAGACAGAGCGAGAAAAGAGAGTAAAAAAAGAAAGAAAGAGCAGACAGAGAGAGACACACAGAGAGAACAAAAGAAAGAAAAGAGAAAGAGAGAGAGAGAGTTAGAGAAAGAGAGAAAGCCAGGAGGAAATTCCACGCGTGAAGGTGCCAGAGAAAGAGATAACACAAAGCTATGCAAAAAAGCTCGACCTTTCCATAGGCTTTGCTGAATGTTTTTTTTTTTTTTTTTTTTGTCCTTCGGCAATTTTTCGTTGTTTCCTTTTTTATTATTGTTGTTTTTGTTTACTGTACTATATTATTATGATTATTGTTATTTCATTATCATTATTGTCATTTTATTGTTTATTATTTGTTTATTATTAATTATTAATTATTGTTATTATCATTATATTATTATTATTATCAAATTATTATTATATTTATTATCATTATTATTATCATTATTACTTATTATATATTATTATTACTATTATCATTATTATGACTATTATCAATTATTATTAATTATTATCTATTATCATTATTATTATTATCATTACTAGTGCAGCTGTAGTTGTTATTAACGTCTTGCTCTTGCTGTCATATCATGATAACTATTACTATTATTATATCAATATCAAATAACTCTCAGGATTATTATTGGTAGTATTACTAGTACCATTACTAATTTTTTTCACCATATCCTATTCTTTTTTATCATCACCATTTTTCTTCACCATTCTGCTTCTTCCTCTTCTTCGCTCCAACCTCTTCTCCCCATTCGTTTTTTATCGTCTTTTCTGTGGATCATATTCATTCAGTGTATTTGGGTGTAAAAAACAAACACACAACTCCGTCAATATTAATACCACGATAAGAAATTTTTGGAAGTGGAAATGGACATGCCATGTCGTTTTGAAAAGTTAATTGACTCGAGCTAGGAATTCAGGGTTACGGGAGCAAAAAATGAAAAAAAAATTGATAAAAATGTTCATACTTTTTATGCCTCTTATCTAACCATCTCTATTAAGTTTACGTATAATAGTTTTCTTTCTTTACATAATGAAGCAAAGAAGGGGAAAACATCATAGGGCTTGAGAGAAGTGATAAAAAAGAAAACTTGAAATACTTAAAGTAAAGACCTAAGTGCTCGTACCCATAAAATGTGGCTGGGATCAGGCAAGATTATGCGAGGTCCGGCGGCTTCGCCACCATCCAGCACATTTCTCTCACTTTTTCTAACGATCATTGTATTTTCAATTAAATGTATCATTTTGTTGTGTTCTTGTTGTGCCCAATATTTGGTATTTTGGGTTTTTCGTTGTTATTTCTCTTCTTGTTTTTCTTTATTATTATTGTTATTAGCAATGTCCTGTACTAGCAAGAATGCAAGAAAATAAAGAGAAATGGATTAATAATAATGAAAATAAACCTACTGAAGCACAAATGATTAAAAGCAACCAGAAGAGAGAGATGTAGATGGATAGATAGATAACAGATAGATAGATAGCATAGATAGATAGATAGTAGATAGAAGAGAGAGAGAGAGAGAGAAGGAGAGGCAGACAGACTAGCAGATTGAAATTGTTTATATTAAAAAAAAATAAAAAAATTTTAAAAATAGCAAAGGGAAATGGAAAGAGAAAACAAAAACAATGAAACAAAAAACAAACTCAATGAAAAACACACTGAAAAGAAGAGAAAACCGAGAAACCCATCCTCCTCCTCTTCCCCCCCCTCCCCCCTCTCCCACCCCTCCCTCCCCCTCCCCTAAACCACCCATTCACACACTACGCCCCACCCCAACCCACCCACCCCCACCACCACCCCCCACCCCCCTCAAAAAAAAAAAAAAAAAAAAAAAAAAAAAAAGCGTCGACACGCATTCCAGGCCTTATCGCACACTACAAAACCACCCTGTACATAACGAACACCCGTACAGCGAAGCCACACGATCGATTGTCCAATTAGGAGGATAATGTCTCCTAAAACTGCTCTATCGAAGGGAGACAATTTGCCCGCCATTAAAGCAGCGTAAGGTTGATAAACCGAGAGAGATTTTACTCTAGACGCCATCGTTAAGTGAGGGGAAAATGGTGGATGGGTGTTGGGTGGGGGGGAAGGGGAGAGGGAGGGGGAGGAGAGAGAGGGGAGAGGAAGGGAGAGAGGGAGGGAAGGCGGAGGGGAGAGGGAGAGGAAGGGGAGGAGGAAGGGAGGGGGAGAGGAGAAGGGAGAGGAGATGGAAAGGGAGGGGAGGGAGATGAAGAGGGAGGGAGGGAAGGGCGGAGGGAGATGAGAGAGGGAGGGAGATGGAGAGAGGGAGTTAGGGAAGGCCAAGAGGGAGGGAGGGAAGGGAGAGGGAGAGATGGAGGAGGGAAGGGAGGGAGAGAGGAGGGAGGGGAAGGGAAGAGGGAAATGGGAAACGGGGGGAGAGGGGAGGAGAAGGGAGATGGAGGAGAGGTTCGGGCAGGAGGAGGCGATGGAGAAGGAAGATGGAGAGGGAGGGGAGAAAGATGCAGTAGGAGAAGGGGGGGAAGCAATGGTGAGGGGGGGGGGATGGGAGACAGACAGAGAGAGAGAGAGAGACACGGGGAGAGAGTGGAGAGAGAGAGGGGAAAGTAAGGAGACAGGCAGATGGTGAATGACATGGTATGAGAGACGAGGAGAGGGAAAGAAGAGGAAGAGGGTGGGAAGGGTTAGCCAGAGAGAGAGAGAGGAGTGAAGCACAGAGAGTATGGGAGGGCAGCAAAGTGCGAAGGGAGAGGAGAAAGGAGATGAGGAGAATCAGAGAAGAGAGAGAAGAGAGATCGAGAAGATAGAAGAGAGAGAGGAGAGAGAGAGAGAGAGTGAGAGAGAGAGAGAGAGAGAGAGCGAGAGACAGAGAAGAGAGAGAGAGGAGAGAGAGAGAGAGAGAGAGAGAGAGAGAGAGAGAGAGAGAGAGACGAGAGAGAGAGAGAGAGAGAGACAGAGAGAGAGAGAGGAGAGAGAGAGAGAGAGACAGAGAGAGAGAGAGAGAGAGAGAGAGAGAGAGAGAAGAGAGAGAGACAGAAAACGGTGAGAGAGAGACAGAGACAGAGAGACAGAGAAATAAGAGAGAGAGAGAGAGAGAGAAATAGAAAAGTGGTGAAAGAGAGAAAGAGAGAGGATAGAAAAAGGTGTCAAAAGGTGTCAACAAAAAGAGAGAGGCTTTAGGGAAA
>NW_020869290.1:366219-388719 GCF_003789085.1 Penaeus vannamei | reverse complement strand
AGAGAGAGGGAGAGGAGAGGGAGAGGGAGGGGGAGGAGGGGAGGGGAGAGGAGGGCGGGGAGTGAGGTGAGGGTGAGGGTGAGGAGTGAGGGTGAGAGGGGAGAGAGGAGGGAGAGGAGAGGAGAGTGGAGAGGAGAGAGAGAAGAGAGCGAGAGGAGAGAGGAGAGAGAGGAGAGAGGAGAGAGGAGAGAGGAGAGAGGAGAGACGGAGAGAGAGAGAGGAGAGAGGAGAGAGAGAGAGAGAGAAGAGAGAAGAGAGAGAGAGAGAGAGACGAGAGAGAGAGAGAGAGAGAGAGAGAGAAGAGAGAGAGCGAGAGAAGAGAGAGAGAGAGAGAGAGAGAGAGAGAGAGAGAGAGAGAGAGAGAGAGAAGGAAAAAGAGAGAGAAAAGAAAGAGAAAAGAGTGAGAGAGAAAAGAAAGAAAAAAGAGTGAGAGAGAAAAGAGAGTGAAGAGACAGAGAAAGAGAAAGAGAAAGAAAAAAAGGAAATGTGAGAAATATGTAAAAAAAACAAAGATATAGAGAGAAACAAAGCAAAGCAATTATCATCAGGGATCCATTTTCCTTTTTTGGATTTCCACTTTCTGTTTTCCCTCTCTTGTCTCTCTTTTCTATCCACATTCTCTCTCCAATCCGCACTACCCCTACAGTCCTATTAACATCTATTCTTGGCCCTATCTATCCATATTTCCATCTTATTATATATATGCATGGATATATATATATCCATCTTTTATAAGTCTAACTAACAATACATTATCTATCAGTCTCTTATATGCATCTATCTACTGATCTATCTATAATCTGGCTATCTGCCTATCTATCAGTTTGTCCGTCTATCAGTTTTTGCTCCAGCCATCAGATTGTCTCTATATATGTATGCATGGAGTATATGTATATCCATCTTTTAATAAGTCTAACAAATACATTTATCTATCAGTCTCTCTTATCTTGTATCTATCTATCTACTGATCTATCTATAATCCGCCTATTTGCTTATCTATCAGTTTGTCCGTCTATCAGATTGTCTATTTCCCTCTACCTCGATCACCCTCTATATAGATTATGTTTCCGTCATCTGTTCTGCCTGTGACACTTTGATAAATTGAACAGACAGTACTTTATCTTCTTTAAAACTTTCTTGTCCTTTTTTATATTTTCTTTTAGGCTAATAAAAAAATACAAAAAAACTTTTGAAATAGAAGTTTTATGAAGTTTACAATACGGAAACAAAGAAGAAAATCCCCTAAAGTAATGGAGGAAGACAGTATTTTGGCAACAACAACATAAAAAAAAACTAAGTGAAAAATAAGTATGTGATAAAACATAATATAGATTAGAATTAAAAAACAGATCATGAAAAAGACAGACACATTGAATTTGAAAAGATGAGAGAGAGGGAGGGAGCAGAGAGGAGAGAGATCGAGAGAGAAGAAGAGGGAGAAGAGACCCGAGCCGTAGAGGAGATCAACACGGAGAGAGAGAGAGCTGAAGCCGGCGAGGGGGGGGTGTTACCATCTGGCCGTATCATGGAGCAGAGTGAGAGGCGACCGCGGTCTTGCCAATTGAAGAGCTGGAAGAGAGACCATGAGACCGACGAGGTGAGGATAGTAGATGAATGGTGTGGTGTGAACCACCGAGATCTGGACCCTTCGACCGAGGGGGAGGCGCATGGATAGAGTGTGGGTAGTGGTGCGAGAGAGTGTGGGGGGAAGCGAGAGGTGTGTCGTGTCGTGCCAGAGTGTGTGAAGACTCCGCCAACGAATAGAGAGATAGGAGACCAATAGACACTAGACTCGAGACTGTGCCGGACCCGTGGGAAAACTTGCCAGTATGAGGCGTGAGAGTGATGAGCGTGGATCGTGAAGTGGTTATGTGACGGGAGTGGAGTGCATGGGAGACCAGTCAGCGCACCTGAGATCTACGATCGCTTCTACTACCAGAGTAGAATGAAGAACGCGTAACATCATAGATATGCGTGTGGTGTCACTGAACTCCTGCTCGACAATGCACAGACGAGGGATCGGAGCAGAAAGATGATGTGTGTTGGAACAAGAATAGATAGTAAATATCAAAAGTATATAAAGACCCAGCAGATAGAGGAGATGAGAGAATGCATCAGATGTGTGTGTTGTGTTGTTGGAGAGAGAGAGAGAGAGAGAGAGAGAGATGTATGTGTAGCTGAATCTGAGCATGATGATGTGATTCGCATATGTGTGGTAGTGTTATCACAATGTGAGATGACAAGAGTAGAGTGCACGCTAGACGCACATGTACAAGACCAGAGAATGAGCTGCGCCAAGACGACGAGATGGACCTCACTCACTTAACAATCTACGTAAGCAGGAGACACCGACAAGAGAACAAAAGCAATGATGATCCGCACCATGACCTGACACAGACGAAGAAGCACAAGTTATCGACTCGAGTGGAGAGAGCCGAGACCGTTGACGATGAGGAGAGAATTCTTAGATATCTAAACCTTTGAGTGAGGTTCCAAGAGAGAGAGAGAGAAAGAACAAGAAGAGAAGAGAGAGGGAGAAGCATGGAACAAGAAAGAGAAATATCAAAAGTTAAAAAGACATCAGATAGAGGAAGAGAGAGAGAGAGAGTCAGACAGAAAGAGAGAGAGAGACAGACAGAAAGAGAGAGACACACAGAAAGAGAGAAAGAGACAGAGAGAAATAGAACAAGAAGCAGAGAAAGAAAGAAAGAGAAACAGAAAAAAAAGAGAGAAAGAAGAACCGAGAACCAGACCGAGACACCCTGGCCAAAACAAACAACAAAGGCATCTTTTCCTCCTCCCAAAGCTGTTTTGTTTCTCTCCTCCACTTCCTTTGTTTCCTCGGATGTTTGACGAGACAGACACCTTTGACGCCTCTCGATGATCGAAAGACGTCATGGAGTACAGGAGTCTGATGCAACAATTTCTCATGCAAAGGGGTGAGATTTTAAGGCCTTTTTTTTGTTTTGCAAGGCATATTTTTGTTGCATGTAAAAGGGTGAGATTTTAAGGCCTATTTTTTGTTGCGTATGGGGTGAGTTTTTTTTGGGTTTATTTTTGTTGCATGCAAAAGGGTGAGATTTTAGGGCCTATTTTTTGTTGCGTGTAGTGGGTGAGTTTTTTTTGGGTTTATTTTTGTTGCATGCAAAAGGGTGAGATTTTAGGGCCTATTTTTTGTTGCGTGTAGTGGGTGAGTTTTTTTTGGGTTTATTTTTGTTGCATGCAAAAGGGTGAGATTTTAAGGCCTATTTTTTGTTGCATGCAATGGGTGAGATTTTAAGGCCTATTTTTTGTTGCATGTAAAAGGGTGAGGTTTTTGGGTTTATTTTTGCTGCATTCAATGAGTGAGATTTTTAGGCCTATTTTTTGTTGCGCGTAGTGGGTGATTTTATTGGGTTTATTTTTGTTGCATGCAATGGGGTGAGATCTTAAGGCCTATTTTTTGTTGCATGCAAAAGGGTGAGGTTTTTGGGTTTATTTTTTGTTGCATGCAAAAGGGTGAGATTTTAAGGCCTATTTTTTG
Source organism: Penaeus vannamei (assembly GCF_003789085.1). NCBI lineage: Eukaryota > Metazoa > Arthropoda > Malacostraca > Decapoda > Penaeidae > Penaeus > Penaeus vannamei. Next base: position 385,196 of record NW_020869290.1, on the reverse strand, counting down.
TTGTGTGTAGTGGGCGAGTTTTTGGGTTTATTTTTGCTGCATGCAATGGATGAGATTTTTAGGTTTATTCTTGTTGCATGCACTGGGTGATTTTAAAGGATTATTCTTGTTGCGTGCAATGGGTGGGATTTTAGGCCTATTCTTGTAGCATGCAATGGGTGAGATTTATAGGCCTATTCTTGTTGCAGTCATTGAGTGAGATCTTTAGGCCTATTTTTGTTGCATGCAATATGTGAGATTTTTTGGTCTATTTTTGTTGTTGGGCGAGATGATTTTAGGCCTATTTTCGGTGCATGCATCGGGTGAGATTTTTAGGCCTATTCTTGTTGCATGCAATGGGCGAGGTTTTTAAGCCTATTCCTGTTGTATGAAATTGGTTAGATTTTTTGGCCTTTTCTTGGCAATAGAAGAAAAATAATTTGCTCTTATATTTTAATCTCTAACGCCTAATTAACTTGTATGTTTGTGTTTTAGTTTTGTTTTATTTACTCAAATATGTTTATATACTATGTTTTGATGAATAAATTTTGCAAAGTAAAGATTTACTCATAATCGTGATTGCATGATTGTAAACACCTATGCCTTGGAACGGAATTCTCCTGGTCTTTCTCTCTCTCTCTCTCTCTGTCTGCTTGTCTGTCTGTATATATCTATCTATCTGTATCTGCCTGCCTGTCTATCTGGCTGCCTGTCTCTATCTCTCTGTCTGTCTATCAGTGTCTGCCTGTCTATCTGTCTGCCCGTCTCTCTCTTTCCTCCTCTCTCCCTCTTCCTTCCTTCTCCATTCCGCTCCTTTACCCCATTATCCGAACATCAGTTACCTCGCCTACGCTTCCGAATCCATTCCCCTCGTTTCCCCTCTCCGCCGTTTCTCCTCTCCCCCGTTTCCCCTCTTCCCTCCTTCCTCCCCTCGCTTCATTCTCCGGCGTCCTTTGCCTCATTTCACGGCAGGCGACGTCGGGAGGCTCGGCCGAAGGGGCTGCGAGCGGTTAAAATCCCGACAGGAAATTCAGGGGTAACAGCGTCCGGTGGCGGCGGAGGGGAGACGAGGGAGAGGTGAGGGGCGGAGACGAGGAGGAGGGGAAGGGTGAGGGGAGGAGCCGAGGGGAGGAGGGGAAGGGAGGGGAGGAGCCGAGGGAGCGAGGGAGGGGTGAGGGAGGAGCCGAGGGGAGCGAGGGAAGGTGAGGGTAGGAGCGAGGGGGGCGAGGGATGGAGAGGGAGTGAGGGGTGGAGCAGAATGGGGCCGGGAAGGGTGAGGGGAAGGGGAGGAGCCGAGTGGGGCGGGAAGGGGTGAGGGAAGGGAGGGCCGAGGGGGGAAAGGGGGAGCCAAGGGGCGGAAGAGGGGAGAGGGTACATGGCAAGAAGGGGAATGAGGGCTGAAGGGGACGGGAAGGAGGAGGGGAGGAGACCAGGGGGACGGGGAGAGGGGAAGGGGAAGGAGGGGAGGAGGAGGAGAGGAGGGAGGAAGAAGTGGAAGGAAAGGCGCTAGAAGGGAAGAACTGGCTAGGGAAGGGGGGGGGTAAAAGGGGAGCTGAGGGGTTGGGAGAAAAAGCCCAAGGATGGGACGAGGGGTATAGGAGGGGAGCCAAGAAAAGGGGGGGTATAGCCAAGTGGGGGGTCCGAGGAGGGAGGAAGGGGGTAGGTATAAGGCAGGTTGGGGAGGGAGCCGACGGGATTCAAAGAGGAGCCGACGGGGAGGAGCCAAAGAGGACGAGGGGGAGGAGGCAAAAGAGAGCGACGAGGGAGGAGCCAAGAGGAGCCGACGGGGAGGAGCCAAAAGGGGAGGAGAGGACGACGGGGGAGGAGAAGCCGACGGGAGCAAAGAGAGCCACGGGGAGGAGCCAAAGAGGAGCCGACGGGGGAGGAGCCAAAGAGGAGCCGACGGGGGAGGAGCCAAAGAGGAGCCGACGGAGGAGGCCAAAGAGGAGCCGACGGGGAGACCAAAGAGGAGCCGACGGGGAGGAGCCAAAGAGGAGCCGACGGGGAGAGCCAAAGAGGAGCCGACGGGGAGGAGCCAAGAGGAGCCGACGAGCCAAGAGGAGCCGACGGGGATCAAAGAGGAGCCGACGGGGGAGGAAATGAGGAGCCGATTAAAGAGGAGCCGACGGGGGAGGAACCAAGAGGAGCCGACGGGAGGACCAAGAGGAGGGCCGACGGGGACCAAAGAGGAAGCCGACGGGGGGAGCCAAAGAGGAGCCGACGGGAGGAGGAGCGACGGGGGAGCAAAGAGGAGCCGACGGGGAATTCAAAGAGGAGCCGACGGGGATTCAAAGAGAGCCGACGGGGGGAGGAGCAAAAGAGGAGCCGACGGGGAGGAACCAAGAGGAGCCGAGGAGGAACCAAGAGAGCCGACGGGGGAGAACCAAGAGGAGCCGAGGGAGGAAAGAGGAGCCGACGGAACCAAGAGCCGACGGGAGGAACCAAAGAGAGCGACGGGGGAGGAACCAAGAGGAGCCCGACGGGGCAAGAGGAGCCGACGGGGATTCAAAGAGGAGCCGACGGGGATTCAAAGAGGAGCCGACGGGGATTCAAAGAGGAGCCGACGGGGAGGAACCAAGAGGAGCCGACGGGGATTCAAAGAGGAGCCGACGACAAGAGGAGCCGACGGGGAGGAACCAAGAGGAGCCGACGGGGGAGGAACCAAAGAGGAGCCGACGGGGGAGGAACCAAGAGGAGCCGACGGGGGAGGAACCAAGAGGAGCCGACGGGGGAGGAACCAAGAGGAGCCGACGGGATTCAAAGAGGAGCCGACGGGGGATTCAAAGAGGAGCCGACGGGGAGGAGCCGACCAAAGAGGAGCCGACGGGGAGGAAGCCAAAGAGGAGCCGACGGGGAGGAACCAAGAGGAGCCGACGGGGGAGGAACCAAGAGAGCCGACGGGGAGGAACCAAGAGGAGACGAGGAAACCAAGAGGAGCCGACGGAGGAGGAAAGAGGAGCCGACGGGGGAGGAGGCAAAGAGGAGCCGACGGGGAGGAACCAAGAGGAGCCGACGGGGAGGAACCAAGAGGAGCCGACGGGGGAGAACCAAGAGGAGCCGGGGGGAGGAACCAAGAGGGGCCGACGGGGAGGAACAAGAGGAGCCGACGGGGGAGGAACCAAGAGGAGCCGACGGGGACAAAGAGGAGCGACGGAGGAACCAAGAGGAGCCGACCAAGAGGAGCCGACGGCCGACCAAAGAGGAGCCGACGGGAGGAACCAAGAGGAGCCGACGGGGATTCAAAGAGGAGCGACGGGATCAAAGAGGAGCCGACGGGGGAGGAGCCAAAAGAGGAGCCGACGGGGGGAGGAAAAGAGGAGCCGACGGGGAGGAACCAAGAGGAGCGACGGGGATTTCAAAGAGGAGCCGACGCGGGATTCAAAGAGGAGCCGACGGGGACGAGGAGCCGACAGGATTCAAAGAGGAGCCGACGGGGGAGGAGGAGCCGACCACCAAGAGGAGCCGACGGGGATTCAAAGAGGAGCCGAGGAAAGAGGAGCCGAGAGGAGCAAAGAGGAGCCGACGGGGAGGAACCAAGAGAGCCGACGGGGGAGGAACCAAGAGGAGCCGACGGGGATTCAAGAGGAGCCGACGGGGATTAAAGGGAGCCGACGGACCAAAGAGGAGCCGACCGGATTCAAAGAGGAGCCGACGCAGGAGCCGACTAGGAGCCGACGGGGATTCAAAGAGGAGCCGACGGGGATTCGAGGATCCGACGGGGGAGGGAGGAGCCGACCAAGAGGAGCCCAAGAGAGCCCCAAAGAGGACGACGGGAGGAGCCGACGAGGATTCAAAGAGGAGCCGACGGGGAGGAACCAAGAGGAGCCGACGGGGATTCAAAGAGGAGCCGACGGGGGAGGAGCCAAAGAGGAGCCGACGGGGGAGGAACCAAGAGGAGCCGACGAGGGATGAGCCAAAGAGGAGCCGGGGGGAAGAACCGAAGGGTGGAGGAGCCGAGGAGGAGGAGGAGGAGGAGGAGCCAAAAGGTGAGGTGAGGGGTGGGATCAGAAGACCCCGCCACCAAGGGATCTCCCCAACCTCTTCCGACCGAGGGACCGTGATTTCTCAGTCGCAAAAAGGGCCTCCGATACGTGAAAGCCGCGTTAGAACTGTCTCGTCTATTAAATCCTGAATCGCCCGAGTCATCAGTTACAAAATGGAAAAGGAATTATAGTACTACTACTTCTACTATAAATAATGATACACTATATAAAGGAATCTCCATCTGGCTATCTTTCTTTGGGGGGAGAAGGTGGAGGAGGAAGAAGAAGAAGAAGAAGAAGAAGAAGAGAAGAAGAAGAAGAAGAAGTAGAAGAAGAAGAAGAAGAAGAAGAAGAAGAAGAAGAAGAAAAAGATGAAGACGACGACGAAGACAAAGAAGACGAAGACGAAGAATAAGAATAAGAATAAAAAGAAGAAAAGAAGAAAAGAGGAGGATGAAGGAGTAGGAGGATGAGGAGGAGGAGGAGGTGAGAAAGAAATAATGCGAGCAACGTTTATTCATCTTTCGCTCTACAAATGATACTGAAATGCGATCCCTCGTTCAGAACGCCGGTGATCAGCGTGAACGAATGAATAAGCCTGTACTATCCCGAGAACATGGGCGTGTTCAAAATGTAGCCACGCCCCTATATCATAATCCACACGCCCCTATATTGTAGTCCTTAAGAATCATTGGAGACTTTATTATTTTTTCCCATAGAGTTCATATTTGAGCAGATGAATTTGATGGTTTTGAGCTCTACATAAATGTCTAAATGGAAGTTGAAATAATGAAAACCAGTAAAAACTAGTAATCTATATGAACATTTTTTTTTAGAAAATGGTCTATATGATTTTTTTTTTTTTTTTTTGAAAATTTTTTTTTAGAAAATGGAAATCAGTAAAAGCACATACTCTATCTGAATCATTTTTCCTGTATGATATGGGAATAAATTGACCAACAGAAAAATCACTCCTTTTTATACATAAATGGACTAAATGCAAGCTGTTTCGGCAACCTGAAACTCGCCAAAATGTGCCCTTGCTGAGCTTCATTTAAGGACATTTTCATCGGTCACTGAGATCAATATTTCGGTACCGTTAAAATATTCCTAAAATTATCATTATTATTATTATTATTATTATTATTATTGTTATTGTTCTTTTTTGTCAGTTGCTTCAAAGTATATGGACTTACTAGTGCATCCTCTAAATAAAAATTTATATAATTTCCCTTCACTATTTAAGTACAACACTCCCACTCCCTCATGACACATTCATCCACACACACACACAAATATTCACCCCTCAACACACACACACAAACATTCACCCCTCACACACACACACAAATACCCCTCAACACACACACACACAAATATTCACCCTCAACACACACACACACAAATATTCACCCCTCAACACACACACACACAAATATTCACCCCTCAACACACACACACACAAATATTCACCCTCAACACACACACACACACACAATATTCACCCTCAACACACACACACACACAAATATTCACCCCTCAACACACACACACAAATATTCACCCTCAACACAACACAACACAAATTCACCCCTATATCACCCTCACACACACACACACAAATATTCACCCCTCAACAACACACACACACAAATATTCACCCCTATTTCAACACACACACACACACAAATATTCACCCTCAACACACACACACACAATATTCACCCCTCAACACACACACACACAAATATTCACCCCTCAACAGACACACACACAAACATTCACCCCTCATACACACACACACACACAAATATTCACCCCTCAACACACACACACACAAATATTCACCCCTCAACACACACACACACAAACATTTCACCCCTCAACACACACACACACACAATTCACCCCTCAACACACACACACACAAATATTCACCCCTCAACACACACACACACAAATATTCACCCTCACACACACACACACAATATCACCCTCAACAGACACACACACACATTCACCCTCAACACACACACACACACAATATTCACCCCTCAACACACACACACACACAATATTCACCCCTCAACACACACACACAAATATTCACAACAGACACACACACAAACATTCACTCCTCAACACACACACACACACACACAAATATTCACAACACACACACACACACACAAATATTCACTCCTCAACACACACACACACACAAATATTCACTCCTCAACACACACACACACACAAATATTCACTCCTCAACACACACACACACACAAATATTCACTCCTCACACACACACACACACAAATATTCACCCTCAACACACACACACACACACAAATATTCATCACACACACACACACACACAAATATTCACTCCTCACACACACACACACACACACAAATATTCACTCCTCAACACACACACACACACAAATATTCACCCCTCAACACACACACACACACACACAAATATTCATCCTCACACACAAATATTCACCCCTCAACACACACACACACACAAATATTCACCCCTCAACACACACACACACACACAAATATTCACCCCTCAACACACACACACACAAATATTCACCCCTCAACACACACACACACACACAAATATTCACCCCTCAACAACACACACACACACAAATATTCACCCCTCAACACACACACACACACCCTCAAACACACACACACACACAAATATTCACCCCTCACACACACACACACACACAAATATTCACAAACACACACACACAACACACACAAACACAACACACCACACACACACCCCTCAACACACACACACACAAATATTCACCCCTCACACACACACACACACACACACAAACATTCACCCTCAAACACACACACACACAAATATTCACCCCTCAACACACACACACCACACACACACACACACACAAATATTCAAACACACCACACACACACCCCTCAACACACACACACACAAATATTCACCCCTCAACACACACACACACACAAATATTCACCCCTCAACACCACACCACACACACACAAACATTCACCCCTCAACACACACACACACAAATATTCAACCCTCAACACACACACACACACACACACACACACAAACATTCACCCCTCAACACACACACACACACAAATATTCACCCCTCAACACACACACACACAAACATTCACAACACACACACAAACATTCACCCCCTCAACACACACACACACAACATTCACCCCTCAACACACACACACACACACAAACATTCACCCCTCAACACACACACACACAAACATTCACCCCTCACACACACACACACACAAACATTCACCCCTCAACACACACACACACACAAACATTCACCCCTCAACACACACACACACACACACAAACATTCACCCCTCAACACACACACACACACACAAACATTCACCCTCAACACACACACACACACAAACATTCACCCTCAACACACACACGCAAACATTCACCCTCAACACACACACACAAACATTCACCCCTCAACACACACACACACACACACAAATATTCACCCCTCAACACACACACACACACAACATTCACCCCTCACCACACACACACACACACAAACATTCACCCCTTAACACACACACACACAAATATTCACCCCTCAACACACACACTCACACAAACATTCACCCTTCAACACACACACACACAAACATTCACCCCTCAACACACACACACACACACCAAACATTCACCCTCAACACACACACACACACCACAAACATTCACCCCTCAACACACACACACAAACATTCACCCCTCACCCCTCAACACACACACACACACAACACATTCACCCCTCAACACACACACACCACACAAACATTCACCCGTCAACACACACACACAAACATTCACCCTCAACACACACACACACAAACATTCACCCCTCAACACACACACACACAAACATTCACCCTCAACACAACACACACACACACAACATTCATCCCTCAACACACACACACACACAAACATTCACCCCTCAACACACACACACACACAAACATTCACCCCTCACACACACACACACACAACATTCACCCCTCAACACACACACACACACAAACATTCACCCCTCAACACACACACACACAAATATTCACCCCTCAACACACACACACACATTCACCCTCACACACACACACACAACATTCACCCCTCAACACACACCACACACAAACATTCACCCCTCAACACACACACACACACAAACACATATCAACACACACACACACAAACATTCACCCCTCAACACACACACACACACACGCACACACACACACACACACACACACACACACACACACACACACATACACCCATCAACAACACACACACATACACACACACACACACACACACACACACACACACACACACACACACACACACACCCTGACAATGCCTCCTGCCAAACCACAATAAACCCACATGGAAGCCGACTCATCCACACGCACATAAATCAACGCAAAAGGCCTATTAAGGTTACATTCCACTATAGACGGTTTACCCCCGCCCCCCCTCTAAAAAAAAAGAAGAAAGTAAGAAGAAGAGAAGGAGAAGAAGGAGAGAAGAAGAAGAAAAAAAAAAAAATTAGCAACATCCCCTCGACGTTATAGCATTTTGTTGATTAATGTCAAACAGAGAGGAGGAAGAGGGGGAGGAGGAGGGAAGAGGGGAGGAGGGGGAAGTGGGGAGGAGGAGGGAAGAGGGGGAGAGGAGGGGAAGGGGGGAAGAGGAGGGAAAGAGGAGAGGAGAGGGACGAGAGGGGAGGAGGAAGAGGGGAAGATGGAGGAAGAGGAGGGAGAGGGGAGGAGTGGAAGGGGAGGAGGAGGAGGAAAAGGGTGAGGAGAAAGAAGGGGAAGAAGGAGGAGGAAGTGGGAGGGGAGGAGGAGGAGAATGAGTAAGAAGAGAAGGCGGAGAAAGAGGAGAGGGAGGAGTAGGACGAGGAGAAAAAAAGGAGAAAAGGAGGAGAAGAAAAAGAAGGAGAAGGAGAAATAGAAAGAAGAAAAAAGGAAACGGAGAAGGAGAAAAAGGAAAAGGAGGAGGAAAAAAAGAAAGAGGAGAAGGAGAAAAAGGAAGAGGAGGAAGAGAAAAAGGAGGAGAAGCGAGAAGATGAGGCCATAAACGAAGGCCATTCTTATTAACTGCTCAGTCGGAGGCACCAAAGGGCTTTCCTTTATCACGTCACGTTTTCCCAGGGGGGGGGGGGGGGCGGGGCACTAGAAAATCGTCTATTGAGAAGGGAGAGAGAGAGAGAGAGAGGGAGAGGGAGAGAGAGAGAGAGAGAGAGAGAGAGAGAGAGAGGAGAGGGAGAGAGAGGGAGAGGGAGAGGGAGAGGGAGAGGGAGAGGGAGAGGGAGAGGAGAGGAGAGGAGAGGGAGAGGGAGAGAAGAGAGAGAGAGGAGAGGGAGAGGGAGAGAGGAGAGGAGAGGGAGAGAGAGAGAGGGAGAGGGAGAGGGAGAGGGAGAGGGAGAGGGAGAGGGAGAGAGAGAGAGAGAGAGAGAGAGAGAGAGAGAGAAGAGAGAGAGGGAGAGGAGAGGGAGGGAGGGAGGGAGGGAGGGAGGGAGGGAGGGAGAGAGAGAGAGGAGGGAGGAGGGAGAAGGAGGGAGAGGAGAGGGAGAGAGAGAGGAGAGGGAGAGAGAGAGGGAGGGAGAGAAGAGGAGGAGAGAGAGAGGAGAGAGAGAGAGAGAGAGAGAGAGAGAGAGAGAGAGAGAGAGAGAGAGAGAGAGAGAGAGAGAGAGAGAGAGAGAGAGAAAGAGAAAGAAAGAGAAAGAGAAAGAGAGAGAGAGAGTCAGAGAAGAAGAAAAAAGAGAAAGGACGAAAGAGAAAGAGGGATGGGAGAGAAACGTTTTCGCGAGAGAGAGAAAGAAAAACGTTTTTTTTTCTCTCGATAATCCAGGGAAATTACTAAAACTATAACCGCCATAAGACCTTCCACAATTTTTGATAAGAGGAGATCAAGCCTTTTCTCATCTTCTATTCGCAAGGTCTTATCAGGCTCTAAAGTTTGAGATCCGGAATTATCCCTTATTGCAACTTCATATAGTGACTTCTTTGCCCTTGCGTTTGATATGGTAATGTTGCGTTTTCCTCGATGCAGAAATGTTGTTTTTCCTTGGTGTGGCAATACTGTTTTTTTTTCGTGACAATGCTGCCTTTCCCTGAATTGATATTACAATGCTGCATTTTCCTTGCTGTGGCGATAATGAACTTTAATCTTTCACTTTTAGCTTTCTTTTGTGTTAACTTAGTTTATTGTAAGAAGAAGAAAGAAAAGACCGAAATAAAACAGGTAAGAACAAAGAAAAACCAACAGAAAACGGCACAAAACATAGATGGTTATCAAGAAATTATATTCCGTTAAAAAAAAGAAAAAAAGACGAAATAAAAATCTTCAGTAAAATCCAATCTTTTGAAGGCTGTAATCAAGCTTCTATTTACGAGCAATAGCAAAAGAAAGAAAGAAAGGAAGAAAGAAAGAAAAAACTTCAGACAGACGCTTCTGAAACCGCTAAGTGAAACATCTGCATCCGTTCCACTGCCGCGACCTCCCCCCCCCCCCCTTCCTCCACTCCGGCGAACGCCTCCCCCTTCCTCCACACCGCGCCTCCCCCCCCCTCCCTTCCTCGCTACGCGGCCTCCCCCCCTCCCTTCCCTCCTCGCGACCCCCGCCTCCCTTCCTCCCACTACGCGAACGCCCCCCCCTCCCTTCCTCCACTTGCCGCGACTTCCCCCCCTCCCGACAACTACCGCGACCTCCCCCCCTCCTCCTTCCTCACCGCGAAGCCCCCCCCTTCCCTTCCTCCACTGCCGCGACTCCCCCCCCCCTCCCTTCCTCCACTACTGCGACCTCCCCCCCTCCCTTCTCCACTACGCGAACGCCCCCCCCCTTCCCTCCTCCACTTACCGCGACCTCCCCCCCCCTCCCTTTCCTCCACTACCGCGGACCCTCCCCCCCCCTCCCTTCCTCCACTACCGCGGACCCCCCTCCCTTCTCCACTACCGCGAACGCCCCCCCCCCCTCCCTTCCTCCACTGCCGCGACTTCCCCCCCCCTCCCTTCCTCCACTTACGCGACCTCCCCCCCCCCTCTCCCTTCCCCCACTACGCGAACGCCCCTTCCTTCCTCCCTCCCACTGCCCGACTTCCCCCCCCCCCTCCCTTCCTTCACTTACTGCGACCTCCCCCCCTCCTTCTCCACTACGCGAACGCCCCCCCCCTTCCTTCTCCACTACCGCGACCTTCCACTACCCACCCTCCCTCCCTTCCTCCACTACCGCGACCTCCCCCCCCTCCCCTTCCTCCACTACCGCGAACGCCCCCCCCCCCCCCTCCCTTCCTCCACTACCGCGAACGCCCCCCCCCCTCCCTTCTCCACTACCGGACTCCCCCCCCTCCCTTCCTCCACACGCGACGCCCCCCCCCTTCCTCTCACATGCCGCGACCTCCCCCCCCCCTCCCTTCCTCCACTTACCGCGAAACGCCCCCCCCCCCCTCCCTTCCTCCACTGCCGCGACCTCCCCCCCTCCCTTCCTCCACTGTCCGCGACCTTCCCCCCCCCTCCCTTCCTCCACTTCCCTTTACCGCGACCTCCGCGCGAACGCCCCCCCCCCCTCCCTTTCCTCCCACTCCCTTCCTTCCACTGCCGCGACCTCCCCCCCCCTCCCTTCCTCCACTGCCGCGACCTCCCCCCCCCCTCCCTTCCTCCACTGCCGCGACCTCCCCTCCCCCCCCTCCCCCTCCCCCTCCCTCCTGCTGCGCACCTCCCCCCCCTCCCTTCTCCACTGCGGAACGCCCCCCCCTCCCTTCCTCCACTGCCGCGACCTCCCCCCCCCTCCTTCCTCCACATGCCGCGAACGCCCCCCCCCTCCCTTCCTCCACTGCCGCGACCTCCCCCCCCCTCCCTTCCTCCACTGCCACCGCCTCCCCCCTCCCTTCCTCCACTGCGCGACCTCCCCCCCCCCCCTTCCTCCACTGCCGCGACCCTCCCCCCCCCCCTTCCTCCACTGCCGCGACCTCCCTTCCCTCCACTGCCGCGACCTGCCCCCCCTCCCCTTCCTCCACTTCCGCAACGCCCGCCCCCCCCTCCCTTCCTCACTGCCTCCGACATCCCCCCCCCCCGTCCTTCCTTCCGGACCTCCCCCCCTCCCTTCCTCCACTGCCGCGACCTCCCCCCTCCTTCCTCCACTACGCAACGCCCCCCCCCCCTCCCTTCTCCCACTGCCGCGAACGCCACCCCCCCCCCCCTCCTTCCTCCACTGCCCGCGAACGCCCCCCCCCCCATTCCTCCCTCCCCCTCCCTTCCTTCCTCCACTGCCGCGAACGCCCCCCCCACTCCCTTTCCTCCACTGCCGCGAACGCCCCCCCCACTCCCTTCCTCCACTGTTCTGCGAACCCCCCCCTCCCTTCCTCCACTGTCGCGAACGCCCCCCCCCCCCTTCCTTGCTCCACTGCCGCGAAACGCCCCCCCCCCCCACTCCCTTTTCCTCCACTGTCGCGACGCCCCCCCCTCCCTTCCTCCGCTGCCGCCGAAACGCCCCCCCCCCTTCCTTCCCTCCACTGCGCGAACGCCCCCCCCCCTCCCTTCCTTCCACTCCGCGAACGCCCCCCTCCCTTCCTCCGCTGCCGCGAACGCCCCCCCCCCCCCTTCCTTCCTCCGCTGGCGGAACGCCCCCCCCCCTCTCCCTTCCTCCACATTGTCGCGAACGCCCCCCCCCCCCCTCCCTTCCTCTCGCTGCCGCGAACGCCCCCCCCCCCTTTCCTTCCTCCGCTGCCCGCGAACGCACCCCCCCCCCACTTCCCTTCCTCCCGCTGCGCGCGAACGCCCCCCCCACCCCTTCCTCCGCTGCGCGAACGCCCCCCCCCTTCCTTCCTCCACTGCCGCGAACGCCCCCCCCCCTCTCCCTCCTCACTGCCACGAACGGCCCCCCCCACTCCCTTCCTCCACTGCCGCGAACGCCCCCCCCCTCCCCTCCCTTCTCCACTGCGCGAACGCCCCCCCCCCTCCTCCTTCCTCCACTCGCCTGCCGCGAACGCCCCCCCCCTCCCTTCCTCCACTGCCGCGAACGCCCCCCCCCCCCCTCCCTTCCTCCGCTGCCGACGACGCCCGGAACTCGTAACGTTACCTCGAAGTTGCATTATTGACAGGAGATGCATATATAATGATCATTATTCCTGAAATCCGCGCCCACGCACGCGCCCAACGCCCAACAAGAGAAGAAAGAGCGGGCGGGTGGGTAGGGAGTGGTGGGTGGTGGGTAGGGAGTGGGTAGGGGTATTAGCGCGAATAAAAAATAAAAGTTATTCAGAGAAGTGGGTCAAAGGGAGGGATTCATGTGATGGAGAAAACCTTCCGTATTGTTGGGTATACGTATATACATACGTATGTTCATGATATTTATTATACTGTGCGATTTATATTTACTATTTCTTAATGTTTCTTTTGTTTCCCTTTTTTTTCTTTCTTTTACGGATTAACTTCCTCCCCTCCTTTTTATTCTCACTTCCTTCTCTCCTATCTCTTTCTCTCCTCCTTCCCTTCCNGAAAAGAGCGGGGGGTGGTTAGGGGGTGTGGTGGGCGTGGTGGTAGGGAGGGTAGGTATTTAGCGCGATATAATAAATGAAAGTTATTCAGAAGAAAGTTGGGTCCAAAGGGAGGATTCATGTGATGGAGAAAACCTTCCGTATTGTTGGTTACGTCCGTAAAGTAAATAACATACGTATATGTTTAATTTAATTTTAACTGTGCGATTTATTTCTTATTTTCTTAATTTTTCTTTGTGTTTCCCTTTTTTCTTTTCTTTTACGGATATTTACTCCTCCGTCCCTTTTATCTCACTCCCTTCTCTCTATCTCTTTCTCCCTCTCCTCCTCTCCATTCCACCCTCCCTTTCCCCCTTCCTTCCACCCTATTGTTTGTCGCCTGGACTGTCGGTAAAGCAGCGGGGTGGGCGGGGGGGGGGGAGAATCGTGGTTCGGTAACAAACTCACCGTCAGATTTAAAAATAAAAAAAAACGGTTATTGTAGAGAAAATTTCAATAAAAGTCTCAGACCTGATTGGTAAGATTCCCTCTAACGTGCTATAGTTCTAGGGCAAAGATGCATATAGTGGTAGTTAGAGCAATGTGGGAGGTATTGTTGAAACTTTTGCTGGAGCTGTGGCGAGCTGTTGACAGGTTCTCGACCTCTCAATCCCTTCTCTCCCTTCTCTTTCGTTTTCTCCCCTCCCTCCTCTCTTCTCCCCTCTCTCTCTATCCTTTCCTCCCTCTCTCTCTCTTCCCTCCCTCTCTCCCTCTATCTCTCCTCCCTCTCTCCTATCTCTCTCCCTCCCTCTCTCTCTATCTCCCTCTCTCTCTTCTCCCTCCCTCTCTCTCTATTCCGCTCTCTCTCGCCCCTCTCTCTCTATCTCCCATACTCCTCTCTCCTCTCCCACCCTTTCTCCCCCTCCCTTCTCTCTCCCCTCTCCCCCACCCTCTCTCCTCCTATCTCTCCCCCCCTCCCCTTCTTCTCTCTTCTCTCCCTCCCCCTCTCCTCTCTCCTCTCCTCCCCTCTCTCTCTTTATCCTCCCTCTCTTTTCTCCCTCCCTCTTCTCTCTCCCCTTCCTCTGTTCTTCCCTCCTCTTTCTCCCTCTCTGCCCCACTCTCTCTCTGCCTCCCTCTCTTCCTCTCTCTCTCTCTCTCCTCTCTCCCATCCTTACATTACTCTTGCCATCGCAAGCCCACACACAAAGACTATAATAACTTCAGCTGCCAAGTTTTTTGTTATCTTATGCTCCCCTTAACACCGCGGAGGATCAGACAGACGTCAAAATAAGTCAAAGGAGGGCTTCTATATCAAAGGGAACGAGAGGGCGAGGTGAGAGGGAGGGAGGAGGAGAGAGAGAGAGAGAGAGAGAGAGAGAGAGAGATGAGAGAGGAGAAGAGAGAGAGACAGAGAGACGAGAGGGAGAGAGGGAGAGAGAGAGGGAGAGAGAGAGAGAGAGAGAGAGAGGAGAGAGAGAGAGATGAGAGAGAGTTTGAGATGGTTTGGTCAAAATGCCCCTTAAGGTCATGCCCTCAAACTGCAGTAAGTACCAACGCTGCCGTGCCGAACTAGCCACGCCCCCTGCGGTCGTGCCCTCTGACCTCTCCTGACCTATACAAACACTACTCGGGTCGCGCCTCCTCACCCCCCCGCTGCCCGGTACTTTTGCACAAGCCGACACTTTCATCTTTCTGTAACCGTCCACGCTACCATCTCCCTACTTCAAAAAAGACTGGAACCAAGACGTGCCTTTCCATGAATCACCAGTCAGGGGACCAACAGAGAGAGAGAGAGAGAGAGAGAGAGAGAGAGAGAGAGAAGAGAGAGAGAGAGAGAGAGAGAGAGAGAGAGAAGAGAGAGAGAGAGAGAGAGAGAGAGAGAGAGAGAGAGAGAGAGAGAGAGAGAGAGAGAGGAGAGAGAGAGACAGAGAGTGCGAGTGAGAAAAGAAGAGAGAAAAAGTGCTGTGAGCAAGAATTTTCGGAAAAGACGTGTTTGTGTTTGTGGTCTGATGAGGTGGAAGGATAATAAAAGGGATGGTAACAAATGGGGGTGGGGTATAGATGGAGAGGCCGATGAAGGATTTTCGGGAGGATGGAGATGATGATGATGATGATGATGATAATGATCATCATCATCATTAAGCAACCTATAAGCAGGTAGCACCACTTCCATTTAGCCTATTGAAAAAAAAAAAAATGAAACTGACTTTTTCCCTACAGACAGTTAATGGTAAATAACTCTTTGTTATCGTAAATAAAAGAGGGATTTTTTTTTTCATTTCTGATAATTCCAATAATAGTGAGTAAATTATGAAAATAATTAGGTATCTAGCTATACCTGATATCTTTCGGCGCACTCTCATTGGATAAAAGTGCTGACGTCATTTGCTCTATTTCCTTTCTTGACCCTAATTTTTTTTTCCAGAGTATTTTTTTAAATGTTCACTAATAATATTGGTAAAAAATGTCGAAACAGAAACCACGAAAAAAGGTATAATACAACTTTTTTCATTTACAATGAATAAAGTTGAGGCGGCGCTTAGCTCAAAAGTTGCCGACTAGGATTATTAGTAAGATGGCGTGGTATACCTATTTAAATATTTCTTTGATGATGATAATGATAATCATAATGATAATGTTAGACGATGGCAATGGCAATGAATGACAAGTAGCAAGACAATGGCAATGAACAATGGCAATGGCAATGGCAATGACAATGACAATGACGGTGACGATGACGGTGGGTGACGGTGACGGTACCGTGACGGTGACGGTGACGTGACGTGACAGTGACAGTGACAGTGACAGTGAGGTGACAATGACAATGACAATGACATGACAATGATGACTATGACAATGACAACGATAATGATAAGATGATAAAACGAATAAAAAAAAAATAATAAGATAAGAAATGTTTGCAGGAACTACTACACTGGATAACTAGACACCATAAAAACTAAGTCCGTTGCATCAGAACACTGGACTTCATTACGCCCCAAAGAAAACTAAATTACGTATTTGTAAAAAAAAAAAAAAAAAAAAAAAAGAGAAAAAAAACACGAACATTCAGAGAGAACTTAAAACCCCTCCCAGCAAAAATTGGAAAAAAATAGGACGTAAATCTAAAAATCTATTTAGACACACACGCACACACACACACAGACCTACACGCAGACACACACACACACGCGCTAAAGGACACGCACTCTAACGTACAAGTACACCATACCAGACTGATTCCCTTTCCGACACCACAACATAATATCAGATTAGCTCAACTTTCCGATACCATAACACCACACCATACCAGACTGATTCTACATCCCAATACCATAACGCAACACCATACCTAACTCGACTTTGAATACCATAAACACCACACCAAATTTGTTCGACTTCTCTGACACCATAACACCACACCAATTTGTTCGACTTTCTGACACATAACACCCACACCAGATTTGTTCGACTTTGACACCATAACACCATACCAGATTTGTTCGACTTTCTGACACCATAACACCATACCAGATTCGTTCGACTTTCTGACACCATAACACCATACCAGATTTGTTTCGACTTTCTGACACCACCATACCAGATTCTTCGACTTTTCTGGACACCATAACACCACAACCAGATTTGTTCGACTTCTGACACCATAACACCATACCAGATCCGTTCGACTTTCTGACACCAAAACACCATACCAGATTCGTTCGACTTTGACACCATAACACCAGATCGTTCGACTTTCTGATACCATAACACCACACCAGATTTTGTTCGACTTTACGACATAACAACCACACCAGATTTGTTCGACTTTCTGACACCATAACACCACACCAGATTTGTTCGACTTTCTGACACCATAACACCACACCAATTGTTCGATTCTGAGATTTGTTTTTCGACTTTCTGACACCCATAACACCACACCAGATTTTTTCGACTTTCTGACCACACCATAACCACTATACCAGATTTGTTTCGACTTTCTGACACCCATAACCACCACACCAGATTTGTTCGACTTTTCTACACCATAACACCACACCAGATTTGTTCGACTTTCTGACACCATAACACCATACCAGATCCGTTCGACTTTCTGACACCATAACACCATTACCAGATTGTTCGACTTCTGACACAAAACACCATACCAGATTCTTCGACTTTCTGACACCATAACACCACACCCAGATTCGTTCGACTTTCTGACACCCTAAACCCATACCAGATTTGTTCGACTTTCTGACACCATAACACCATACCAGATTCGTTCGACTTTCTGACACCATAACACCATACCAGATTCGTTCGACTTTCTGACACCATAACACCAACCAGATTCGTCGACTTTCTGACACCATAACACCACACCAGATTGACTTTGACACCATAACACCACACCAGATTTGTTCGACTTTCTGACACCATAACACCACACCAGATCCGTTCGACTTCTGACACCATAACCACCATACCAGATCCGTTTCCGACTTTCTGACACCATAACACCATACCAGATTCGTTCGACTTTCTGACACCATAACACCATACCAGATTCGTTCGACTTTCTGACACCATAACACCACACCAGATTTGTTCGACTTACACCATAAACACCACACCAGACGACTTCCACCATAACACCACCAGATTCGTTCGACTTTCTGACACATAACACCATACCAGATTCACTTCTGACACCATAACACCATACCAATACCATACACCATAATACCACACCGACTCCCCTCACCACCAGCCGATCTAACAAAATCTCACGAAATATCGCACAGATGAGAACTCCCGAGGACACGCCCACTTTTCCCTTTAAGACACGCCCACTTCCGTCCCCGCTCCTTTCCACAGCCTGAAGCGAAATTCTATAACCAAATCGGCGTGAATCTGGAAGGTCATATGTGCAATTGAGATGAAATTATGGGTACGGTTGGCAGAGTGAGTGAGCGAGGGAGGGAGATGACTGGGGGAGGGGTGTGAGGGAGATGAGTGGGGGGGGTGTGTGAGGGAGATGAGTGGGGGGATGAGTGGGGGATGTGAGTGGGGTGAGTGAGGGGGGTGAGTGAGTGAGTGAGTGGGGGGTGAGTGAGGAGATGAGGGTGATGAGGGATGATGGGGGTGAGTGGGGGATGAGTGGGGGAGTGGGGGGATGAGCGGGGGGGTGAGTGGGGGGAGAGAGGAGATGAGTAAGTGAGCGAATGGGGGAGATGAGTGAGGGGGTGAGTGAGTGAGAGGATGAGTGAAGGGGTGAGCGAGTGAGGAGATGAGTGGGGGAAGAGTGAGTGAGCGAATGGGGAGATGAGTGAGGGGGTGAGTGAGTGAGTGAGTGAGGGGGTACGTGAGTGAGGGGTGAGTGCGTGAGGGGGTGAGTGAGTGAGTGCAA
>NW_020869290.1:356219-361219 GCF_003789085.1 Penaeus vannamei | reverse complement strand
CAAGGCCATTCGTTCGACTTGTTTTGTTCTTGAAGCTTTTCATCCCCTGTCTCTTTGGGCTGTTTTGAGCTTCCGGCTTCGCGTTTTGTCTTATTTCTATTTCTTAAATTTTTATATATTGTGCTTCTTTTAGAGGGTAATTATCTAACCCGTTTAAGCTATTTCAAAAGGACTTTCTATAAGGAATCTCGTACTTTCTCTTAATGGAGTGGCCCCTCTTTTTTACGTCTCATCAAAGTCTTCTTGTTCCATGCTAGGTAATATATGAAACGCAGTTAATTAGCTTTGAGAATATTTCTGGTTGACTTATTCCACGTCTAATCCATTTTTTCGGTAAAATTATTATTATTACTATTATTATCATTATTTTTTTAGTAACATAGGCCTACTATGTTATTTTCATGTACAAGGCTTTCATGGGTATTAGTCAGTTTCGAACACTTACACTGTAATGGGGAAGCTAACATCACAGAAATAGCAGTGACTACAATACGATCCGAATCCTACTTAATAGTACACAATATATATACACACATTTTCTTGTCTTTCGCTTTATCGCTTTGTTTCATTTGCATTTCTTATTTTCTACTTAATACCTGAAAAACGTATAAACTTTTCCAAACTGCACCTTCGCTGGAATCAAACATGTTCTAAACCTGAATTTGCTCGTCTTCAGCTTCTAATCAAACTCCAATCCTGTATTACGACTTACAGCGAAAATATATGGCTATACTAATTATTCCGAGCTATTAATAGTGTTATCTAATAATTCTGTGAAGGGTATCAGTGCATATCCGCAACGCTTCATTAAGTACAGGGCTATAATTGATAATGCTATTCCATTATTATTATCTTTTAATTGGTTTATTTTGTGATTTCATTCTCGGATTTTCTTTTCTGACTTCCATAGCGAATTTGCCAAAGGGAATGAATGTGGAAGAATGTGTAAATTAGAGCAAATACTAACGATAATGGATATATTTGGTATGTCGTTTTCGACTATATCCTTTCATTCAAATTATTAGTAGTTATTATAATCTTTAAATCCCTCTCCTCTTTCTTTTCATTATTTATCACCTGCCATTATCATTGTCAATGACATCATCGTTATCAATATCAGCATCACCATTATCACCATCAACATCAATAGTACTATCACCATCATCATCATCATTAGCACTAACATCACCACATCACCATCACCATCAGAGCTAAGTTTACAGTAATTTAAATCACATAAAAAAATGGACATGAATATATCTCGTGAAATAAGGATTGCTTTCCCTCAGCGATTTCGGGTAAATAAGAAAACCCTCTGGAAAATTGTCTTATTTACTCGGAAGTACTTATGTGTTAATTACTGTGGTCGATTCCCAATACTTTTCTATTTTCCATTATAATTAATTGATTAATGATGAGTGGTCTTGAATCGCAAGAAAAAAAATCCGTTTTGAACGCACGCACACGCATGCATACACGTACTCATGTGCGCGCGCGCACACACGCACACACACTCACACACACACACAAAATTGTCAATAATGTAAAAATGATGATTTTAAACATCAAGGAATGATGAAAATAATGATAATAATAATGATACAATAATGATAATGATAATGATAAAAGTAATAATACAAATGTTAATGATAATAAAAACAATAATTTTGGTTTGACTTCTGATAATTATACCATTAGCGAGTAAATTATACAAATGACTATATATCTAACTATAGCATCTCACAGCGCACTCTCATTGGCTAAACGTAGTGACGTCATTGGCTCCGCCCACTTTCTTTACCCCAACAAAATTGTATATTTTATGGTAAGTGTTTTTCAGTAAATTTTCTTTGAAAATGGTTCAATGATAACAACAGCAAAAACAACCGAAAAAAGTAGCAAAATATTATCGAAAAATACAACCGAGAAAAAAAAGAAATTAATCAAATATTTTATATTCACAATGATAAAGGTGGTGAGGCGGGGCTTGGATCATAAGTTGCCAACTAGTCTTTTCATCAACATAGTGTGCTCATACCTAGGTGAAGGTATAGCTACATAGACAACTGTCGTAAGGAGTCGAAACATTCAATATCGAACAGAACGTTATATTACGGGTCTTCGTATTTTGGGTTTTGAATTTGTTTCGTTTTGATTCATGTCTCGAACAGTCGTTCCGGAAGTCCTATGGGTTCAGAGCGAGATAATTATTTTGTACCCATAAGTAGTTGGAAAAGCAGGTATCCCGTCAGTTTCGTAGCGTTAATAATTATATTTCAAAAAGTATCGTTGCTTATCTCATAATGTTTAGAATGGTCTTCTGAAGATATTTTTCTGCGTAGCTAAAATCAAGATGATAATAACAATGATATCAATAACAAGAATAAGAATACAAACGAATAAAAGTAAAAGTGAAAATAAAACAATATTAAAGAGCAAAGATTACACGACAATCTTTATTAGTAATCATAAATAGCCAATATCAGAAAGAAAACGAAACCAAAAGAAAACGAGAATATCAAAGGAAAACGGGAAGCGCAAACCAACCTCTCACAACACAGGGGGACCCCCCCGGGGGAACCCCCCCCCCCACACACAGAGAGAAAGAGAGAGAGAGAGAGAGAGAGAGAGAGAGAGAGAGAGAGAGAGAGAGAGAGAGAGAGAGAGAGAGAGAGAGAGAGAGAGAGAGAGAGAGAGAGAAAGATAGCACTGCGTCGTCCTTTGCACCGGTCTTTCATGTTGAGAGAGAGAGAAAAAAAATATATATATTCTTTTTGCACTTTTAATCATATCACGAACCGCAGGAGTTCTCGAGATATTTATTTACTTTATTTATGTATATATACACCCCTCTCTCTCTTGGAGGAAAATTAATGTGCGTGCTGTCTTTCCTGGGAGGAAATTAATGGAACTTATGGAAAAGAAATATTGTGATTTTGTTGACTTACGGAAATGAAAGAGAAGAAGAGAACAGGAACAAGAATTATTGTATTGATAATTATAATGGCAATAACAGTTTTAGTAATAATGGTAAAATTATCATTAGTTGTAATGATAGTAATGATACCGATAACGACAATGATAATGATAATGCTAACGACAATGATAATGATAGATAATGATAATGATAATGATAGATAATGATAATGATAATGATATTGATAATAATGATAATAATAATAATGATATTAATAATAATGGTGATAATAATAATAATGATAGTAACAATGACTGATAGTGATAATGATGTAGTAATAATAATGATAAAAGTACTAGTGTAGTAATGATGATAATGATAATGATTATGATAATGATAACGATAATGGTAATAATAATGATTGTGATAATGATGGTGATAGTGATGATGATGATAGCTGCTATAGTTAGCACACAGAAAACACCAGTGATAACAGTAGCGACCGTAATTATATCAACGGTCTGAATAACAGTAATATTAAAGGTTAAGATGTTAACAAAAGTAATGTTAATAATAGTTTATAAAAATCTCGTTTCTCTACCTACCTGTCTGTAGCTCTCTTCGTTTCCTGTTCTCTTTTTGTGTTTCTCCTCTTTCCCCTCTTCTATTTCTCTTATCCTTTCTGCTTATCTATTTTACTACATCTTTCTCTTATCTCTCTCATCATCTGTCTCTTCCTCTTCTTCTTACTTTTCTCACCTCTAACTTGCTTCTCCTTCATTTTCTTTTTCTCTTTTCGATTACTCTCCCTCTCTTCATTTCTATCCATCTTTCTCTCTGCTCTTTTCCAATGTTCTCTTCCTCCTTCTTCCTCCTTTCCCCTACCATAAGCTTCCTTACCTTCCCTTTCTCTCCCTTCCCTCTCCCTCCCTCTCCCCCTCTTCTAACTCTCATTCTCACCGCTATTCGCTTTTCCTTCTTTCTCCTATCCTATTCTTTCGCCTCTTCCTCCCCTTCATTCTTTCTTCAATTCTCGCTTCCTCTTCCCCCTCCCTTAACTACCCTCACTTTTCCTCTCTCTTTATGTCTCTTCCAGTCTCTCTCCTTCCTCCCTATTTTTCTCCCTCTCCTCCATTCTACCCTATTCTCTCTTACCCTAGCTCCCCCGCTCCCTCCTCCTCCCCCAGCCCCCCTCCCCCTCTTTCCCTCCTCCCCCAGGTACCCTCTTCCTTCCCTCCTTTCTCCCCAGCTCCCCCTCTCCCTCCTCCTCCCTTTTCCTCCTCCCCTCTCCCTCCCCTCGTCCGCCTGTTACCACTTACCTTAAACGACAAGAAACCTTCCCTTCGAAAATCGACCGAGAAGCCGAGCCCCTCCGTCGCCGCGGGACAGGAAGGAGGCAGGCGATGCCAATCTCCCGCCACGCCTTTGAACATCTGCCTTTCAGGTGGGTTCGTCTTATGAACACGCGCGCTGATGCATAGATAGAGATGTACGCACGCATGCACACGCACACACACACGCACACACAGATAGATAGATAGAGAGACAGAGAGTGAAGAGAGAGAGAGAGTGAAAGAGAGATAGAGAAGAGAGAGACAGAGACAGAAAGAGAAAAGAGAAGGAAAAGAGAGGGAAGGGAGGGAGGGAAGAGAGGAAGAGAGAGAGAGAGAGAGAGAGGAGAGAGAGAGAGAGAGAGAGAGAGAGAGAGAGAGAGAGAGAGAGAAGAGAGAGAGAGAGAGAGAGAGATCGACAGAGAGAGAGAAAAGAGAGAGAAAGATCGACAGAGAGAGAGAAAGATCGACAGAGAGAGAGACAGAGAGAGAAAGAGAAAGAGAGAAATCGACAAAAAAAAAAAAAAAAAAAAAAACAGAGAGAGACAGGCAAACACTCTCAATCTCCTTCCTCGCATCTGAACTTCACAGGAGAGCCAAAGAGCGGCGTCTTGGCGAGGCTCTTTCTGCGGAATTCGTATTATCTCCGGAGGTGATGCTTAAAAGAGCCGTCTGGAAGCATTTCATTTTTCTTGATGGAAACAGGCGAGGATTCTCGTGTGGTGTGTGTGTGTGCGTGTGTGTTTGTTGTT
>NW_020869290.1:333719-336219 GCF_003789085.1 Penaeus vannamei | reverse complement strand
GACGCAAGGGAACGAAGGAGGGAAGGCGAGGAAACGAAGGATAGAAAGGATGGGAATAGAAGAGGAGGTTACAAGAAAAAGACAGAAAAGGATAGAGGAAAGGAGGGAAAAGAACGACGGCAAGAACAAGCTAAAAAAAAAAAAAAAAAAAAAAAAAAAAAAAAAAAAAAAAAAAAAAAAAAATGATGAGGAGGAAAAAGAAAAGACAAATCAAATCTAGGAATATAAAGAAAAAGGATTGATGAAATGTTGAAAGAACAAAGTGAATGAAAAAGAATGGAATAAACGGAAATTAGATGGAAATCGAAAAAGAAAATGAAATGCAGTTGAACACGGACATAAAACAAAAAAGAGAATCATGGATAGCACTGATAGAAGGGAAAGAAGAGAAAGAAGAGATGAGAGCATATGGAGATAAATTGAATGGATACAAGGAAAAAGAAAAGAATAGATAGTAGGGATTAGTGCATTCAAAGAAAAGAAATTAGAGAGGAGATGTAAAGAATGTTGGAGAATAAAATAAATACAAGAAAAACGGTGAGGTATAATTAATAAAATAATAATAATAAAGAAAAGCAAGAAGAAGAAAATTAAGTACCAAATAACTGAGAGATGGATAGAAAAGCAATGAAAGAAAAGAAAGAATGAGAAAATGAACAGAATGAAAAGTAAGATATGGATGGGCAAAAGCAAGTGAATCCAATGAACTGCAGATGAGTTTCAAAATAAACAATAAATAAATAAAATAGAAAAAAGAATAAGAAAAAATAGCGCTTCAGTCAGGGAAGGGAGCAGAGGCACATCAACACCATACACACACACACATGCAGTGTACAGACCCTGCATGTAGGCACCATGCATTGTCAACCTGCATGAGTACATCACAACATGATGTAAGCAAATGATGTACACAACGACAGCAATAGCATGTAGACACAGCATGACACAGATGCGTACAACGTCACACGATTAGCTGTAGCGAACACCAGCAGTGCATGTAACAGCAACATGCTGTCACCATTGCATGTCACAGATCACAGACAACACCGCAACACAGCGCTGAAGGAAGCAGTGCCGGATGCGTACACATGCTGTACACACACAATGCAGTTGCCTACCCCCCCACACACAACACACCGTGCTCACACACACTTCACACGCAGGCACGCCCACACGACTGAGTGTAAGCAGCAACCGCCACTGCCATACACACGAGCACACAACACATCATCCACACCACACACAGCACACACCACACATCAAACACAGTACACAACCCACACACCACACATATAATATTATAGTATATGATATAATACAGTATATAATATTTCTAATTATATTCATTACATATATCCATTATATATATATTATATACATATATATATAATAATATATTTTATTAAATTATATATATAATATGTATAATATATAAATTAAAAGACACAGACTTCTCTCCTCCTCAATCTCTCTCTCTCTTCATTCTTGTCTCTCCGCGATCTCTCTCGCAGCGTTCTCTCGTGTTCTCGACGTCTGTAACCAACACGACAACACACGACACATCACCACACACAGTGTGTCGTGCAACGTAGTGTGAGGCATTCACAACGCACGACCAGGCACACACACTAACCTGGCGGGCCACCACAGCACACCAGCAGATCGCACCAAACAGGACAAGAAAAAAGATCTGACAATCAGCGAATAAGGCAACCAAGCTGTATGAGTCTAAAACAGAAGACGTCGTAAAAAGCGGCTGTTTTGCGAATGCTGTGTCGTTTTGTCCTGCGTTTTTCTGCGTCTTAGTGAATATGCTCTCGGGCGGGGGAGGGGGTATGGAGGGGGGGGGAAGGTGTCAGGGGTAGGGAGAAATGGGAGGGGGGCGGGGGTGAGGGTCTTGTGGCAGAATTATTATTGCCTCGGAGAGTCTGGTGTCTGAGACGTGGGGTGAGAGAGGAGGGGGGGGGGGAGGAAGGGGGGGGAGGGGGAGAGGGAAAGAGGGTGAGAGGGAGGAAGGGGTGTGGGTCATTGGGGGGGGGGGGGGAGGGAAAGGGTGGGAGTAGGAACGGAGGGTGGGGGTTGAGGAAGGTGGATATAAGAAGGAGGAAGGGAGCGGAGGCGGAGGGGAGGAAGGGAGGAAGGGTGGGATGGGAGGGAGGGAGGGAGGGAGGGAGGGAAGGGATAGGGAGGAGGGAGGAGGAAAGGGAGGGGAAGGAGGGTAGGGAGGGAGGGAGGAGGAAGGAGGGAGGGAGGGAAGGGAGGGAGGGGGAAAACGGGAGGGAATGAAGGAGGGTGGTGGGGGTAGGGGAGGAGTAAGGGGGGAGCTGGGGGGGTTGGGACGTAGGGAGGAAGGTAGGGAGGGAGGAGGGAGAGGCGGAAGGGGAAGGGTTGGGGCGAGGGAGGGAAGGGAGGGGTGGGGTGAGGGTGCGGGTAGGGGGGAGGGGGGTTGGGGTATGGGAGAAGGGAGTGATGGAGTAGGGGTAGGTGCTGGAGGGAAAAT
>NW_020869290.1:298719-318719 GCF_003789085.1 Penaeus vannamei | reverse complement strand
GCGAGAGTGAGAGAGTAAGAGAGAGAGAGGAGAGAAGAGAGAGAGAGAGAGAGAGAAGAGAGAGAAGAGAGAGAGAGAGAGAGAGAGAGAGAGAGAGAGAGAGAGAGAGAGAGAGAGATAGATAGATAGAGAATAGAGAGAGAGATAGAGAGAGTAATTTAGAGAGAGATAAGAGAGAGAGAGAAGAGAGAGAAGAAGAGAGGAGAGAGAGAGAGAAGAGAGAGAGAGAGGAGAGAGAGGAAGAGAGAGAGAGAGAGAGAGTGCGAGAGAGAGTGAGATAGCGAGAGTGAGAGATAGAAGAGCGAGGGAGATAGCGAGAGAGGGGAAGAGATAACGAGAGCAAAGAGCGAGAGATAGCGAGAGCGAGAGGGATAGCGAGAGCGAGAGATAGCGAGAGCGAGAACGAAGAGATAGCGAGAGCGAGAGAAGCGAGAGCGAGGATAGCAAGAGCGAGAGATAGCGAAGAAGCGAGAGGAGAGCGAGAGAGCGAGAGAGAGAGCAAGAACGAGAACGGAACGAAAAGAGAAAAAAGGAAGGGCTCGGACAGGGGAGGTTCCCGGGTGAGGGTGGTGGGGGGTGGGGGGGGGGTGTCCTCTGCTCTAATAGACGATTAATCCGCCCACGTATTCTCGGGAGGCAATAAAACGGATTTTGAGATGAAAGTCAAACTCAGATGCTAAAAGAAGGTTCAAGCGATACTGCAAAGTTATTACGAAGAGGCTGGTGATGGGATTTCTCTCTGTCCCCCTCTTCCTAANTTAGATACTGTTCTGGTTCTGCACTGGATATTACTAAACGTATATGGAGAGTTACTTAATTAATTGTATCTGGACTTAATACCAGTGTAATTTGAGAGTGTACCTAAATCACTTTTATTTATAGTAAGATTACCAGGTAATAGTATTGAATTGCTCAAGTACAAAAGACAACGAAGCACCGAGCGAAAGTAGAATGAGTTAGCAGATATGTTCGGAGTGAGGGTCGTGTATGAATTGGGTAAATATAACTATATGGTTTTGAATTCACACGACCGTATCTGGACTTTTATGCTTCTCAGTTGGGGTTTGGTGTGATCTAATTCTAAGAGATCTGAGAGCTGTATGAAGTTTCACACACATACACAAACACAACACACAAACACACACATCAATACACGCACAATAACAGAAAGAGGAAAAAGCAGAGAGAGGAGAGAGAGAGCGAGAGAGAAGAGAGAGAGAGAAAGAAGAGAGAGAGAGATAAGAGAAGAGAGAGACGAGAGAGAGAGAGACGAAGAAAGCAAGTGAGGGAAGAAAGAGGAAGAGGCTTTGGTCCCTTTCACGTGCGGTGAAGTGGTGGAAGCTGAAAGGGGAGAGGGGGGGGGGGGGGGCGACCAACGGAAGAGAGAAGGGAATTAGGGAAGGAAGCAGAGGAGAGAGGAGAAGAAAGGGAGGCGGTAGAGAGGAGGGAAAAAGGGAAGGGGAGGGTATGAGGAGGTTAGTGGAAGCGTGGGGAAAGGAGGAGAAGGCAAAGGGAAGGAGGAGAGGACAGAGGAAGAAGGAAGACAAACGGGGCGAGAGAGGAGGAGGCCGAAAGGAAGACGAAAGAGAGTGAGTAGAGTAGGATGCGAAAGGAAGACGGAAGGAGGGGGTGAGGAGGGGGGAAGAGGAATTCTTCACGTCTGGCACGAGGCGAGGAAAGAGCCATTACTCCTTTTTTATCTCCTCATTTTTGCTCTGGCTTGCTGAACGGAGAGAATGTGATGATGAGCCGACGCAAGGATTCGTCCCTGTGCAGTGCGGACGGGACGCGCCATGAGGGGGGGGGGACCCAGGGTGCGTGTTGTCTCTGGGCGATGGAACCGGTGTGGGGCAGGGAGAGGGAAGGGGGAGGGGGGGTGTAGGACGGTATTGATAGCGTGCGTACTATAGCGTAATTGCCTGTATCTGAATAGGCACACTCACTCCCATTTTCATACGTGTGTGTGTGTGTGTATGTGTGTGTGTGTGTGTGTGTGTGTTGTTGGGTGTGCCGTGTGTTCGTATTGTGAACGGGTGTGGCCTATGTGGGTGGGGCGATGTGCGTGCGCGCGTGTATGAGCGCGTGTGTATCATGTGTGTGTGTGTGTACCGTGTGTATCTATGTCTATGTGTCTGTA
The DNA here is from genome assembly GCF_003789085.1 of Penaeus vannamei. NCBI lineage: Eukaryota > Metazoa > Arthropoda > Malacostraca > Decapoda > Penaeidae > Penaeus > Penaeus vannamei. The sequence continues at coordinate 316,582 of NW_020869290.1, read as the reverse complement.
CCGGCGTTTCGCCGTATGCCAACGGACAAGGCCCTTTCATGCCCGCTGGAACGGCCACCCCCCCCCCCCCCTGGCGCGGCGCCCCGAGAACCGGTGCCGCCTCGGCGATCGTTCTTAGCCCGCCCGCCACCTCGCCAGCGCGTCGGACAAGCTAACTTTTCCCGCGGCTAACTTCCACGCCACGTTCTGCTAACTTCCGCTAATCCCATCCGACACAGTCCATGTCGATTGGAGGCCTAAAGTTAACCGACAAAATTATACATATAGAAGACCTTTGCGTTGATTTCTTTCTTTCCCCTCTCTCCTCTCTCTCCTGCTCTCAGTCTCGGTTCTCCTCTCTCTCTCTTCTCTCTCTTCCGTCTCATCATCTCTCTCTCTCTCTCTCGCTCCTCTCGTTCCGTCCTCATCTCTCTCTCCCTATCTTTTAGCATAAAGAACAAGGAGAATAATAGAGAAACTTCAAGAAAATGTGGAATAGGAAAAAAAAGAACACCGAAGGAGCGAGACAAGGCTGTAGACGAAGAAACTATAGGTGCAGAAACAGAAAAAACAAACCAAACAGGAAAGAAAAGACGAAAAAAAGAATGAATCTGAATAAAAGATAAGACTGAGGGAAGTAAGAGGAAAAAGAAAAGATAAGAATGGTGAAAGAAGAGAGAGATAAAAGGATTGGACGGACAGATACACCCGTGAGAAAGAGGCAAACGCGGAATTAAAAATAAAAATAAGTTGCATTTATGAAGAAAAGAAAAGAAAGGGGGAAAGCTGTAAGGATGAGGAGAAAAAAAGAAAATGAAAATACAGATAAAAGATAGAACGAAGCAGGGAAGAAGAAACAAAGTCAAACAAAACAAAAGGACAGAGAACCCGCGGAGCCGGAGCGACGACAGCGGCAGCTTGTTTTCTGGTCCCGTCGCAACAAAAACAGTCAGCGTCAACTTTGGGCGCCCGATAGATGCTGTGCTTTAAGGCGCGAAGTAAGTATTCAACTTTGGCCTCCGTTCTCGTGTGATGTATTTTGCTGTTATTCCGCTAAAGGCTTTCTCGCTGTGCTGTTCCCTGATTGGCCGCTTTTTCGGGTTCTTTCTTTGACGAAAATAGCTTATGGCGGTAACCACCTGCGTGTGCATATATATAGTATATTCATATATATATATAATATAATATATATTATACTATTATATATATATATATATAGTATATTGTGTGTGTTTATGTCTGTTTCATTGCTCATGTTTAGTCAATACGTAGGGGAGAGAGAGAGAAAGAGAAGAGAGAGAGAGAGAGAGAGAGAGAGAGAGAGAGAGAGAATGAGAGAGAAGAGAGGAGAGAAGAGAGCAGAGAGAGAGATCATGTGTGTATTTCTTTTTTCCGATAAGTTTTAAGTTACCAAATCACTTTTTTATTATAAGATTACCAGGTTATATATGGAATTGCTAAGTACAGACACCGAAGCCACCGAGCGAGTAGAATGAGTAGCAGGTATTTCGGAGGTGAGGTCGTGGTATGAATTGGTCAATAAACTAATGGGTTTGAGTTTCACACGACCGTATCTGGGACTTTTATGCTTCTCAGTTTGGGGTTTGTGTGATCTAATTTACCAGGGAGATTCTGAAGCTGTATAAATTCCACAACATACATACACACACATACATACACAAACACACAAGCACACACACATTACACAACACACACACAGACAGCACAAGAGAGAGAGAGAGAGAGAGAGAGAGAGGCAGAGAGAGAGAGAGAGAGAGAGAGAGAGAGAGAGAGAGAGAGAGAGAAGAGAGAGAGAGCGAGAGAGAGAGAGAAGAGCAAGAGAGGGAAGAAAGAGAAAGGCTTTGGTCCCTTTCACGTGCGGTGAAGGTGGTGGAGCTGAAAGGGGGAAGAGGGGGCCGTGGGGGAGGGGGGGGGGGGGAACCCAACGGTAAGAGAGAAGGGGAAAAGGACGTAAGAGAGGGAGAGAGAGGAAGAAAGGGAGGCGGTAAGAGAAGAGGAAAAGGGAAGGGGGGGAGGGAGGAGGAGGATTAGGGAAGCGGTGGGAGGAGAGGAAGGCAAAAGGAAGGAGGAGAGGGACAGAGGAGAAGGAAAGACGAAGGGGAGGGAGAGCAGGAGGAGGCGAAAGGAAAGACGAAAGAGAGGGAGAGAGTAGGAGGCGAAAGGAAGACGGAGGAGGGGGTGAGAGGGGGGAAGGAGAATCTATCACGTCTGGCAGCGAGGCGAGGAAAAGCCATTACTCCTTTTTTATCTCCTCATTTTTGCTCTGGCTTGCTGAAGGAAGATGTGATTGGATGAGCGACGCAGAGGAGTTTCGTCCCCTGTGGGCAGTGCGGACGGGACGCGCCTGGGGGGGGGGGACCGCAGGTGCGGTTGTTGTTCTTTGGGCGATGGAAGGGGTGGGAGGGAGAGGGGAGGGCGGAGGGGGGTGTAGGACGTATCGATACGTGCGTACTTATACGTGAATTGCCTGTACTGAATAGGCAACACTCACTCATTTCATACGTGTGTGTGTGTGGTATGTTGTGATGTGTGGTTGTGTGTGTGTGTGTTGCGTGTGTGTGTGTGTGTGTGTGGCTCTTGTGTAGACGTGTCGTGTGTGTGGTGCATGTGCGTGCGCTGGTGTATGCGCGTGTATCTATGGTGCCTGTACGTGTGTATCTATGTGTCTATGTGCGTCTTCCTCCTGTATGCAGGACAGCCCTTTCTATGCCCGCTGGAACGGCCGACCCCCCCCCCCCCCTCGGCCGGCGCCCCGTAGAACCAGGTGCCACCTCGCGATCGCTTCTAACCCGCCCGCACCTCGCCAGCGCGTCGGACAAGCTAACTTTTCCCGCGGCTAACTTCCACGCCACGTTCTGCTAACTTCCGCTAATCCCATCCGACACAGTCCATGTGATGAGGCTAAAGTTAACCGACAATTATATACATATAAAGACCTTTCGTTCGATTTCTTTCTTTCTCTCTCCTCTCTCTCTCTCTCTCTCTCTCTCTCTCTCTCTCTCTCTCTCTCCTCTCTCTCTTCTTCCTCTCTCTCTCCTCTCACTCTCTCTCTCTCTCTCAGTCTCTCCTCTCTGCCTGCTTACCTGTCTGTTGTCTCGTTTGTCTGTCTGTGTTTTCTGTCTTTCTGAATCTCTTGCTCTCTCTCTCTCTCTCTCTCTCTCCTCCTCTCTCTCCTCTCTCCTCTCTCTCTCTCTCTCTCTCTCTCTCTCTCTCTTCTCTCTCTCTCTTCTTCTCTCTCTCTTTCTTTCTCTCTATCTCTCTTCTCTCCTCGTTTTGGAAATCATGCTCCTGCTTTTAGCATTAAAGAACAAGAAGAATGAATAGAGAAACTTCAAGAAAATGTGGACAGGAAAAAAGAAAACCGAAAGAGGAGATAAGGCTTCGACGAAGAAACTGTAGGTGCAAGACAGAAAAAACAAACAAACAGGAAAGAAAAGACGAAAAAGAATGAACTGCAAAAGATGACAGACTGAGGAAGAGAGAGAAAAGAAGAAGATAAAATGGGAAGAAGAGAGAGATAAAAGGATGGACGTGACAGATACACCCTGAGAAAGAGGCAAACGCTGAATAAAAAAAAATAGTTGCAATGAGAAAAGAAAGGGGGAAAGCTGTAGGATGAGGAGAATAAAAAAATATTAAAAACAGATAAAAATAGAACAAAGGAGAGAAACAACACAAACAGATAAGAAAAAACAAAGGACAAGAACCCGCGGAGCCGAAGCGAACGATCAGCGCCATCTTGTTTCTGGCCGTCGCAACAAAACAGCGTCAACTTTGGTGCCCGGTAGATGCTGTGCTTTAAGGCGCGATAGAAGTAATTTCAACTTTGGCCTCCGTTCCTCGTGTGATGTATTTTGCTGTTTCCGCTAAAGGCTTTCTCGCTGTTGCTGTTCCTGATGGCGCTTTTTCGGTGTCTTTCTTTGACGAAAATAGCTTATGGCGGGTAAGACTCGTGTGCATATATATATATATATATATATATATATATATATATATATATATATATATATATATATATATATGTATATTGTGTGTGTTTATGTCTGTTCATTGCTCATTTAGTCATACGTAGGAGAGAGAGAGAGAGAGAGAGAGAGAGAGAGAGAGAGAGAGAGAGAGAGAGAGAGAGAGAGAGAGAGAGAGGAGAGAGAGAGAGAGAGAGGAGAGGAGAGATATGTGTGTATTTCTTTTTCATAATGTATGTGTGCACATATGTACATGATGATATATTCATATCAAATACAATTAGCTTCAAATGACGTTTCCTATAATTATAAAGTTACAGCTATTATAATCATGTTTATCTTACATGTTTATTGTGAGCAAATTCTACGTACAGATACACATGTACTTAATTCACTCCTGAAAACTCTATTTTTGAAGAATCAGGAAGCTAAAGGAAATTCTTAAGATAAACTCAGAATTAATTTGATTCGTCCAAAACCCGCATGAATTTGTTATTGTTTGCTTCAACAATGGCGTGTAGGTGACGTGTTGGCAACGTGTTAGTGACGCGTTAGTGGCATGTTTCCCAAGAGCAAAGTAATAAACAACTGTTTACGTACAAAGGCAGATTAAAAGTCTAACAAACCGGCGTGTAAACATAAGAATATACACATCTCCACACGCATATAAAAACACCAATACCACACATACAAACAAACGCATACCCCCCCCCCCCTCCTTACCATCGACCAAATTTCTAACTTCTAACATCTAACGAGCGCGGGAACAATGACCTAGTCAGGTAATAGGGATTAGGACGAGTAATGCAATTGGATGTCCTCTCTCAAAGGGTCTGTCCGAGTCCCCAATTTCTCTGCAAGGAAATGGGTTCTGAAACTGGCTTGGGTCGAAAGGGGAGTTAATGAGAGGAATGGTTGGTTTCCTCGCGCGGGTTCCTTTGAGAGAGACAGACAGACAGACAGACAGAGAGGACAAACAGAGAGAAAAGAGAGAGAGAAAAAAGAGAGAAGGGAGAGGAGAGGGGAGTGAGGGAAAGGGAGACGAGAGGAGAGGGAGGTGAGGAGAAAGAGAAAAAAGAAGTAAGAAAGTGCAGACGAAATAGAACAAAAAAGGAGAATGAAACACAGAAAGGGGAGAGAGAAGAAAAAAAAAAGAGACAGATAAATCTATAGCCGCGAGAAAAGAGAAAGAAAAAAAAGAGAAAGAAAGGGAAAGGAAGAAAGAAGGAAAAAAGAAAGCAAATGAAAGAAAAAAAAAAAAAGAAACGAGACCAAGAAAGAACGAAAGACCGAGAAACACAAGTAACTACTGCCAACAATTTAATACCCGCACAGGAGCCTCCCTTTCCCGGCCTCTTTGTCTTCTCCTTCCTCAAGTCATCAGGTAAACAATGCGATGCCGAACCCGCTTAATAGCCGCTCCCTGATTGGCTCTCCCTCCTGTATGGACGTCTGTAATTGGCCCATCAACTCTGCATCGATCCTCGTGCGTGGAGTTATCAAGGGGGGTTGACTCAATGCAGATAAGTGTAAGTTATGGGGTTGAGTCTCTTTTCAAATGGGATTGGATTCCTTATCTTTGGTATTCTCTTATTCTCTTTTCTTTTTTTTCTGCTTTTTGGGGGGCAGCGAGAGGGTATGTATGGGGATAAATCAGATATATAAAATGACGAAAGAAAAAAATGTCAAAAGTGAGAGAGAGAGAGTTAGACATCGATTTTTTTTTTCGTTTTATACATTGTTTATTCCTCATTAGTTCATGTATTTATTCATCATCTGTTAATTATTTCTTTCTTTCTCATAGAACACATGGTGTGAAGGAAAGAGGCAATTAACAATATCAAAAGAGTATTTTCTAGTTTAAAGAATTTTTAAACAAAAGAAACTCAAAATCACTTTCAATATGGTCACTTCATCTACTACAGCACACGCAACACATTACACATACACACACACAAACACAACACACACACACACATCACACACACACACCACACACACACACACATACACACACACAATATACACACATACACACACACACACACACACACACACACACACACACACACACACACACATATATATATATATAATATATATATATATATAATATATATATATATTATATATATATATATATATATATATATATATATAGTATATATATATATATATAATATATATATATATATATATATATATATGTATGTATGTATTATGTATGTATGTAAGTATGTACGTATGTATGTATGTATCTGTATATGTGTGTGTGTGTGTGAAGATGTGTGAAACGTTATTGTTATTGTATTTGCAACTAATGGATGCCATATTCAAATGTTTAACAATACGTAATTTCATATCATGTTTTTTTACGACACACTTAGAAGGTCAAGTCCACTTTCCCTTTTTTTCCCTTTATTTCCACCCCTAAATTTTTGTTCCGAGTTTCGTGTTTATGTTATACTTAAATGCATTTTTAAATACATGGGTTTTCTCCCTTTTGAATAATTTCGTGTTATGCGAAGTCGTGAAACTTTTAAGAGCATCTATGAAAAAAAAAGATAGGGAGAGAGACGACTGCAGAAAGGGAGGTAGGAAGGGAGAAGAGGAGGGAGGGAAGAGAAGGAGGAGGAAGAGAAAAGAGGAGGGTGCAGGAGGAAGGATGCAGTGAAGGAAGGAAAGAGGAGGAGGAGAAGAGACAGAGAGAGAGAAAGGAGTGGGGGACAGATAGGGACGTAGAAAAACAGGAAGACAAACAGACTATCAAAGAAGAGGGGAGGGAGGCAGGAAAGGGGGGGAGGAATGAGGAGAGAGAGAGAGAGAGAGAGAGAGAGAGAGAGAGAGAGAGAGAGAGAGAGAGAGAGAGAGAGAGAGAGAGAGAGAGAGAGAGAGAGAGAGAGAGAGAGAAGAGAGAGAGAGAGAGAGAGAAAGAGAGAGAGAGAAAGAAAGAGAACGAGAAGAGAGTGGGGGAGGCAAACAGGTACAGACAGCGATTAACATAAAGACAGACAGATTTGCAGACAGCGAGAGATAGGGAGAGAGATAGAGAGAGAGAGTCAGACAGACAGACAACGAGCGAGAGAGAGGAAGAAAGAAAGAGAGAGAGGGGTCGTTGACCCTTCTCTCATGCTCTCTCTCTCTCTCTCTCTCTCTCTCTCTCTCTCTCTCTCTCTCTCTCTCTCTCTCTCTCTCTCTCTCTCTCTCTCTCTCTCTTCTCTCTCTCTCTCTCTCTTCTAATTTTCTACTTTATTTCTCCATCTTTTATCCCAACAAAGTTGAGGCCAAAAATTGTCCTAAGGTAGGATTCTTCTGGACTAACTTGTGTCACTCTAGGGAGGCATCTCTTCGCCCTTTCACCTTTTTATTCCTCTCTCTTCTTCTCTTTTTTCCTATTGCAGTTCCTCTCTCCTCTCCCTGTCTCTGTCTATGTGTCTGTTTGTCTGTCTCTCTGTGTCTGTTTGTCAGTCTGTCTGTTTGTCTCTCTGTCTGCTGACTGTCGTCTCTCTCTCTCTCTCTCTCTCTCTCTCTCTGCTCTCTCTCTTCTCTCTCCTCTCTCTCTCTCTCTCTCTCTCTCTCTCTCTCTCTCTCTCTCTCTCTCTCTCTCTCTCTCTCTCTCTCTCTGATCATGTGAGCGTTCCAATGTTTTTATTATTGCAATACTGCAAATATCTTCCTATTTTCATTTTCATATTCTTATTTTGGATATCTACACACACACAAACACACACACACACACACACACACACACACACACACACACACACACACACACACACACACACACACACACACACACACACACACACACACACACACACAACACACACACACACACACACACACACACACACACACACACACACACACACACTCACACTCACACTAACACACACACACACACATACATGCATTTAAGTATATACGTATAAACACCATACCTATGCGTATGAATGTACGTATTACGCATGTACGTCTGCATGTATATTAGCACATCCACACATGCGTACATAAGAAGCGGACGGATGAACAAACACCCACATATATATTCCGAGGCAGATAGATAATTTGTCGGCGAGTTGGAATAAATTTCGAGCCGCTTTTCGAACCGGAAGTGACCGGGAAGACCGCTTTCAAAGGGATCCGAAATTCTTCCGATCTCAGGGACGTGCAACGGGGATATTGACTTTTGGGAGTTTTCGGGTTTGGGGATGCTTTTTTTTAAGGGGGATTTTTTTTTTTTTTTTTTGGCTCTCTTCTTTGGGGGAGAGGGTTAATTTTTCATTTTTTTCTTTTTTGTGGGGGGGGGGGAAGGATTTTCCGTTCCTTTTCCTTTTGTTTTTTTGGGAGGCTTTGTTGGTCTGTGTATATTTATTTGTTATCGGCTTGCATTTTTTTAAGGGGGGAGGACTCATTTTCTATAATTTTTTCAAGGTCTAAACACGAGACGATATATATAATATATTATATATATATATATATATATATAATATATATTATATATATATATATATATATATATATGTATTATGTATGTAAATATATATATATATATATATATATTATGTATATATTATAATATATATATATATAATATATATAATATATATAATATATATATATATATATATATATATATATAATATATAATATATACATATATATGCATAGACCTGTGTATATCCACGCTTATAATTCAATTAGCAAAAGATGACCCAGCGAGCGCACCCCCCCCCCCCCCCCCATGCATAAAGATGATGGCAGGCGATCCCATAAGGCTGTCTGTCCCATTAGGTCAATAGGTTGTGTCTGTTTGTCATCGTTTGTCATCGTCGTCATCAATGTCATTATTAGTGTCGACATTTCCTTTTACTAGGATTGTTTTTGTTGTTTGTCATTGATGTTATTTGAATTGTTGTTATTGTTGTCGTTGTGATCATTAGTACTGGATATCATTATTATAGTAATTATGATTATAATAATGATAATGATAATTATTATTGTTATTATTACTGATTTTGTTATTATAGTTTCATTATTATATTGTTATTATTATCATCATTATCATCATCATCACCATTATTGTTATTTGATATGATTATTATCATCATCACTACCACCACTATTTTTACCATCCTATTTCTTATTTATCCTCATCAGTTCTCTTTCACCATCACCACCCTCATCACCATCATCATCAACACTCACCACATCACCATCAATCACGCACCATTACCACCACCACCACCACCACCACCATCACCACCATCACACACCACATCATCAACCACCATCACACCACCATCCACACCAATCATCGCCACCACCATCACCCCACCACCACCACCATCACCACCACATCATCCACCACCACACACACACACACCACCACCATCACACACACACCACCACATCACACCCACCATCACCCCACATCACCACCACCATCATCAACCTCATCACCACCACACATCCACCAATCACCACACATCACACCACCATTCACCACCACCATCATCGCCACCATCACCACACCACCACCACCACCACCATCACCACCACCATCACCACCACCACCACACACCACCACCATTCACCACCACCACAACCACATCATCCCACCACCATCATTCACCACCATCACCACCATCACCACCACACACCACCCTCACGCCACCATACCACCACACCACCATCACACCATACCACCACCATCACACCACCACATCATCACCACATCACCACCACCATCACCACCACCATCATCGACCACATCACACCACCACCACCACCACACCACCATCACCACCACACCACATCACCACACCCTCATCACCACCATCACCACCACCATCACCACCACCATCACCATCGCCACCATCACCACCACCACCACACACCCATCACCACCACCACCATCATCACCACCATCCATCATCACCACCATCACACCACATCACCACCACCATACCACCACCATCATCACCACCATCACCACCACCATCACACCACCACCATCATCACCACCACATCATCAATCACCACACCCACCAACCCACCACCACCACCACCACCACATCAACCACACCATCATCACCACCATCACCATCCAACCATCACCACTCAACCACCACCATCCACCACACCATCATCACCACCATCACACCATCATCACCACCACCATCATCACCACCATCACCACCACCACCACCACCACCACATCACCACCATCATCATCAACAGCTGTAATATGAGTCCTCTCCATCCCACTCACCACTCAGCCTCTTAACATTATTCTCCCACCAATCGCCAGCATATCCTGGACGCCACATTATCGCTTCCTTCTCCGGATGTCTTCTGCTGCCCCCCTCTCCCCCTCCCCTCCCCTCCCCTCTCTTCCTCTTCCCCTCCCCTTCTCCCCTCTCCTCTCTTCCTCTTCCCTCCCCTCTTCTTCTTCCTCCCTCCCCTCTCCCTCCCCTCTCTTCCTCTTCCCTCTCCTCTCTCTCTTCCCTCCCCCTCCCCCTCCCCTCCCCTCTCCTCTCTTCTCTTCCCTCTCCCCTCTTCCTTCTCTTCCTCTCTCCCCTCCCCTCCCCTCCTCTCTTCCTCTTCCCCTCCCCCTCCCCCTCCCTCCTCTTCCCTCTCCCCTCCCCTCTCCCTTCCTCCTCTCTCCTCCTCTGAACTCTTCCCCTCCCCCTCTCCCCTGACTTTTCCCCTTTGTCCCCTCGGTTCTCCCCTCTGCGTCTTCTGTTTCTCCCTTATCTACCCTTTTGTCTCCTCTACGCTTTCCTTTCTGTCCTCTTCCTCTCCCTTCTCTGCCTCTTTGTCATCTTTTCTCTTTTTCTCTGTCCTCTTCTTCTCCCTTTTCTGCCTCTTTGTCTTCTGTTCTCTTCTTCTCTGATCTCTGGTTCTTCCTTTCTGCCCTGAGCCCTCTCCTTCTGTCTCCCTTTCAATCTGCCGCTTTCCTGCTGTCTCTGCCTTTCTCTCTTTCTCTCTTTCTTATTCCTTTCCGATATCTATCTATCTGTCTGTCTATCTATCTATCTATCTATCTTTCTACCTATCTATCCTCTATCTATCTATCTATCTATCTACCTGTCTATCTATATATCTATCTCTTGCCATCTCTCTTCTCTCCGTTCCCTGTCTTCCCTCCCCCCCTCTCTCCTCCTCCTCCCTCTTTCCATCTCTTTACCTCTATCGTCTTCTGTCCTATGTCTCCCCGACCATCTCTCCTGCCCCTCCTCCCCGTTTCCCCTTCCCCTACCCCCCCCCTCTTTGTCCATCGGAATCGGGTTCTGTCTCGTCACGGTGTCCCTCCTCCCTTTCTGGCACTGTCTCTCTCTCCCTCTTTCTCTCTGGTCACTCTTTCCTCGCTCTTTCTTTCTCTCTTTGTTTCTTTTGTTTTTTTTTCGCCAATCTATTTTTTATATGATTTTATTATTGTTTTCATCATCTTCATTATCATTATCATCATTATCTTATTATTATCACTTATAGTGTCACGATTGTTATGTTTTATCCTTTGTTGTATTTTGCTTCTATTTTGTTAAGATTGGCTTTTTGGTTGCGTCTCTCTCTCTCTCTCGTCTCTCTCTCTCTCTCTCTCTCTCTCTCTCTCTCTCTCTCTCTCTCTCTCTCTCTCTCTCTCTCTCTCTCTCTCTCTCTCTCTCTCTCTCTCTCCTCTCTTCTATTCCTTGCCTCCTCCATCCCGATTTCTCCCTCCCTCCCTCCTTCCTTCCTTCCTTATCTATCTCATCCTTCTCCCTCATTTCTATCCTTTGCCTGTCATTCAAATAACAATCACAGCGCCTTGCCACGTACCACGCCCCCAGCACCCTTAAATAACATGTTCCCGACATGTTTACGACTTGTGCTTTTACGAGAATATTCGAAACATGTTCTGGCATCCTTCTTCCTATCTCTCTTTCTCCTCCAAACCCCCTTCCGTTGCCCACCTTTCTTTGTATACCTCTATCTCTCTCTTGCTCGCTTTCTCCCTCTCTCTATACCATTCCTCCCTCTCCTCCTTCCTCTCTCCCTTCCCTTCCTCCCTCTCTCCAACACTTTCCTCCTTCTCTTTCTCCCCTTCCTCCGTCTCTCCATCCCCTCTCCCTCTTTCTCTCTCTCTCTTTCCTACCTCTCCTTCTCCCTCTCTCCATCCCTTTCCTCCTCTCTCCCTTCCCTTCCTCCCCTCCCCTTCTCCTCACTCCCCTTCCTCCCTCACCCTGTCCACTGTCGTCCTCTACTTCGCAAAACCGCCGCTAGGGCAGCGCTGCAGTCGGGACAAATCAGTAAATATTTGCTCGTTTAACCGAACAGATCAGATTGACTGAGTTCCTTCTGCATAAGAGAACACGAGTCTCGAAGGAATTGGAAGGAAAGGGATATGAAGACAAAGGAAGGGAAGTGTGGATCAAACGTCAATATAGTGATAAGAGCATTTTGATTGACGCATGAGAGACGGGAGTATATATACTAGAGAATTAATTCTTAAAAATTGGTTTGTAATTTCGCGCCATATCTTTCTAGTCATCTACATATGACAAATCCACGAATATACAAAAAAATCCCTCTCTTTTTCACCCATACACGCGCTTAGACACATACACCCCACCAAAACACACGCTTATTACACCATCCATGGAACGCATTAAGCCCCCCCCCCCTCCAAAAAAAAAAATAAAATAAACAAATAACAAAAAAAAAAAAATGTTCACCGACGAAGCTCAGAGTTTGTTCCACGATGAGTTACACTTTGAGTAACTGCAATTTCCAAACTTCCCACTCGATTAGAGAAAGTTTTTGAGGAATCTCTCCTCCCCTCGACGTCCCCAAAGAAGGAAGTGGGGAAAAAAGAGGAGGAAAGAGAGAGATATAGGGGGCTGGGGATTGAAAGAGAGAGAGAGAGAGATAGGTGGATGGGGAGTGAAAGAGGTAGAAAGAGAGAGAGATAGGGGAATGGGGGAGTAAAGAGAGAGAGAGATAGGGGTATGGGGGAGTGAATGAGAGGAGAGAGAGAGAGAGAGAGGAAAGAGAGAGAAGAGAGAGAGAGTGAGGGGGAGAAAAAGAAAGAGTGAGTGAGAGAGAAGAACGAACAAGAATAAGGAAAGAAACAAAGAGAAAAGTTGGAAGAAGAAAGAAGAAGGAGAAAGAGAGGGAGAGAAGGAGAGAGAGGAAAGGAACACGCAGTTCTTTTTCCCCGAGATCGAATCAAGTTGGAAAAGCAGAATTTAAAGGAGTCTGTTTGATCTACAAATAATTGCGTGTTGCTCTCCGTCCGGCGACTGCAAGGAGAGGAAGGAAAACTATTGATTTAAAGAAACGGCCCAAGACATTTTCCTTCCGTGAAATTGCTGTCCCGGAATGATTGAAGTCGGACACGATGGGAATTCGCTGGAACTTGTGATACAGGGAGTTCGTACCTGATTAATTTAATCACGCCAGGTGCACTCTGAAGAACTTGGCGTTCTTGGGGAATCTAGCCATCCATCCTTGTCTCTCTCTCTCTCTCTCTATCCATCTGTCTATATGTCTATCTTATCTATCTATCTATTTATCTATCAATATATCTATCTATCTATCTATCTATCTGTCTATCTATCTATCTATCTATCTATCTTCTATCTATCTATCTATCTAATCTATCTATCTATTATCTATTTATCTCAATCTGTCTATCTATCTATCTATATGTGTACGTGTGTGTGTGTGTGTGGTGTGTGTGCGTGTGTGTGTGTATGTGTGTTTGTGTGTGTGTAGGCAAGTTAATAAGAAATTACGCTGTAATCTGTTGGTGCCGTTATCCCTTAGAGTGTATCATAAGGCTGTTTTATTACTGTCTTCCGGAATTATTTATTAACACCCAGGGCGATAATTTTGGTGGACGAAATCATTATGGTCGCCGTGATAATTCACTCCTTAATGACTATAATCCTTACGCAAATCATTCTTAATTGTTACCAATGGTATTTTTTTGTTAAGAAAGCGTTTATGTTAATTTTTAATAAGCTTTATGTATCTTTTTGATGTCATTTCAAGTAATCACAGAATAATATCTGATCTACGACCACTTTATATGAGATTTATATGTATAAAAAAGCGCACACAAGCATCAGTGTGTACACGAACATGTGCACCATTGTTGTGTGTTTTACCTCCCGTATTTGGTATTTTAATAACGCTTATATTTTCTACATGTTTATGATCAAATCTGTATTCATTTTTCTGTTGTGTTTCTTGTTTATTCTTTCTTAAGCATGTATTTCCCTGTATTAGTATACCCGATAATCGCTATGCAAAACACAGTATATTTGGATATACTATTAGTAAGGTGGTCAGAACACGCACACACACACACACACACACACACACACACACACACACACACACAACACACACACACACACACAACACACACACACACACACACACACACACACACACACACACACACACACACACACACACACACACACACACAACACACACACACCACCACAACACCGAACACAAACACACGCACAATGCACCGCCGCACACGTATACAGCCAAGTCACGTCCTTGTCAAGAACATTTGGCCAAGTTGTCAGAGTCACACATGAAATTGCACTTTGTAAATTTTCTTGCTTCCGACGTTATGTGTCGTTGGAGCGGAAGACCATAAAATTTTTAGCTTTTGGGGGACACTATGGTAAAAAAAAATATCCGTTTGATATTATAGTTTTTGGTTGAGGTTTGGCTTTGAGGAAACATAAAGATTAGAGAGAGGATTTTATTGGTCAGTTAGAGAGAAAGAGAGAGAGAGATAACGAGATATAGAGAGAAAGAGAGAGAGACAGAGATAACGAGAGAAAGAGAGAGAGAGATAACGAGATTTAGAGAGAGAGAGATGATCATGCATATCGTATCCTCTTTGTGGATATCACAGCAATATTTCATTATTCATTTCCGCCAAACCGGAAAGGAATACGCATTTCATATCCCTTTGACAAAAAATCTCAGAACCAGAATTGGAACGTGAAGAACAAAAGAACAAAGCGATAAAGATGTTCACATTCCGCATGGAACGCGAGAAGACATCCACTTTCTGTAATGAATAACTTTCCCCAATTGATTAGATGTCACAGGAAGTGCGTATCAGCGCCAACAGTGACACGAGAGGGAACAGTATGCGTGTGAAACAGCCCGAAGCATCTGGCACTCGTCAGGATATTAAGAGTGCCACGGGAAACAAGGGAGTGCCAGAGACTGATTAATTCAAGCCAGGAAGCGCCGCCTCCTTTCGCTCGAGTCGGTCAGGTCACGCGTGGCGGATGTGAGGTCAGGGCGCTGAGAATGCACTCGTAGATGGAGGGGAATACGCGCGGGGGGGGGGGGGGGGAGTGGAAGCCCGAGAAGACGGGCGACTTGGCTTCTCTTGGTTCCTCGTTGGCTTTTCTCGTCCCTCGCTGGCTTGCCTGGTGCGCGCGATGGGGCTTGGGTGGCGGGGTGGCCGTGGCGGAAGGACTTTGAGGAGATGGAGAGGGAGAGAGAGAGAGTGAAGAGAGACAGACAGACAGACAGACAGCAGACAGACAGACATTCAGTCAATCAGTCAGACAGAGATAGAGATAGATAGATAGTTGAATAAATAGACAGATAATTTAATAGATTAGATAGATAGATGGAGAGAGAGAGAGAAAGAAAGACAGACAGGCAGTCAGTCAGTCAGACAGACAGAGATATAGATAGATAGATAGATGAATAAATAGATAGTTACATAATTTAACAGATAGATAGAGCAAGGGAAAGAGAGAGATAAATAGATAGAGAGATAGAGAGACAGACAGACAGACAGATGACAGAGAGAGAGAGAAAGCAAAAATGAATAAATAAATCAATAAAGAGACTGACTCCCCGCGACTCATCAGGCCACGTGACCCGGCGACAGCATAAATCACACCTGTTATCACCTTCACACCAATACCATCCACCTCAACGCCACAGAGTCTAGATTATATTAGACACGAAGGATCTATGAGGCTTCATGCGGCGTCATGAGGCGGCATGAGGCGCTGGATCGGGCTGACGAATCTAATATCGGGAAGAGCGAGGAGGTGATGATGAGGGGAGGGGAGAGGGGGAAGAGGGATATGGGGAGGGTGGAGATGGGGAAAGAGAGAGGAGGGAGGAGGAGAGAGGGATATGGGGAGGGGGAGATGGGGAAAGGGAGGGAGAAGGGAGTGAAGGGAGGATATGGGAGGGGGAGAGGGCTATGAGGAGGGGAGGGGAGGGGAAGGGGGGAGGAGAGAGGAGAGGGAGAGTATGGGAGGGGGGAGGGGGAGAGGTGGAGAAGTGGAGGGGGAGGCGCCCATCATTGAGGAGACTAGGCTGTGGGCGGGAGATGGGGGTTATGCGAATCAGATGGGTGGGTGGCGGTATTGAAGGATGGGCGTGGATGCGCAAGGTGGAATAAGGAAAAGGTGAGAAAGCAAATTAGAGAGGAGAGATGAACAGGGAGAGGATTGAACAGACACGGACATGGAAAAAAAAAAAAAAAAAAGAAGAAAGAAGCAAAAAAAAAAGAAAGGAAAGAAAAACAAGGGAAAAATCAAAATCGAAATCTCAAAAAAAACGCAGGAAAATAAAAGAAAAGAAAGAAGAAGAGAAGAGAGTACAAGACAGTCCAGGGAGAAAGAGCCCCAGGAAGCCTCCATCTCCTGGACTCTACAGCATCTTCCTAGGAACTTCCTGCGGACCTTTTTCCCTTCCCTTTGTTGTGTCTTGAGGCAGGAAGCGCGCGCCAAGTCCTCAGTCGTCGAGTCATTGGCTATCTGGGAACTTTATCGTTGTTGACTGATGTCTCTATTCACTTATGAATCAATACATTTATTGGTGGGTTTGTGTATGTTTATTGTTATTGTTTATCTGTTTGTATATGCGTTTATTTATTTATTTTTCTTTATCTACTTACTTTGCATTTGTTTGTTTACTGAATTGTCTATTTATTCACCTATTTGTAGTTGGATATTCATTTATCTACTAATCTATTTATGTATCAGTTCATCAGAATATATGTTTATGAATTTACTCAGAGATTTATTGGACGGTGGGGGGGGGGGGGGGGTAGAGGAGGAAGGTGTAGTTTTTTTCATTATTGGTTAAATGATTTTTTCCCATCGTAATTCTGTAACTTCTGTTTATTATCAACAAGAGAATAAAAAAGAAAACTAAAGAAAAATATCCATTCATACTTAGCAACAACATCGAATTTATCCCGAATTCGATAAACTGAGCAAAAAAATCATCGTATTGTAAAGAAGAGAATGATAAGAAGAAAATCTGATAAAGACAAAGAAAGGTAAAAATAAACAATGATGATTGCACAGTCTCCTCTTGCAACGATCTCGTCTTTCGTTCAAGGAGGTCTGGCGTCCCCTTCTTCAAATGTTTTTTTTCTTTTTCTTTTCTTTTTTATTTATTTTGCTTCTGCATTCTTCGTTATTTTCTGGTTTTTTTTCCTTGCTTTGTTTTGCCTTTTGTTAAAGCTATGACTTTTTATTCTCCATTATTTTCTGTTAATTTTTTCTTCTTACTTTGTTTTGCCTTTTTAATCTAGTATCTTTTCTTTCTCTAAATCTGATTTTTTCCTAGTGATATTTTTATCATTTTTTCATTCTTATTATTTTTCCATATTAAAATCCTTTTTTTTTTTTTTTTTTTTTTTTTTTTTTTTACTCTACTTCCCTTCTTTCCTGCGCTTGTTGTCCTTGTTTGTTCTCCTTCCTTTTCCTTTGTTCTCTTTTCTTTGCTTTTTCCGTCTCACTTTCCTGTTCATTCACACTGACTTCTTACGAGGGCTGCGTTGGCCAGTTTCTACACGTTTGGTTATTACGTTCTTCTCCTCTCTCCTTCTTTCT
>NW_020869290.1:266219-286219 GCF_003789085.1 Penaeus vannamei | reverse complement strand
ACCATAATCATTATCAAAAATAATATCAACACCACAGTCATTAGTAGAAGAAAATTCAACAATTTTACTTTTAACCATAATCATCAAAATAATAACCGTTATTATTATTTTGTTTTATTTTATTTTCTACAGTGACAAAAGCCCTCGCTTCATCATCTTACATTTAATTCATTTTTTTCCCTTTTAATGAAACTGACTTTGATTAATGGATATACGCAGAGAAATAAACACTAATGAAGATAGAGTAATAACAAAGATTAGAGAATAGAACAAGGATAAATAGAGTTCATTATGACAGACATAGAGGAAGTTATGAATGAAAATGAATAATTCCACAACGCAAAGAGTGTCATTAGATTTATAACTCGTTGTCTTTACTGTATTTGTTAGTTTCTATGACAAAATGACCCTTATGGATCCCAGAGCTTATTATAACAATATTTATCAAAATATTTAATGTACTCTAAATCCACCATAGAAATTATAGAATGATGGAAGATCTCTTTTAATCATATTCTCTCCCTCTTCTCCTTCTTTCACTTTCTTTCCACCCTCTATCCGTCACACGGACCAAGCCAGACATACACCCGCCCATTCGCTTATAACGCCCACCAAGCATCGCCACACGCCGGCCACGCCACCGCCCTGCCCACCGCCCACCACACGCCGCACCGCCGCCACCGCCCACCACACGCCGCCCACCGCCCACCACATGCCGCCACCACCCACTGCCACCGCCACCACACGCCACCCACCACCCACTGCCCACCGCCCACACACCCGCCGCCACCACCCACCGCCACGCCCACCCCGCTAAGCTTCCCTCAATTCTCACCTCCCTACGTTTACTTAGGGGATTTTCAAGGATGTCTGCGTCCGGGTCGAAGGATTTGTGGGTGGGGAGGGGCAGGTGGGGGGTTGGGGGAGGGGGGGGGGGAGTCGTGGAAAGTTGCATTCGTTCATTTCTTCTTTTTCGTATTTTGTCACTATGAGCTTTTTCTTTTTTTTTTTTTTTCTTTTTTTTTTTTTAACTGTTTCTCTTTCTCGTTGTCACTCTCTCTCTCTCTCTCTCTCTCTCTCTCTCTCTCTCTCTCTCTCTCTCTCTCTCTCTCTCTCTATCTCTATCTATCTATCTATCTATTTTTTTCTCTCCCTATTACGCTGTCTCTGTTTCCATCTTTCTTTTTCTTTCTATCTCATATTCCCTATTTCCTTCCTCTCTCTTCCTCTACTTCCCTTCTCCTTATATCCTCAACCTCTTTCCTCCATTCCTTCCAACTCCCTCTTCCTCCCTCTCTATCAATCTCTCTTTAAATATATAATTTTCTCTCTTGACTTCCAGCGTCTTTCCCATCTCACACAAGGAAGGACTGGTGGCCATAGAGGGTGGGCCATAGAGGGTGGGCCATAGAGGTGGGCTATTGAAGAGTGAGCCATAGGGAATAGGTTGTAGATGGTGGGCCATAAAGGGTGGGCTATTGAATGAGGGCCATAGGGATTGGATCGTAGAGGGTGGGCCATAGAGGGTGGGCTACTGAATAAGAGCCATAGAGGGTGGGCCATGAAGAGTGAGCCATAGAGAGTGGGCCATAGAGGGTGGGCTTTTGAAGAGTGAGCCATAGGGAATGGGTCGTAGATGGTGGGCCATAGAGGGTGGGCTGTTGAATATAGGCCATAGAGAGTGGGCCATGAAGAGTGAGCCATACGGAGTGGGCCGTAGAGTGGGCCATAGAGGATGGGCTATTGAATAAGACCCATAGGAAGTGGGATATAAAGAGAAGGCCACAGAGAGTGGGCCATAAAGAGTGAATTACAGAGAGTAGCCCATAAAGAGTGGGCCGTAGAGTAAGCAGTAGAGTGGGCCAAATGCCGTAGAGTAAAGGACACGGACTACCGTAAAAAGGTCACAGAGATCGAAGAGGGTGGTTGTAAAACGTACGCCGGAGAGAGTGGGCCGTGGAGGTGGGTCGTAGAGACTGGGCCATGAAGGGTGGGCATGAAGGGTGGGCATGAAGGGTGGGCCATGAAGGGTGGGTCATGAAGGGTGGGTCATGAAGGGTAGGCCATGAAGGGTGGGCCGTAAATGAAGGGTGGGCCGTAATGGGTGGGCCATGAAGGGTGGGCCGTGGAGGTGAGCCGTAGAATCTAGGGCCATGAAGGGTGGGCCGTAGAGAGTGGGTCGACCCTACGAAGGTGGGCTGAAGAGCCAAGGGATACATCACATCCTATATTCGTCCTGTGATGAATGTGTCCTTCAAGCGGCCATAAATTACGGCGTCGAGGCGGAGGAAGCCATATTATCGCTTTTTTTCCATTTCCTGTTTATTCTTGGGTGTATTTTGGTTTTTCTCTTTTTTTATTCAGGTTTTTGTTCATCGGTTTTCTTGCTTTTGTTGTTGTTTTATTATTGTTTTTGTTTTTGCTGTTATTATTATTATGATGTTTGTTATTATTATAGTTGTTGTTGTTATTATTATTATTGATTTTACAATTATCATTATCATTGTTTTTTTATCATTTTATTACTATCATCATCATCATCATTATCATAATTCATCATCGTTATCATCATTATTATCAGGTTAATCGTTATCATTATTATTATCACGTTAATAGTTAGCATTACTATTGTTTATATTATCATTGTTATTATCATTATCGTTATTATTATTATTGTTATTATTTTTTATTATTATTTTATATTATTATTAATTATTATTATTGTTATTAATTTTATTATTATTAATATTATTATTATTATTTTATTGTTATTATTACTATATTATTATCATTATTATTATATTATTATTATTATTATTATCTTTATTATTATTATTATCATTATTATCATTGCTATTATTATCTTTATCATAATCATCATCTTTATTTCAACATTATCATTAACAATATCATTATCATTGTCATTACCGTTATTATCATTTTTCATCATTATCATTATTACTTTTTCATTATCATTATTATTACCATTATTATTATTATCGTTGTTGTTCTTCTTCTTCTCATTATTATTTTTTATCATTATTATCATTGTTGTTATAATTATTATCATTACAAGTATCATCTTCATTATTATCATTACCATTATCATTATCATTGTTACTATCATAGTCACCACATTCAATAATGCAATTATCATCATCATCATCTTATAACAAATTATCATTAACTCCTCTCCTTTCTACTCTTTCTTGCCCTCTCTCACTTCTTTCTTTCCCTGAAATTCTTAACATCTCTATTGCATTAAAAATTGGAAAATACAATTGAAATGGAAAGAGAGTTGTATTGTAATAAGAAACGCTATAAGTCATTTTTTAATTTTATTATTTTAATTGCTATTGTTTTCTGTGCATTTTTGGCTCTCTCTGTTCCTCTTTCTTTATATGTTTTCCTGAATTTTGCGTATATATATATTTTTTCTTTTCTTTGCTTTTCTTTTCCTTTTACGTTTTCTGCAGGTTTTCCTCTCTTTGTTTGTTTTCTTGTATTTTGTGTGTAATATCTATCTTATTTATTCCTATCTTTGTCTTTCATTCGGTAATTACAAAAGTTCATCAAAATCTAATGAACATTAAATCCACCATCGACATTATAATTCAACCTCATTATTATCATTATCATTATTATTAATTTTCGCTCTCAATGTCCACCTTTATCCTTTCCTCATCTTCCATAATCTCCTCTTTCATTTTTATTTTCCTTTCGTATCCCCTTTCTTCTTTCCCTTTCCTCTCATCTTCAGAAGTTTTAAGAATCTCTTACTGCTTTCCTCTTTCTTTTCCTTACTCTTCCTTGTTTTCGGATAATAAATAAATAAATAAATAAATAATAAATAATAAATAAAATGAATAAGTAAATAAATAAATAAATAAATAAATAAATAAATAAATAAATAATAATAAATAAATAATAAATAAATAATAAATAATAAATAAAAAATAAATAAAAATAATTAAATGAATAAATAAATAGATAAATAAACAAACAAACAAATAAATAAATAAATATAATAAATAAATAATAAATAAATAAAGATAGATAGAAATAGAAATAGATGATGGATGAATTATGATGTGGCGAGGAGATCGAAAAGGATGCTGGTGGGAGGGAGAGAGGGAGAGGAAGGAAGGATGGGAGATGGGGAGAAGGAGGGGGATGGAGAATGGAAGGAAAAGAAGGAGAGAGACAGAAATAAAGAGCGGGAAAGAGGGAGGGAACGAGGGATGGAGGGAGGCAGGGAAAGGGAGAACGTGAGAGTGAGAGAGAGAGAGAGAGAGAGAGAGAGAGAGAGAGAGAGAGAGAGAGAGAGAGAGAGAGAGAGAGAGAGAGAGAGAGAGAGAGAGAGAGAGAGAGAGAAGAGAGGAGAGAGAGAGAGAAGAGAGAGGGAGGAGAGAGAGAGAGAGAGAGAGAGAGAAGAGAGAGAAGAGAGAGACAGAGAGAGAGATAACAAAGCAAACACAAACCGAAAGAAACAAAAAACAACAAACAGACACACACACATACACACACACACACACGCACAAACAGATAGCAGGCAGACATACCAGCAAGTCAACAGAACTACACGAATACCCCAACATGTCTCTCCTCCCCCCCCCCCCCCCCCAGCTATCTGTACCCGGATGAGATTTACCGACAGTCAATAAAAGAGATAAAACAAGCTTATTTATTTAATGTCTCCCCGGTGCATAGCCAAGTAGGGTAGATTTGATGATGAAGCTCGTGTGTGGGCATTTTACTTATATAAGCTGTCGTGGGGATTAACGGATTTTTTTTTTTTTTTGAGGGGGGGGGTTTGTGAAAGATGGGCGATTTTTTTTTTTTTTTTTTTTACTTTGGTGGTATCGTGTGTCGTTAAGGATCCGACACACACACACATACACACATACACACACACACGCATATATATATATATATATATAATATATATATATATATATATATATATATATATATATATATATATATATATATATATATATATAGATAGATAGATAGATAGATAGATAGATAGAAGAGAGATAGATAGGAGAGGTAGATATAGAATGATATAGACATATACAATCACAATCATGAATACATAAATAATCCCTCTTATTGGAAACATGGAGGCCACAATTTTTTTTTCTTTCTTTCTCTCTTTTACCTCTACGAAGGCTATCACCTGTTTTATCATCGCCATCTCTGTCTCTCTTCATCTGCTTGATAATGCATCACCCGAGTCATCAGCGAAAATGATGCTGACTCATCTCCCTTGTCCGTTATCGTCTTTATATCTAATGTTTTATGAATCTTATCTCATTCATTTGTTATGAGATTTTTTTTTCCTTTTTTCTCTTTTTTTTCCTATTCTGTTTGTGTGCTTGTTTGTCTCTCTCTAGTTCTCTTTTTGTTTGTTTGTTTGTTTGTTTTCTTTCTTTCTTTCTCTTCTCTTCTCTCTTCTCTCTCTCTCTCTCTCTCTCTCTCTCTCTCTCTCTCCTCTCTCTCTCTCTTCTCTCTATCTATCTGTTGGTTATCTATCTGTCTATCTATTTGATCTATTTCCATATCCATATCTACATCTACATCTATCATCTATTATCTAACTACAGACCTCACTATCAGCACACACACACACACACACACACACACACACACACACACACACACACACACACACACACACACACACACACACACACACACACACACCACACATCATATAATATATTATATATATATATATATATATATATATATATATACATGCATATACACCGCACTCAAACATATAGTAAATCAAACAAACACGCATAAATTAAAACCCAACGATCAAAGACACGTCACGTAACCCCTCCTCTATGGCCACCCCTCCCCCTCCCCCCTCCCCCACGCCCCCTTTGCATGGCCACCCCCTCCCCCCTCCCCCTCCCCGTCCCCCCGCCCCCTTCGCAAGATCTCGCTATTTTGCTCAAAGAAATGACGCAATTTTTTGTGGCCTCCCCCCCCCCCCCCCACCCCCGTGAGGGACAGGGATAACTGATATGAAATTCTAATTAGACATTCATTACATGGATTGGGAGGGGGGGGGGGGGGGGGAGGGTGGAGGGAAGGAAGGGAGGGTTGGGATTGTTATTGGGACGGGGGGTGGAGGGGAGGGGGGTTGACTAGGGAGGAGAAAGGTTGGGTGAGGTTTGGGGAGGGGGGAGGGGGTTGGGTCTCTTCTTGGGTATTCGTGTGGGTTTGAAGTTAATGAATGAATGGGGTCGATTGTAATAAGATTAGTAGTTGTAGTAATTGTAATGATAACTGTATTAGAAGTGATAGCAGATATAATAATGATGAGAAAATTAATAGTAATAATATCAATAATAAGGTTGGTAATAATGATAATAATGATAGCGCTCATAATGATAATAAAAGTGATAATGATGATTATAATAGTAATAACAATAATGATAGATAATATGATAATTATAATAATGATAATAAATGATAATAAGCATAATTACAATCGATGGTTATGATAACAGCAATATAATGATAGTTATGAGAATAATCATAATATAAATCATAATAACAGGAATGGTAACAATAATGATAAACATAATCATAATAATTTTAATGATAATATTACTAATAATGATAAAGATAATAATAATAAAACTAATGATAATGATAATAAGTATGATAACAATAATAATTAGCCTAATGATAACAAGAACAATAACAGTAATTATGATACTGCATATTCATGATATGATGATATGAAAAATATCAATAACAGCATTAACAGCAACAACACTTTGACCTTTATAAGGGATCACATTACACATGACAAAATAATTTCCAATATGTCATTTTTCGTAAGTGACGGTGGCTTATTTGATATATGGTAATAAAATGAACGTAAATTACAATAAATAAATGAAATTGACTTGATAATTCGTCCATAACACTATGACTCTATACTCAAAATCCCAGTGATGACGTCACGTCTCACAAAAATGGTTGGGAAAAAATAGTTTTAGAAACATGATTTTTTTTTTCTTTTTATCCATAGAAGAAAATTGTGTGGAAAAAATAAATATATGTCGCTTTAATTCTTAGAAGTATTTTTCCCGTTAATTAATATATCCAATATGAACTGGAAGGAGGGAGGGAGAGAGAGAGGGGGGATGGAGGGAGGGAGGGAGGGAGGGAGCGCGTGCAGAGGTGAAGGAGAAGACGGAGGAAGAAGAGGATGAGGAGGAAGACAAAGAGGATGAGGTATAGGAAGAGGAAGAGGAGGCACAGGAACAGAAGTAGGTGGAGGAGAAGGAAGATGGAAATAACGTAGTAGATGGAGGAGATAGAGAAGGATAAGGAGGAGAAGTAGGAATATCTGGATAACAGTAAGGAGAAGGAGAAAGAGGAGGTAGAAGAACAGAAAAAAAAAGAAAAATGAGGTGGAAGAGGAAAAAAAAGAGGGAAACTCAAGACGAACGGTACCACAAAGACCAAAACGATAACCAACACAAAGGGAAACAAAAACAAAAAACAAGATAAGACAAAAGGAAAAAAAACAAAAAACAAGAAAAGACAAAAGAAAAAAACAAAAAAAAGAAAAGACAAAAGGAAAAAAACAAGAAAAGAAAGAAAAGAAAAAACAAGAAAAAAGAAAGAAAAAACAAGAAAAGAATAGAAAGAAAAAAAGACAATAAAGAAAAACAAGAAAACAAAAAACAAGAAGAAGAAACCTCAAACACACAACCCAACATAAAACCCTCACACCCCGCCCCCCTCTCCCGCCAGTCCCTCCGCCCGAGAGAGCGACCCGAGACGCCCGGCCAGATGCGTCTTGAGGAGCAGGACGAAGACGCCTCGTGGGTGGGCTTCCCTCGACGCCTCTTATGGCTCACATACAGCCACACACACCACACACTCACACACACACACACACACAGACACACACACACAAATACAGACACACACACACAAATACACACACACACTCACGTACAGACACACACACGTACAGACACACACACACACATCACAGACACACACACCACATACAGACACACACACACACTCACACACGCACACACACATACAGACACACACACACACACGCTCACACACACACAAATACAGACACACACACACACACACGCACATACAGACACACACACACACAGACACACACACACTCACAGCACACACACGCACATACAGACACACACACACACACACTCACACACACACATACAGACACACGCACACAATTGACATACAGTACAGACACACACACACACACACACACACATACACACACACACACACACGTACTCACACAGATAAAACGTAAACAACCCAGACTTTTTCCTCCTTTTTTCTTCTCCAAATCAACTCGAAAGAGTCTTGCTTATTTGGGAACGAAAAAGAAACTACAAGAATAAGATCTTTTCTCTTTCTCTCCTTTTTCTGCTTCTTTCTTCCCTTCTCTCTAATTTCTCTCTCCCTTTCTTTCCTCCTCTCTTTCTCCTCTCTTTCTCTCTCTCTCCCTCTTTTCTTTTCTCTTTTCTGCCTTTCCTTCACTCTCTCTTTTTTTATCCTCTCTCTCTCCCCCTTTTTCTCTTTCTTTCCTTCTCTCTCTCTCTCTCTCTCTCTCTCTCTCTCTCTCTCTCTCTCTCTCTCTCTCTCTCTCTCTCTCTCTCTCTCTCTCTCTCTCTCTCTCTCCTCTCTCACTCTCCTCTCTCTCTCCTCTCTCTCTCTCTCTCTCCTCTCTCTCTCTCTCTCTCTCTCTCTCTCTCTCTCTCTCTCTCTCTCTCTCTCTCTCCTCTCCTCCTCTCCCTCCCTTCTTTCCACCCTTCTCTCTCACCTTTTTTCTTCCCCCTTCTCTCTCTCTCTCTTTTCCTCCTTCATTAACTGGCACTCGGCTTTCTCTCGTCGACGACAAAAGCGTGTCAAGATCTTATTCAATAAGAGCGTAATTAATTCACACATCAAAGAGGGTCGATCGACGTGAGTGCTTAAGGAATCGACTGCACGCCGGGGTTGCTCGACCCGCTGGGCTTTCCTCCTCTCTTCCTCTCCCTCTTTCTCTATCTCTTCCTCTTCCTTTTCTCCTACCTTGTCCGTCTTTCTCTGTTCATCCTCTCATTTTCTTCCTCTTCCTCTTTCTTATTTTCCTCTTCCTCTTTCTCATTCTCTTCCTCTTTTCTCTATCCCTTCCTCTCTTCTATCTCTTCTTTCCCTCTTCTCTTTCTATACCTCTACTCTTTCTCATTCTCCTCCTCTATTTTTCTGTCTCTCCTATCCCTTTTCTCACTCTATACCTCTTCCACTTTATCCATTCCTTCCTCTTCTCTTTCTCTACTTCTTCGTCTTTCTCTACCTCTCCTCTCCTCTTCCCCTATCTCTCCCTCTCTCCCTCTCTCTTCTCTCTCTCTCTCTCTCTCTCTCTTCCCATAATTCTTCTCCCCTCTCCCTTGCATAGTCACACGGCGTCTTTGTCTTCGTAGTTTCTCTCATTCAATTTGCCATTCCTCATTCCTCGCATAACGGACATCCTTCTCTTCTCTCTCTCCCTCACTTTTATCAGCGTTTACGTCTCATTCTCATCCGTTTCCACGAAGGAGGAGCGAACTTCGGATGCTCGTCTGTCCTCTTTGCATTTCCTTCGGCTAAGAAGATGGAAGAATGTCTATAGAAGGCGAAGATAATAGATATAACACATACATGCATATGGCACACACACACACACACACACACACACACACACACACACACACACACACACACACACACACACACACACACACACACACACACACACACACACACACACACACACACACACACACACACACACACACACACATACATATATATATATATATATATATTATATATATATATATATATATATATATATATATATACACATACATATATTCATGATAAACGAAAAAATTCCGGCCCCGCTAATTGGGTATTAGTGGCGCTGGAAGGTCTGAAAGGGAGGAATTTTATTTCATTTTCTTGAGATTAAGGTCAGGTCATCGATGCGTCAATGCTTCGGGGAGAAACTGGAGAGGAAAGAAATGTAGAGGAGGAGGACATCGAAAAAATATAATGAGAGGTGGAAAGATAGAGAGAGAGAAAAAAAGGGGGGGGAGTATATCTGATTAGAAATCAGGAGAGGTTATAATGAGAGGCGGGAGTATATCTGATAGAACAGAGAGGTGACATCAAGAGAGGTAGAAAGATAGAGAGAAAAAAAACGAAGAAAAAGATTATGAAAGGGGATGAAAAAAATAGAGCAAAAAAAAAAAAAAAAGAAAATGAGATTAGAAATTCAGAAAGGAGGGGAAAAAAATAGGCTACTAAACTAACACCCATATTTCCCCCCCCCCCCCTTTCTCTCTCTCTCTCTCTCTGTGGCCATCTCAAGGTCGAGGCCGGGACGAGGTGCTCTCACGCCCAAAACCTCAAAGCCCCCGCCGCCGAACCCTCCGCGCCAGGTACCCCCGCTATCGCACGTCTATCAGGACCGCCCGACACATCTATCGACACTCTAATGGGCGCTGAAGGGGCTGCAGAAGGGCTCGCGACGACCGGTAGATCGATCACGGGAGCTAAGGAACACCTGGGTCTCGCGAAGGGGCTCTCTGGGCGCCGAGTTCATCCCGGGGGCGGTAGGGGGGTGGTGGGGAGGGGGTGTGGTTGGGGGGTGGGGTGGAGGAGGGGGGGTGGGTGGGGGTTGGGGTGGAGGAGGGTAGGGGTGGGTTGGGGTTGGGGTGGAGGAGGGTTGGGGTGCGATGGGGATGGGGTGGAGGGAAGGGTAAGGGTGTGGCTGGGGGGATGCGGTGGAGGGGCAGGGTTGTGGTGGGGGTTGGAATAAGAGGAGGTCTTTTTCCTCGGTTGGAGGTCCGGGCAAGGGGAGGGGGTAGGGTATATTTTGGGTTTGAGGTATGAGGGGGGATGGGGGTGTTTTCCTCGATTTTGGTTAATGCAAAGTGGAGTAGGGGGTATGGTGGGGTTAAGGGAGGAGAGGTGGTAGAGGGTTATGAGAGTGTGGGTGAGAGGTCCAAAATCCCCTTTAGATAATATTGTATGTTGTTGAAAAAAAGGTTAGAATTAAAATATTAGTTGGTTTGGTTTGTGTGTGTGTGTGTGTGTGTGTGTGTGTGTGTGTGTGTGTGTGTGTGTGTGTGTGTGTGTGTGTGTGTGTGTGTGTGTGTGTGTGTGTGTGTGTGTGTGTGTGTGTTGTGTGTGTTGTGTGTGTGTGTGTGTGTGTCGTGTGTGTGTGTGTGTGCTGTTTTTGAAAAGGAAAAGGGGTTAGAAGAGGAAGGAAAGGGCTGTTGTGTCTGGGAAAAAGATTGGGATTCGTGAGTTTACCTTTTTCCTCCGTGCTTTCACTGTGGAAGGAGAAAGGATTAGGGAAAGGGGTTCTGGATGTGTTGTGGGAAGGGGGGGGGAGATATGTCTGGGAAGGTGTGTTTTTGTATGCATACGTCTTTGCTCGAGTGGTTTTGAATCCTCTGTATAGCGTCTGAAAAAAGAAAAAGGAAAAGAAGGAGAAAAGAGGAAGAAAGAAAGAAGGAAGAGAAAAACGAAGAAGAAGAGAAAAAAGAAAAAAAGAAAGAAAAGATATATATATATGTGTGTGTGTGTGTGTGTGTGTGTGTGTGTGTGTGTGTGTGTGTGTGTGTGTGTGTGTGTGTGTGTGTGTGTATTAGACACGTTTGGAGGGCTTTACTTATTGTTTATTCGTGCTTTGTAGATTGAACTAATGCATATGAGATGACACTCATTTCCTTACATAAAACCATGACCATCTGCATGTCCTTTTCCCCCCAAAAACGAGTAGCTAACATCCCTCCCTTCACTCTCTCTCTCTTTCGTGATATTAATAATCCTTTTTAATACAAAAGAAAGATCCCGAGGCCGACCTTCCCTGACCTCATTGTATTCAACAAAAGGCACTCGAAAGAGACCCGGCCAGCTGGCGTCTTGGCAGATGGTTCCCTTATCGCCGTACGCTCTACAAAGGCGTCCTTTGACCTCCTTGCCACCTGACCTTCTCCCGGGCAGTCGCGTCGACCGCTTGACCTGCTTCGGCAAGGCTGAGTGGTGGCGGCGGGGCAGTTGTTTGGTTGTTAAAGCTGCTGTCATCGTTACCGTTATTGTCCTTGTTATGTCGATTCGGTATTGACATCATTAGTGTCATAGATATCATTAGTGTTATAAAATGACATTAGTGATGTTAAACGTTAAAATGATAATCATTACTGTCTTATTCTATAGCCATTAATATCATCATAAATTCGTCGGTGTTGTAATTCTCATTGTAATATCATAATTTCGGTCTTTAGCAAAGACATGGATATCTCTATAATTAGTACCATCATTAACTTATTTTTCTTCCCCCGCATTGACAGGACTCGAGGTCGTCCCCCAAACACCGCCTCAAGTCCCGGATCCGACGTACCTACATATTTCAAGCCTCCTACGGTGAGTTTCTCCGTCTTTCATGTCCTCAAGGAGCACGCTGTCAGCTCTAGGATTCCTCTTTGTCCGCCTGGCCTCGAATCCCGTCCTTTGGTTCTTTGTCAGTCACGGAAGTTTTGTCAAAAGCTTCAGCCGGAATTAAACAGCGTCTCCCTTCTCATTAGCACTTGTGACGGCCGGCGAGAGGGCAGGGACCGTTGCTTATCGTACCTCTGGCGCCCCGACAGGACCTTCCTCGAAGTTTCCAGGCTTTTGTTCTCGTGTTTTCCTTTTCGAGTCCGTGCCGTTGCCCTGTGTCACCTGATTTCGAAATACGTCCTTTTTTGTGTGCCCTTTGTCTTTCTGTCTTTTTCTCACTCCCCCTCGAACGCTTATCCTTTTTAGAACGAGAGACATTTCTTCGTTGACTTTTGTTGTCGCGGTGACGTCATCGCAGCGAGAAATGGCGGGAAATTCCTATTCGTCGATAGGAGGCTTAAGAACGAAAAGTAAAAAAAAAAAAAAAAGAAGAGAGAATCATGAATTCTTCTTATCGGTTCGCACACTCAAGGGAACTGCGAGGGTAAAATCTTAAAAAGGAAAGGGAAAAAAAAAAGATCCAATTAGCCATTTCAATGCAGAATCTATCATTCAACTTCTCAAGTATTTCCGAAATTTCCGAATGAAAACACCTTTGTCGTGACGATATTCCTCCGCGAGAGCAATTTGTTACCTTCAAGCCTGACTAATTGACCTGAAACCTGAAATCATAGTCGACACTGGCTTTAATCCTCCACTGACTAGAACAAATCACTAAGTAAATTCGCAATTTAATATTACAAGAAACAATTAAACCGCATAAATATCCCCGATAATTTAGGACGATCTACGGACAACACCGATCCAATCCCCAAATAAACACAAAAACAATAACAAACAACAAGAGCGATAAACAAATAAACAAATAAATAAAAACAACAAAGGCTTCTGTGCTAAGAGCCCTGTTTTGGCTGGCTTACACCTCCTGCATTTGCATGACTTGCATAACCACGCAGCAACTGCAACCGAATCATAGACGAAATTCGGCTCCCAGTTGCCGCGCGAAAACACATCTCGCGCCGAAACCCGAATTCGCGTCGCCATTCGCACAAAACGGCGCGCAAATTCTCACGATTTATTAATGGTATGATGGCCTCCATTTGCAACAATGTAATATTGATGTTGAGTTATGCAAAGGTATTATCATTTGTCATCATTATTTTCGACTGTTTTTTTTTTCTCTCTCTCTTTCTTCTTTTTTCTTCTTTTTATTATTTTTCATTTTTGCACATCAGCTTTATACTTTTTTTTGTTTTGTTTTGTTTTGGATTTGCATCAGTAATGAGAATGAATATACATATGTGATGTTAAATCTTGCAGATATTTCAGTTATGTAAGTAATGCGTATACTAGCGTTGGCAACGATAATGATATGGAAAATAAC
Organism: Penaeus vannamei; assembly: GCF_003789085.1. Lineage (NCBI taxonomy): Eukaryota > Metazoa > Arthropoda > Malacostraca > Decapoda > Penaeidae > Penaeus > Penaeus vannamei. The sequence continues at coordinate 272,262 of NW_020869290.1, read as the reverse complement.
ATGAACATAATGTTGATGATAGACATTACGACAATCATAATGGTAATGAAAATCTAATGGTAATAACGATGATTATGGTGATTGATGGTGATGGTGATGATGATGATATAGGTAATGAAAAGGACAATGATTAAAGTAGCGAAACATGACAACCACGCAGTCATAATTCAGTTGACGATATATATATATATATATATATATTATATATATATATATATATATATATATATATATATATATATATATATATATGTGTGTTGTGTGTGTTGTGTGTGTGTGTGTGTGTGTGTGTGTGTGTGTGTGTGTGTGTGTGTGTGTGTGTGTGTGTGTGTGTGTGTGTGTGTGTGTAGGCAAATGAAATTGTCACACGCTTTTGATGGACAAGGAGGGTTGGGAGACATGGGGATAGAAGGGGGGGGGGAGGAAATCAAACATATAAAACATAATATAACATCAAAGAGTATTGGACTGGGAGAGGAGTGAGAGGAGGACTGGGAGAGGGAATGGGAAAGGGGGCGAGAGAAGAGTGGGAGTGAGAGGAGGTATGGGAGTGGGAGAGGGAGGCAGGAAGGACTGGAGAGGAGTAGGAGAGGGAATGGGAAAGGGTGCGAGAGAGAGAGTGAGAGGAGGTATGGAGTGGAGAAGGAGGCAGGAAGGACGAGAGAATGAGTGGGGTAGGAGAGGAGTAGGAGAGGGAATGGAAAGGGTGCGAGTGAGAGGAGGTATGGGAGTGGGAGGGAGTGGGTGGGAGAGGGAGTAGGAGAGGGAATGGGAAAGGGTGCGAGAGGAGAGAGGGAGTGAGAGGAGGTATGGGAGTGGGAGAGGGAGGCAGGCAGGAAGAGAAGGAGTAGGGGGGGGTAAGTGAGCAATACATAAAGAAGGAAAGTCGAGAGATGGGGGGGGGGGAAGAGGAGGAGGAGGGGGGAGGGGGAAGGGTGTCTCCCGTCATAGTCTGCATAACTTAACCTCTGCAATTATAGCCTTTGTTTCTCATTTCCTTTTACGGTGTCTTAATATACAAGCGCGCAGTCTGTAATCTGGGATCGGGATGGATTCGTCTTCATTATATCTAATCGTATTCGCGCGTGGTTATCTTTCGCCTCTGTTTATTCCCTTTTGTTCTATTTACGTTTTCCTCTGTCTGTGTGTATGTTTTTTTTTTTCCTTTTTCTTTCTCGCTTACTGTCTGTATGGATGGCTCACTGTCCTGTCTCTCTTTCTCTTTCTCTTTTTCCCTCTCTCTCTCTCTCTCTCTCTCTCTCTCTCTCTCTCTCTCTCTCTCTCTCTCTCTCTCTCTCTCTCTCTCTCTCTCCTCTCTCTCTCTCTCTCTCTCTCTCTCTCTACTCTCTCTCTCTCTCCTCTCTCTCTCTCTCTCTCTCTCTCTCTCTCTCTCTCTCACTCTCTTCTCTCTCTCTCTCTTTTTTATTCTCTCTCTCTATCTATCTATCATCAATCTATTTGTAAACCTAACTTTCTGTCTCTCTCTATTTCAGAAGCTCTATAATATAATAAAATACACAGACATTTATTACCAACTTCGCCTGCTCAGCCCCCAACCCTTCTATTTCACAAACTCAGTCGAATTCCAAGACGCCACTCATGCCAGTCACCCTCCCCCCCCCCTCCCTGAAAAAAAATCACCCCCTCCCCTCCCCTCCCTTCCTTCCCCCCTGAAAAAAAGTCACCCCTCCCCTCTCCTCTTCCCCCCTGAAAAATCCCCCTCCCCTCCCAAAAAAAATAGTCACCCCTTCCCATCCCCTCCCCTCCCCCCCTCCCTTCCCCCTGAAAAAAATCACCCATCCCCTCCCCTCCCCTTCCCTCCCCCCTGAAAAAATAGTCACCCCTTCCCTCCCCTCCCTCCCCTTACCCGTCCCCCTGAAAAAAATACCGAAAAAGACAACCATTTATTAATAATCTTCCGACCAATCTTCACGTAAATCGAATCCACAAATAAATCAGAAAAAAAAGGAATTTAATCCTGAACGCTATCAGAAAACCCTGAGACCGGAAGCCCGTATTAGAGACTTTCTGCAAAGACGCGAAATCAGTTTTCGAATTTCTCTCCGCCAATTAATTAGCGATGAAGGGGCTAGGGAAGAAAGAAGAAAGCGGGAGGGTGGAAGAAAAGGAAGGTGGAAGAAGGGAGGAGAGAGAGAGAGAGATGAGAGAGAGAGAGAGAGAGAGAGGAGAGAGAGAGAGAGAGAGAGAGAGAGAGAGAGAGAGAGAGAGAGAGAAGAGAGAGAGGGAGAAGAGGATAGAAAGAGAGTGATGGATTGGATAAGTTCACGTATTATTTGTATATAACAACAAAATATCACACAAAAATACACAAACAAGCAGAAAAACAAACACACACACACACACACACATACACACATACTATACATATATATATATATATATATATATATATATATATATATATATATATATATATATATATATATATATATATATATATATATATATATATATAATCAGCGTAAGTCTGCAGGCTAGAATACCGACGTCAAAGCCGCCGCAAGAAAAGAAAGAAAAAAACCTTGGCTCAACTTCCCCGCTAATATTCCCCCCCCCCATTCCCATCGACGTGTCTCGGCTCTTCGGAGGAGCCGTCCGCGGGAACTGCCGCATAATTACTTCCTTGCCGTTCCAGGAGATTAATTTCCCCTACACTCGGCTCGGCAATTATAATGAGATAATCGTCTTATCGCGTTTATGATAAGCGGAACGGCGGAACGGCGGCGGGGACGAAGGATCCCGCGGTGGCAGAAGGAGGCGGCGCGTTCGCTCGCTTTGTGGCCGGGGCTTCGAGGCCGAGGGCGTGGGGGGGGGGGGGGGGGGGGAGGGGGGAGGTGATACACGTGTTCTGGTACGAGTCCTGGGATTGGTAGGGACGGGGGGGGGTAGGGGGATAGGGGTGGGGGGTGAGGGTCGCGTTTTGTAATCTTGTTTGTTTGTTCTTTTCATTGTTTTCTATTTTTTCGCTTTTTTTTTCTTTTTTTTGGTGTTCTGATTGTTTGCTTGTTTGTCTATCCGTTGATTGTCTTAGATGGTTATGGTGATGTCGATTTAGAATTCCTTGTTTGCTTGTTCTAATTCGTTTTCTCTCTGTTCCTTGTTTTACTTTTGTTCTCCTATGTATCTTCTGTTTTGAGTCCGTGGCCTCTCCTTCGGGTAGGTTAGGCAGCTTTAACGCTTTTTTTTCTTTCTTTCAGTCTTTCTACTTATTTATTATATTTTGTCTCTCCCTCTTTCTTGTATTTCTTTGCCCCCTTCCGCTTCTCTCAGATCCTCTTTTCGGATATTTACGTTTTCTGTTTTCGGATCCTGTTTTCGTCCTTACTGATCCCTTTTTATCGCTCTGCACCTTTCCTTTATTTATTTTTCTCTATTTTTCATATTCCGATTTTTTCCCGTGTTCGGTGAGGCCTTTTTGAATTTTTTTTTTTTTTTTTTTATCTTTTTTTACATTTATCAATTTTTATTTTTTGTTTGTTTATGTCATTTTTTTCTTAGGTTTACCAGGTTCCCTTTTCTTTCTTTTAAGTTGTTTTTTCTGTTTGTTTGTTTACCTGAGATTTGCTCTCGTGGCTTCAACCCTTTTCTCTTTTTCTCTCCGTTTGTTTCATTCTTATTCTCTTTATCATTACACCTTTTTTTGCCCAAGGCCGCTTCCGTAGTTAGCTTAGTCGACTTTAATCCTTTTTTTTTATCTATCATTCTATATTCAAATATGTGCACGCATATAAGTATATGTATATACATGTATATATACTTTGTAAGTATATACATATATGTACAACTATATAGATGCACAAACTCTCTCTCTTCTCTCTCTCTCTCTTTCTCCTTTCTCTCCTCGTCTTCTCTCTCTCTCTCTCTCTCTCTCTCTCTCTCTCTCTCTCTCTCTCTCTCTCTCTCTCTCTCTCTCTCTCTCTCTCTCTCTCTCTCTCTCCCCACTTTCTCTCTCTCTCCTCTCTCTCTCTCTCTTCTCTCTCTCTCTCTCTCTCTCTCTCTCTCTCTCTCTCTCTCTCTCTCTCCATCTCTCTCCTCTCTCTCTCTCGTCTCTCTCTCTCTCTCTCTCTCTCTCCCTTAATCTACCTTCTACCCTTTTTCGATCGTTCTCTCCTGAGTAGATTTAATCAAATGGAGATGACTAGATTAGCGGAGAATTCTCATTCCTCTCTGTGGGAGTATGATTACGTTACTACAGAAAGCAATTAAGGTGAGGGAGAGGGAGAGACAGGAGAGATGAGGAGTCGGAGATGAGGGAGGAGAGAAGGAGAGGAGGGAAAAGAGGAGATAGATGAGTAGATGGTTAAATAGAGTAGAGGAGTCGGGGGAGAGGGAGAGAAGGAGAGAGGAAAGAGATAGATGGATAAATAGAGAGAGGAGTAGAGAGGGAGAGAAGGAGGGAGAGAAAGAGGGAAAGAGATAGATAAATGAACAGAGAGAGAGAGGAGAGGGGAGAGGGGGAGAGAGAAAGTGGAAGACAGAGAGAGGTAGTAAGACAGATTAAGAAAGAGCAAGTTAGAGAAAGAGGAAGAGCAAATAGGAGCAAAAAATGCAATATTCAACCAACCATCGAACTAACCATCAAACTATTCATAACCAGCCACCCACCTACCCATCCAAACACTGACTCACACCAACCATCCAACCATTCACAACCAACCAACCATTTACAACCATTCACAACCACCAACCCATCCATCATTCAACAACCAACCACTCCACACCATTTCACCCATTCATCATCAACCATTCACAACCATCAGCCCGTCCATCCACCCACAACTCCATTCACAACCACCCCTCTACCCATTCACAACCATCCAACCAACCCTTTACAACCATTCACAACCACCAACCTACCCGTCCATCCATCCATCCTCGACCGCATTATGGCGACGCAGCGATCTTAACAACATAACCGATCGTGTTCCATCAGTGACAAAAGGACTTTATCATCTGGCCAATTGTCGGCGGCGCTCTGGGTCTATGGAGCGGAAATGTCGTTACGAGAATTATGCAAACTTAAGTGTCCGTCGCGGCGCTGGTTCGATGATGATATGCGGATGTGCAAATGGGCAAAACTGGCGTAGGCCGTACAATTTTTTTTTTTTTTTGGGGGGGAGGGGGGGGTGTCGTTAAGGCGCTGGCTTGGGTATTGTGTAATTTGGTGTTTTGTTTTTTTATTCGACGCTTCTCTTTATGCTTTTGTTATTCCGTAGCTTCCTACCTCTTAATTTCTTTTGTTTATCATCCTCTTTTTAACTGCCATCATCATTATCGTGGGTCATTATTTATATTGTTTTAATTATTATTATTACCGTCATTAGTCTATCATTATCATTACTGCTATCATTATCATCCTCATCATCATCATCTCCATCATATTCATTACTTTTATCATCATAGGCGTTACTATTATCATTAATTTTACTCGTAATATCACTTTTTTCAGTTTCAGTAACTGCAATTTTATTTCCTTTTAATTCAGTACTGAACTATGCAATGATCATTTAATTGCTGCCGTAATTATCCTGATTTCGATACCCGCATATTGGTAATACATAACGGATCGTTCTATACCAATGCGCAATACAGTTCAATTTTAGAACAAAAGCGAAATTACATACGTTTTTTTTTCTTTCTACTGTCTCCTATTTTTCTTCTCAAAGATGCTCAAGTTCTTAACGTTATCTCTTTCTCCCTCCCCTTCTCCTCTCCCTTCCACCCGTATCGTAAAGGAAAGTGCAATTACAAGCCACTTAACGAGGGAAACTGTTAGAAAGGCAATATATTTTAGTCTCCCCGTCAGCCTCTTCAGAAAGTGTGGATGATCCAATTTTCTCTTTATTATTCAACTTTTCATATTAATTCATGCTTGTTGGTAATGGTGACGATTGTCTGATACTCATCTGTTTGGTTCCTTCCTCTGATAAAGCTTTATTTAAATACGATTGTATATTATTTCGTTGCGTTCAATATAAACACATTTTTTAGACATCTTTACAGGCGAGTTGGTGAACCTAAT
>NW_020869290.1:258719-261219 GCF_003789085.1 Penaeus vannamei | reverse complement strand
CAAAATAAGTTTTAATGTTATCTAAAGTATCAAATCACCACTAGTAATGTTATGACCATATATGTGAATGCCACTATTGCTACCACCATTATAGAAATTCGTTGTAGCAATTTCAATATCATGATTGTTATTGATAAGACTTCTGTTCTCACCTCATCATCACAGTTACCATCGCCTCACTACCGTCAAATTTCCCTGCAAAATATTAACACTTAAAAAAGTATCTTCCTTATCTCTCTCACCTTTACATGCTACCTTTATATTTGATATAAATTTGAAAGTACTCACCGTCACTTTCCACTTCCACACCAATGAAGAAACAAATTGGTATCACTTTTTTATCATAAGCATTTACAACACCGTAACTAAATGCTCCAAAAACTTTTTCCACGCGTTATTACCTAACGAACCACGTAAACAATGCACTCAAACGTTTCTTCTTCAACGTTGCAATGCGAACGAAATCACTCAAACGTTTCTTTTTCTTTTCTTTTTCTAATGCGAACGAGACAAAACGTTTCTTATTCAACGTTGCAATCCGAACGAAATCATTCAAATGTTTTTTTCCCCTAATGCGAAGGAGACAGAACGTTTCCTCTCAATCGTTGCAGTACGAACGAGACAAAACGTTTCTTCCCTAACGTTGCAACGAGGCTTCGAAGCGCGTACGAAGCACTCGAGCGAGACAACGAACCGCAGACGAGCTTTTCACGGGGAGGACAACACGGAACTGTCGCTTTCTCTCTCCCTCTATTCCTCACCACTTGGGGTTGTCGAGTGGCAATTTGTGTTCGCTATTATCTGCCCTCCATTTATTGATTCTTTTAAATTGTGAAGTGAAGATTTCAGTGTGTCACGAGTGCTGATTAAGCTCACTAAAGTGTAGTTATCTTGTTTCAAGTTGTGTTTAAATTGATTAATTAAATGTCCTGACAAATGAACATCGCTTTTATTTTTAGATGTCGGTAATCAGTTTTTAGGAGAAAAAAGTAAATAAACAAGCCAAAAGAATTGCCCAAAATCGAGTTAAATTTATCATGATTCGCATTTTCCTTTCCCTCAAGAAGCCACGTAAACGAAACACGTAAAATCGAGCGAATCAATAAGTCGACCGCACGAACCGCAGAAGATACCGTTTTGACGTTAGAAGCAAAGCCGCCGCCAATGATTCCGGTCCTAATCGCCCCCGTTTCCTAAGTACATTTATCCTCATTTAATGTATTTTTATACATTAGACGAATCACTGTTTCCTCCTAATAGCGCCGGAGGAGACACACGAAGGGCACGCTAGCTGCTTTGGTCACCGGGTCCCACAAGCTCGGGTCACGCTAGCGGGTTAGGGCGTCACGACTCGAAGGTAAACAAGGCTGTTCTATCCTGTTTCGTATGGGCTGGGTCGTGGTTATGGCTGTGGTCGTCCTGGGGATAATTGGTGATAATGGTGGTGACTCCGGTACTTACTGGAATTGCTGCTTTCATCATCATTAGTTGCAGAAGTAATGCAATTACTGTGGCTATCTTTAGTGCTGTTGCTTTGCGGATATTGCCAGCTGTTGCAAGTACGTTTGTTAAAGTAGTTGAGATTTTATTCTTTTCATTTTAAAAACTGTTCTTAATAGTGTCATATAAATTAATGTCTTCTGGAAATCATCATTAACAGTGGTATTTTTCCGTTTTCTTCGCCACCCTCATCTCCATCACAATAAGTCGTGTTCATAAGAATTCCAATTTACATTCAACTTCAGCTGAAAAAGGAGAAGCTTTGTACTCTCTCTCTCTCTCTCTCTCTCTCTCTCTCTCTTCTCTCTCTCTCTCTCTCTCTCTCTCTCTCTCTCTCTCTCTCTCTCTCTCTCTCTTTCTGACGTCTTTAAGACAGGCTAGGATTTTTTTCCTACCTGTACTGTGTCAAGTTGTGATTCTTGGTTTTATGTGTACTGTGTATATTCTTTCCTTTGCTTTGAAAAAAATGCTTAAAAAAAGAAGTCGTCCACGTCAGAAGAAACGAAAAAATGGCGTATATAACAAGGAAAGGAAAGGGGAAAAAAGTATGAAGAGAATCGCATAATCGCGTTGTGTTGCGTGTTTACCTGCTCGCCCTTCTCCCCTCTCCCCTTCCTCCCCCCCCACCACGTCTCCCTTCCCCTCCCTCCCACCCCCCCACCCTCCCTCTCCCCCTTCCCCGGCAACCGCTGCTGTCATGCAAACTTTGGCTCTGTTGTAGGCCTCACGCATGGCACTATGGCACTGCTCCCCCTCCCCTCTGTCTCCCCTCGCTTCTTCCTGTCTCCCTTTTCCCCTCCCTCCTCTCCCACTCTTCCTCCCCTCGTCCCTCTCCCTTGCTCCCCCTCTCTCTTTCTCCCCCTTTCCTCTCTCTTCCTTTGGTCAGCAACAGGATAAGCAATAATCGACCTTGTACCCTCTTGTCACAAGGGGCGTTTAGTGTGGCCAGGATGTAGCGTGATGACCAGAGCGGCTATAAATGGAGAGAGATGACATAATG
>NW_020869290.1:243648-250406 GCF_003789085.1 Penaeus vannamei | reverse complement strand
TATCTGTATGTTCGCTTAAGATTTATTATAACTAACTTCTCTCTATTTTGTTTTCTACTCTATCATAGATACATATTATAAACATACATTAATCACATCAACACAAGATTTTACACACACACAGTGTGTTAGTGGTGGTGTAGGTTATAAGAAATGTATAATATAACATATAAAATATGACATATTAACATTAACACACGATACACAAAACACACAATTTTTGTCGTTGGCTACACATTATGTTATATGATTATATGATTTATATGTATGATATTATCTTATACGTGAGGTATATATAATATATATATATATGTATATATATATATAATATGTAAATAATTATATATATATATATATATATAATATATATATATATATATTATTATATATGTAGTATATATATAATATATATATATATATATACATAATATATATTATACGTATATATATATATATATATATATATATATATATATATATTATATATAATATATATATATATATATATAGGGTCATCACTGATTCTCACTAAAGAACCTCACCAGACGTCTTCAGACTTCCTGGTGGCAGTAATAAAAAGCTGGCTTGTTTTGACGCGCAATCCCTCTTCACGACTGTACCAACAGACGGGACAATCTGAGCTGTCGAGAGAAGGTCACCAGCACCTTGACAGATGATGAACTTCCGCTGTCGAAACACCACTTCGCGAGCCTGCAGTGAAGTTATGCGTGGACTTCGGCTACTTCGAGTTTGCAGAGGGAGAACGCCTACAGATTAGTGGTCTTAGTGGACTTATGCTTCCTGAGCGTAGTTCTGGCTGGAGAGGGACCACTACAGGATTTAATTTGTATGTAGAAAGGTATGAATGAGAATGAATGTCTTCACAAATACAAGAGACGTATTTTAGCCGGTTTTGAGTATATCTTCGTCAGAAATTAATATATATTTCTGAGAAGATATAATCGAAACCGGGTCAAATACATCTCATATTGTGAAGATATTCATTCTCATTCATACCTTTTTCCTACATTAGTCGACATGAATACCGGTTCATATGATTTTGTAGACACTATAATTTGGCTTCGTTGCGTAGGTAATATCTTCGTTATCGTCCCAGAAGGTCGTACTACACACCATACTCTGACACAACTTTTACTCCGTCCACGAGAAAATTCCTGTTCACCGTAGAGGAAGAAGAAGATCAGAAATTACCTTTCTTGGACAATCTGTCTCGTCGGGGGGGGGGGGGGGGGGGCCCTGCGTTTTCTGTGTGTACAGGGAGAATACTAATAAAGGGCGTTTATAATCCACTGCCACTCTGCCTACAGTAATAGAACAAAGGGTTTTGTGAATGTTTTTTTTTTTTGTTTTTGACGGTGGTTATTCGAAAATTGGTTAAATAATCCTCGTATAAATGTAAAATAATCATTTTACAAACATTTCATACACCACACACACACAGACACAAAACACAACACGCATCCCCCCCCCCATATATATATATACTATATATATAATATATATATATATATATATATATATATATATATATATATATATATATATATATATACAAACACATAACAGCCGAACATCCCCCCCCCCCTTCCTCCTCCCCACAGGATGGAAGTTCTCGCACGCCCCACCCGCCAGAGGGAGCACCGGCCGGGAAATAACTTCGGCCAACCGGGACCTCGCATTTATCTGAAGGGAACTTCCTCCGGCTACAAAGGGTCGCTGCTTATCGCGCTCCGAGGAAACGGTAACTTCCGGTATGCATAGGTATCCGGCGGGAATGCGGAATCGCGTTGATACGTGGATGTGTAAGGACACGCGATCGAAGGCAGGGACTCGTGTATGTATGTATGTATATACTCGAGATACACGCATACACGCATATGTACACGCACATGCACACACACACACACACACACGTATGTATGCGCGAATATATGTATATATATATATATATATATATATATATATATATATATATATATATATATATAGTATATATATATATATATATATATATATATATATATATATATATATATATATATAATATATATATATATATATTATATATATATAGGGATCGGTAAAACAGACAGAGAGCAGATAGATAGTAGATAGATAGAGAGAGAGAGAGAGAGAGAGAGAAGAGAGAGAGAGGAGATAGAGATAGAGAGAGAGAGAGAGAGAGAGAGAGAGAGAGAGAGAGAGAGAGAGAGAGAGAGAGAGAGAGAGAGAGAGAGGCAGAGAGGAAGACAGAGACGGAGACAGACACAGAAAGGAAGACAGAGACAGACACAGAGAGAGAGAGACAGAGTGAAACAGACAGACAGATGGACAGACATCTCTCTTCCCCACCTCACCCAAATTCCCCCCCTACTCTTCGCAACAAGAGAACGCACAGACTAATCACATTAGCTTCTTGGTTATTAAACTCCGCCTTTTTCATCAACGTGTCTGCTTGCTAATGGAAATAAACGAGAAAGCGAGAAAACGAGAGAGCGAGAAAACGAGAAAGCGATAAAACGAGAAACGATTAAAAAACGAGAACGAGAAAGTGAGACGCGATAAAACGAGAAAGCGAGAAACGAGGAAACGAGAAAAACGAGAGAGCGAGAAAGTGAGAAAACGAGAAAAGAGAGAAAGCGAAAAAATGAGAAAGTGAGAAATGAGAAAACGAAAAAGCGAGAAAGTGAGAAAACGAGAAAACGAGAAGCCAAGAAACCGAGAAATGAGAAAACGAGAAAGCGAGAAAACGAGAAGTGAGGAACGAGAAAACGAGAAATGAAGAAACGAGAAAACGAGAATGGATGTATTTCATGACCGACCGACACTCGTGAAATGGCTCTTGCTTTTACATTAATTGCAGTCACGGTAGGTTGACAGGAGAGAGAGAGAGAGGGAGGGAGGGAGAGAGAGAGAGAGAGAGAGAGAGAGAGAGAGAGAGAGAGAGAGAGAGAGAGAGAGAGAGAGAGAGAGAGAGAGAGAGAGAGAGAGAGAGAGAGAGAGAGAGAGAGAGAGAGAGAGAGAGAGAGAGAGAGGGAGGATGGAGGGAGGAGAGAGAGAGAGAGAGAAAGGAAGAGAGAGAAAAGGGGAAGGAGAGAGAGGGAGGGAGAGAAGGAGATAGAGAGAGAGAAGGGAGGAGGGAGGAGGGAGGAGGAGGGAGAGAGAGAGAGAGGAGAGAGAGAGAGAGAGAGAGAGGAGAGAGAGAGAGAGAGAGAGAGAGAGAGAGAGAGATAGAGAGAGAGAGAGAGAGAGAGAGGGGGGGAGAATAGATAGATAGAGGAGAGAGAGAGAGAGGAAGAGGAAAGAGAGGAGGGGGAAGGAGAGAGAGGGAGGGAGAGAGAGGGGGGGGGGGAGAGAGAGGATTAGATAGATAGAGAGAGGGAGGGAGGATGGGGAGGGAGGAAGAGAGAGAGAGAGAGAGAGACAGACAGGGAGACAGACAGAGACAAAGACAGACAGACAGAGAGAGAGAGAGAGAGAGAGGAGAGAGAGAGAGAGAGAGGGAAGGGAGGGAGGGAGGGAGGGAGGGAGGGAGGGAGGGGAGGAAGGGAGGGGAGGGAAGGGAGAGAGGGGGGGAAGGGGAGAGAGAGGGAAGGAGAGAAAAAAAAAGACAGAGAGAGAGAGAAAGAGCAGACACCAGACAGAGACCAGAGATAGAAAGAGAAAGACAAACAGAAAGTCAAAACAGACAGAGGAGGAGAACAGACCAACGCATCGACGAAAACAGACACACACACACACGTACACACATACACACACACACACACACCAAGAAAACCAAAGATAACACGGTACAAGACAAGGATTATGACCTAGTATTCTTTTATTCCTTATTTATTTTGGTGTGGTGATGATGGAGATGATGATGATGGTGATGATGGTGATGATAATGAAAATGATAATGATAACAATGATTACAATAATCGTAATACTGATAAGAACAATAACCAAAATAATGATGTTCACTATTATCGTTTTTCTATGTCATCATTATGATTATCATAATCATAATGAATATCATTACTATTCTTATCATCACTGTTGATATAATGATGATGATGACAGTAATAATGATAACAATAATAATGATAATAATGGTAATGGTAATGATCATTATTATCATTGCCAATTAGTATCAAAAATTATTCATTTTGTCATTATTATCATTACTATCATTATCATTAGCATCAACACTATTATCATCATTATCATTGTCATTATTGCTAATATTATCTATCATTATAATTATCACAATAATGATAATAGTAATTATAGTAATGATAATAACAATGGTAATGATGATAATAAAATAATAATAATAATAATGATAATGATGACAGTAATAATAATAATAGCAACAATAATGATGATAATAAATTATAATGATATAATAATAATAATAATGATAATAATGATAATGATAATAACAATAGTAATAATAACAAGAACATTAAATGCAATAATGACAATAATAATAGTAATAATGATAATAAATAATAATAATCATAATAACAATAGTAATGTTGATAGCAATAACATCAATATTGTTAACGAAACAATACTAATGATATCAGTGACAATGATTATCAATCATAAATGATAATCATATCATAAATAATAAATAAATAGATAGATAGATAGATAGATAAATAGATAGATAGATAGATAGATAGATAGATAGATAGATAGATAGATAGATAGATAGATAGATAGATAGATAAATAAATAAATAATAAATAGATAAATGATAATCAATGATAAAAGCAAAATCAATTATGGTAATGCGAATGGCAGTAATGATGGTAATAATCATCACATTATCAATTAAGTATTAGTGACAAATATCTGGTGATGCCTCAAACATAATTTGGCTAAATTGAAATAGCGTGTTAAGTAATTAATGTGTGTTGCTACACCGAAGGCTGGGTGTAAAAAAATGTATATATTTTTTTAGATTTTTTTTTTTTTTTTTTTTTTTTTGGGGGGGTAATAAATGAAATGGAAAATTTCTCATTTGGCTTTTTATGTCCATGTATATGTCTGTTTACCTACATATCTGTCTATCTATCTGTCTGTCTGTTCTTTCTCTCTCTTTCGTTATCTATGTTTTTGTATATTCCTCTCTTCCATCTCTCTTTCCTCTCTCTCCCTCTTCACTCTCTTTCTCTCTCTCTCTCTCTCTCCCCTCCCTTACTCTGTCTCCTACCTTCCTCTCCTCCTTCCTCTTTCTCTCCTATCTCTCCCTCCCCTCCCTCCCCCCACCTCCTTTCTCCCTCCCCCTCTCTCCCTTCCTCCCCCCATCCTCCCTCTCCTCCTTCCCCTCCCCCTCATACCCGAAATAAATGAGCTTTTACATCATAATTCTCATTTCTTCACCAAAGCAAGCATTCCTCCGACGCTAGTATTCGTGTCTCTCCTATTTAATATGCAAATTGCGCGCTATTTATAGTAAGGTGCAGACGCTTAGCTGAAGTGCGACAGTTCAACTCATCTTGGGGTCGATCTACTTTTTTTATCTGTTGGAGAATAATTATTTTCTTATTGTTTGTCTAATTTCTCTCGTGACTGGGTGACTGTCAAGGTGATATTTCTAGTGAAGAACGCATAAACACGCACACGCACATCAATAAACGTACATACATGCTTGCATAGACACATGCATCTATAAACATACATAAACACACACACACATCAGTAAAAGTACATGTATGCTTACACAGACACACACATCTATAAACATATAGAAACACACACACACCACACACACACACACAAACACACACAACAAACACACACACACACACACACACACACACACACACACACACACACACACACGTATATATATATATATATATATATATATATATATATATATATATATATATATATATATGTGTGTGTGTGTGTGTGTGTGTGTGTGTGTGTGTGTGTGTGTGTGTGTGTGTGTGTGTGTGTGTGTGTGTGTTGTGTGCGTGTGGTGTGTGTGTGTGTGTGTGTGTGTGTGTGTGTGTGTGTGTGTGTCTGTGTCTGTACTACACACCCGCACACACACACCGCACAGATCTCCTCCCCATCAATCATTCAAGATCTAAACAGCTGACGGTCCACCTGTTGAACCCGCGCTGACTGTATCACAAGCACCGGAGACGCAACACACGAACTGCTCCCGGCGACTCCTCTGGCTCGAAACACCAAAGCGAGCGACGGAGCTCCTCCCACGCCGCCAATTTACGCTGCATGATACGAATAGATACACTAACCCTTGCCGAGAACACTCACTCACTCACTGGCTCTCTCACTCACCTGCTCGCTCGCTCACTCGCTCGCTCGCTGGCTGGCTCGCTCACCGCCGCTCACTCACTCACTGGCTCACTCGATTGCTCTCTCACTCAACCTGCTTGATCGCTCACTCACTCGCTTGCTGGCTCTCTCACTCGCTCACTCACTCGCTCTCTAACTCACTCGCTCGCTCTCTCACTCACCTGCTCGCTTGCTCACTCACATACTCGCTCACTCACTCATGTTGGGTTCGCACGGGTACTGAGATGCTTACATGTGTGTGAATCTATATCTGTTCACACAGATATAGATTCATATAGACACGTGTAGAGAGAAAGAGAGGGAGGAAGAGGGAGAAGGAGGGAGAGGGAGGAGAGAGAGAGGAGAGAGAGAGAGAGAGAGAGAGAGAGAGAGAGAGAAGAGAGGAGAGAGAGAGAGAGAGAGAGAGAGAGAGA
>NW_020869290.1:236148-238648 GCF_003789085.1 Penaeus vannamei | reverse complement strand
CCTCCCCCCCCTCAAAAAAAAAAAAAAAAAAAAAAAAACGATTCCCCCCCCCCCCCGAAACTTTTTTTTTGCTCCGCTATTGACAAACTTTTCCAATAAACCTCGACCTGTGATCAATACACGCGGGTCAGTGGACCGGAAAATTTATAGTTCCTTTATAGTTCCCTTTTCCGTCAAGTTCTGATGGCTAAAGTTCGCTGCCAGACGTATTACCGTGATCGGCCGTGAAGAACAGCTGATTGGGTCGATTGGGCGGGTCTCGTGATTGGCTAATCGGTAATTGTCTTGTAATGGGGATTAGTTAGTCGTTATTTATTCATTTATTTATTTGTAATGGGGATTGGCTGATTGTTGTCTTATAATGGGGATTGGCTAATCGTTATTTGTTTTGTAATGGGATTGGCTAATCGTTAATTGTCTTGTAATGGGATTGTTAATCGTTAATTGTCTTCTAAGGGATTGGCTTATCGTTGTAATGGGGATTGGTTAATCGTTAATTGTCTTCTAAGGGGATTAGTTAATCGTTAATTGTCTTGTGAGATGATTGACTAATCGTGGTCTTGTTATTTGTCTTATAAGGTGATTGGATGCTTACGATTGTTTTGTAGGGTGATTGGCTAATCCCAAATGGTCTTAGAAGGGGATTGGCTAATAGCATTTGTCTTATAAAGTAATTAGCTAATCGAAACTGTCTTGTAAAGTGATTGGCTAATCCTACCTGTCTTGTAAGGTGACTGGCTAATCCTAACTGTCTTTTAAGGTGATTGGCTACTTATGATTATCTTGCAGTGTGATTGGCTACTTATGATTATCTTGCAGTGTGATTGGCTACTTATGATTATCTTGCAGATTGGCTACTTATGATTATCTTGCAGTGTGATTGGCTACTTATGATTATCTTGCAGTGTGATTGGCTACTTATGATTATCTTGCAGTGTGATTGGCTACTTATGATTATCATTGGCTATTCACTATTATCCGGTTAATGAGGGATAAACGTCAGATAACGAGTAAGAAAAGGGTTACGGGTGAGTGAATGAATGAGTAAATGATGTCTAAGTTTAATCGATAAAGAAGTAAAGACAATTAAATTATAAGAAAAAGCTCGCGCATGAATCCCTTCCCCTACACACACTGACGCACACATATAAATGTACACAGATATTAGCGTACACATAGACACACACACACACACATATTTACACCCATATTTACACATACGCATATTCACACACACAAATGTTTGGACACAAACACATGCACATACAAATATACACACATTAGCATAAACATAGACGCACACATCAGCACACACACACTAGCATACACGAACATACCACACACACTCACACACACACACACACACACCACACACAGAAACACACAAGGAGAAAAGGAAAAATAAGTCGAAAAAAATAAAGGCTTCTAAATTAAAAAATGTAGAGCCTTAATTTCCCTTTTTTTCTAATCTAATCTTATTTCGTTCATCCATGTTTTTTTTTTTTTTCTAAAATAAAGGCTTCTAAATTTAAAAAATGTAGAGCCTTAATTTCCCTTTTTTCTAATCTAATCTTATTTTATTTCTTCTAGAACGTTTCAGAGTGTTCTGCTTCCCAAAATTCTATTTAGGGGAAAAGGCAAAAAGGAGGTTTGAGTTGGTACACCTTGCCCTTAAAGAAAAGAAAAAAAAAGAAAACAATAAACAAACAAACAAACAAAAAGCAAACGAAAAAAGACAACAATCGAGAAAAAAAACGATAAATAGCCCAAATATCTTTTTTTTTTTCTCTCTCTCTCTCTCTCTCTTCTTTTTTTCAGCCATTCTAAACCTCCGTAGTTTAAAGATTCCCCCTCCCCAAACCCCACGAAGATACAGGGGCTTCCAAAAGGTTTCTTCCTCCTCTTCCACCTGAATCTCGACGCCATAAAAAGAGTCTTTTCATTATTATTATCATTATCATTATTATGAATATTATTATCATTATTACTATTATTATTATCATTATCATTATTATTACTATTATTGTTATTACTATTATTATTATTACTATTATTATCATTATCATTATCATTATCATTATCATTATCATTATCATTATTATTATTATTATTTCTATTATTATTATTACTATTATTATTATTACCATCATTTTATTTCATTTTTACTTTTTACAGCAATTCTTAACCTGCACAGTTTAAGGTTTCCCCCTCAGAGGCTTCCAAAAGGTTTCTTCTACCTGCATCTCAACACCATAAAAATAAGAAAAAAAAAGAAAGAAAGAAAGAAAGAAAAAAAAAAACTGTTCATTGGTCTAAAATATTTACACGAAGCCTCCGACCTTACCACCCGGGTCTTGGCACCTGACCTTCCCCTCCGTGGCACTATTAGCATAAAACAACACACCAGGTTCCAGAACGCGGGTTGAAAATGTCTTGAACGTGTTGCTTTTGGGGAGTAGTATGGACTAGGACGTGTGTGTCTGTTTGTTTTGTGGTTATG
>NW_020869290.1:221148-231148 GCF_003789085.1 Penaeus vannamei | reverse complement strand
ATCATCATTATTATTATGATAATGATAATAACAATAATTATGATAATCATGATGATTAGATTAGAAATAATGAGGATCACATTAATAACAACGACAGTGCTGATAATAATAGTAATGATGATAATAACGATAATGGTGCTTATGTTAACTATTACTACTACTACTAGTATTACTGATCACCATAGCAATAATAATAGTAATAATGGATTATTATGACAGTAATTATGATAGTAATAACACTGCAACTCAAAATATTGACGATCATCATTAATAACAATAGTAATGATGGTGATAATGATAATGGAAGTGATAAAAGTAATAATGGCAGTTGTATGAGTAATAACAACATTTACATAATGATTATGAAAATGACATCGATAACAACACGTGGAATTACCGAAGATAAAACATAAATTATGAAATAAACGTAATTCTTACAATCATTTTCTTTCTTACTTCCGTCATAACTCTGGCACTAAACCATGACATGTTATCAGCTGTTGCACACGACTTGTCATAACGCCAAGATAGCTCAAGTTGTAAAAGATTGTCTGGTACGTCTTCAGCATTTCCGAAGAAAAGACGGTAAAGTGTAGATAAAAATATGAATGGGATTAAAGAGTTTCACAGCGCGAGGAATGTCAAGTCAATATTTTGTATGGTTGTAGTCATTCGTGTTTTTTTCATTANTAAAAATGAAAAAATACTCCAAATCACATTGATAAACCCTTTCCATACCCCCACTCCCCCCCCCTCAAAAAAAAAAAGCAATAAATGATAAAAATAAAAATACTCCAAAACTCACATTGATAACCTTTCCATACCCCATCCCCCTCAAAAAAAAAAAACATAAATTGAAATAAAATAAAAAATACTCCAAACTCACATTGATAACCCTTTCCATACCCCACTCCCCCCCCCCTCAAAAAAAAAAAAAAACAATAAATGAATAAAAATAAAAAATACTCCAAAACTCACATTGATAACCCTTTCCATACCCCACTCCCCCCTCAAAAAAAAAAAACAATAAATGAATAAAAATAAAAATACTCCAAAACTCACATTGATAACCCTTTCCATACCCCACTCCCCCCCCCTAAAAAAAAAAAAAACAATAAATGAATAAAAATAAAAAATACTCCAAAACTCACATTGATAACCCTTTCCATACCCCACTCCCCCCCCCTCAAAAAAAAAAAAAAAAAATGAAATAAAATAAAAATACTCCAAAACTCACATTGATAACCTTTCATACCCACTCCCCCCCCTCAAAAAAAAAAAATAAATGAATAAAAAATAAAAATACTCAAAACTCACATTGATAACCCTTTCCATACCCCACTCCCCCCCCTCAAAAAAAAAAAAAACAATAAATGAATAAAAATAAAAAATACTCCAAAACTCACATTGATAACCCTTTCCATACCCCACTCCCCCCCCCTCAAAAAAAAAAAAAACAATAAATGAATAAAAATAAAAAATACTCCAAAACTCACATTGATAACCCTTTCCATACCCCACTCCCCCCCCCTCAAAAAAAAAAAACAATAAATGAATAAAATAAAAAATACTCCAAAACTCACATTGATAACCCTTTCCATACCCCACTCCCCCCCCCTCAAAAAAAAAAAAAAACAATAAATGAATAAAAATAAAAAAATACTCCAAAACTCACATTGATAACCTTTCCATACCCCACTCCCCCTCAAAAAAAAAACAATAAATGAATAAAAATAAAAAAATACTCCAAAACTCACATTGATAACCCTTTCCATACCCCACTCCCCCCCCCTCAAAAAAATAAATGAACAATCGATAACAACCCCAAAAAAAAATAAATGAATAAAATAAAAATACTCCAAAACTCACATTGATAACCCTTTCCATACCCACTCCCCCCCCTCAAAAAAAAAAAAAATAATGAATAAAATAAAAATACTCAAAACTCACATTGATAACCTTTCCATACCCTCCCCCCTCAAAAAAAAATAAATAATAAAATAAAAATACTCCAAACTACATTGATAACCTTTCCATACCCACTCCCCCCCCCCTCAAAAAAAAAAAACAATAAAAATGAATAAAATAAAAAATACTCCAAAATCACATTGATAACCCTTTCCATACCCACTCCCCCCCCTCAAAAAAAAAAAATAAATGAATAAAAATAAAAAATACTCCAAAACTCACATTGATAACCCTTTCCATACCCCACTCCCCCCCCTCAAAAAAAAAAAAAAATAAATGAATAAAATAAAAAAATACTCCAAAACTCACATTGATAACCTTTCCATACCCACTCCCCCCCCCTCAAAAAAAAACAATAAATGAATAAAAATAAAAAATACTCCAAAACTCACATTGATAACCCTTTCCATACCCACTCCCCCCCTCAAAAAAAAACAATAAATGAATAAAAATAAAAAATACTCCAAAACTCACATTGATAACCTTTCCATACCCACTCCCCCCCCTCAAAAAAAAAAAAAAAATAAATAATAAAAATAAAAAATACTCCAAAACTCACATTGATAACCCTTTCCATACCCCACTCCCCCCCCTCAAAAAAAAAAACAATAAATGAAATAAAAATAAAAAATACTCCAAAACTCACATTGATAACCCTTTCCATACCCACTCCCCCCCCCAAAAAAAAAAAAAAAAATAATGAAAAATAAAAAAATACTCCAAAACTCACATTGATAACCTTTCCATACCCCACTCCCCCCCCCTCAAAAAAAAAAAAAAATAAAATGAATAAAAATAAAAATACTCCAAAACTCACATTGATAACCTTTCCATACCCCCCCCCCCTCAAAAAAAAAAAATAAATGAATAAAAATAAAAAATACTCCAAAACTCACATTGATAACCCTTTCCATACCCCGACCCCCCCCTCAAAAAAAAAAAAAAAAACGATTTCCCCCCCCCCCCCCCGAAACTTTTTTTTTGCTCCGCTATTGACAAACTTTTCCAATAAACCTCGACCTGTGATCAATACACGCGGGTGGACCGGAAAATTTATACTTCCTTTATAGTTCCCTTTTCCGTCAAGTTCTGATGGCTAAAGTTCGCTGCGAGACGTATTACCGTGATCGGCAGTGAAGAACAGCTGATTGGGTCGATTGGGCGGTCTTGTGATTGGCTAATCGGTAATTGTCTTGTAATGGGGATTAGTTAGTCGTTATTTTTTTTTGGTAATGGGGATTGGCTGATTGTTGTTTTTATAAGGGGTTTGGCTAATCGTTATTTGTTTTGTAATGGGATTGGCTAATCGTAATTTTGCAGTGGATTGCTAATCGTTAATTGTCTAGTAATGGGATTGGTTAATTGTTAATTACCTTGTAATGGGATTGGCTAATCGTTAATTGTCTTTAAGGAGATTGGCTAATCGTTAATGGTCTTGTAATGGGATTGGCTAATCGCATGAAAACAACACATACAAACATTACACATTAGCATACACATGATCAGACACATTAGCACACACACACACACACTTATATTTGCATATACATACATACATACACACACAGAGACATGCACATTCAGATTTGCATACACATACATGCACACACACACATACCATAGACACACACACACACACACACACACACACACACATACATAGAAAACACACACACACACACACACACACACACACACACACACGAGTCGAAAAAATATTAAGGCTTCCAATTCTAGAAATCTAAAAGGAATTTCAGGCTTAAAAATAAAAAAAAAAAAAAACATGTAAAGCCTTCATTTCCATTTTTTAATCTTAGTTCGTTCATCCATGTTTTTTTATTTATTTATTCTTTTATTTATTTATTTATTTATTTAGGACGTCCCAGAGTGTTCTGCTTCCCAAAATTTTTTTAAGGGAAACGGCAAAAAGGAATTTTGAGTTGGTACACCTTGCCCTTAAAGAAAAGGAAAAAAAAAAAAACGAAAAAAGGCAACACATTGAGGAAAAGAAAAAAAAAAAGGAGAGAGAGAAAAACAACAAAAATAGCCAGTGAATCAGTAAATATCTTATTTCGTTTTTTATAATTATTTTTAAATTTTTTTATTATTATTTTCTTACAGCCATTCTAAAACCTCCATAGCTTAAGGATTCCCCTCCCCACAGAGGCTTATTATTTTATTATTATTATCATTATTATTATCATTATCGTTATTATTATTATTATAATTATCATTATATTTTATCTATTACATTATTATCATTATATTCTTATTATTATATCATCATTATATTATTTATTATATCATATCATTATTATTTTATATTATTATTATCATCATTATTATATCATTATTATATTATTTATATCATCATTTATTTCTCACATTTATTTTTTACAGCCATTCTAAACCTCCGCAGTTTAAGGTTTCCCCCTTAGAGGCTTCCAAAAGGTTTCTTCTTCCACCTGCATTTCAACGCATTAAAAAAAAAAAAAAAAAAAAAGAAAGAAAAAAAAAAAAAGTTTCATTGGTAAAATATTTACACGAAGCCTCCGACCTTACCACCCGGGTCTTGGCACCTGACCTTCCCCTCCGTGGCACTATTAGCATAAAACAACACACCAGGTTCCAGAACGCGGGTTGAACATGTCTTGAACGTGTTGCTTTTGGGGAGAGTAGTATGGACTAGGACGTGTGTGCCTGTCTGTTTGTTTTTGTGGTTATGGGTGCGGATGTTTGATGTTGTTTGGTTTCTTTTGCTCTTTCTTTTGTCTGTTTCGGTTTCTCTCTCAGTTTTTTTCTGTTTCTCACTCTGTCTCTTTCTCTCTCTCTCTTTCACTGTACACAGTGACACACACACACACACACACACACATATATATATATATACATATATATATACATGCCTACATATACATAAACATATATATATATATGTGTATATATATATATATAATATATATATATATACATATATACACATACATACATGCATATATATATATATATATATATATATATATATATATATATATATATATATTATGTATGTATTCATATATACATATATATGTATACAATATATATCTTATTACGTATTTATGCTATATGCTATATTCTACTGTGTGCTCTACAGCCATCTTACAGTAAGATTATACATCATAAATAACTAAAAAGATAAAGCGGTAGAGCAAGGAAATAAAAACATCCATAGCTTATTTTTTTCATTGAAATCTTATCAAGTAGCAAAATGCATTTTGGATGCCCTTTTAAAGAATCTGAGGAAAATAGGACTCTTTCTACAAGAATCTGAGGAAAATGAGACTCTTTGTACAAGAATCCGAGGAAAATTGGACTAACTCTAGAAGAATCTTTGGAATATGTCACTATCCAACAACAAACAATAAAAAAATATTCTCACAAACTCGATGGAAATGCTGGGCACTGTACAGATCCACCGTGGCACCGTCTTCACTGAGGTTACACTGTAGGCACTATTTCACTTCTCTCGGAGGGCCTGAGGAGTGCCATTTCTAGGCAAGCGCATGTGCAACCTCTTCACAACATCTGTTTACTCATGCTTCCGCAATTAAAAGTATGAGTAACTATAATATTTAGAAGACTGACTCATCCCACTAATTTTCTCAAATGTAAATTATTTGCATGGACTTAAACAGTATCTAACACTAACATATAATAGATATCTTATTTTTACACGGTATCAAACAAACAGTATTAATATAATAACAGTATCAAACACTCACATATAACATATATCTTCTTTTACGCAATATCTAACACTAACTTATAATAGATATCTTATTTTTATACAGTATCAAACACTAACATATAAAATTATATTTTTACACAATATCTAGCACTAACATATACTATATATTTCTTTTACACAGTATCTAACACTAACATATAATAGATTCTTTTTTACACAGTATCAAACAATTCCATAATAACACGTCTTATTGTATACTGTATTTAACGTTATTCAAAGATTATTTATTCTATACAATTTACTACACTACATACTTAGTCGTCGTGATAAAATCAATGTGTTTTCCACCATGATTTAGTTTTACTTGAATGCCGATATCAGAAATTAACTGAAGCATGATTCACCGTCATCATTATTATTATGATAATGATAATGATATTACCAATAATGATGATAGTAATGATGAGAATAATTACAACAGTGATAATGATATCCACCAGGATTTAATTTTACTTGTATGCCGGTATCAGAAATTAACTTTAGCATGATTTATTATCATCTTTATCATTATAATAATGATAATGATACTACCAATAACGATGATAGTAATGATGAGAATAATTACATCAACAACAGTAATAATGATAGTCATGATGATAATAACATTGATTTTCCTGGTGAACGGATCGGTAAATATCATAACATATCTGATCTATTTTATGCCTGCTTGTTGGAATAAACATACCGTGAGAATTACCACATGTTCCCTCGTGATAAAATCTATGTGTTTTCCATCGGGATTTAGTTTTTACCTGAATGCCGATAGCAGAGATCAAAAGAAATTAAATTGAAGTATGATTCAATTTCCATGCGTCTTTCTTTCTTTCTTTCTATTTCTATTTCTTTCTTTTTCTTCCTCTCTCTCCTCTATCTCTTTCTCTCTTCTCTCTCTCTCTCTCTCTCTCTCTCTCTCTCTCTCTCTCTCTCTCTCTCTCTCTCTCTCTCTCACTCTTACTCTTACTCTTACTCTTACTCTCTCTCTCTCTCTCTCTTTTCCTGAGAATTGGAGGAAAATACGCCTGATTTTTTGTTCTACTCATGCGAGATGCATGCACTGCTTTTCAAAATTTTAAAACTTTCCATTCATTTTTGTTTATTTATTGATTCATTTTTAGATTAATTGAAAGACTAGTGAAAGCACAAGAACAACGTCAGTTCCTGTTCCATGAATCCAAGAAATATAAATTTTTTGAAGATTTTAAGATTTTTTTACATCTGACTGGAATGATATATATCTATTTTTTTTTTTTTTTTGTCTTGATTAATTGAAATCCAAATGAAAAGAACAAAGAACACATTTCAATGCTCTATTGACCAAAATATAAATTACCTTTGAAGATTCCAAGACTTTTTTTTATCCTTCTGAGTGGAATTATATTTTTTGATAACTTGAAAGAACAAGAACATCAATTCTTCTATTAATATACATTACTTTTGAACATTTTAAGACTATTTTTTACCCTTCTGATTGGGATGCTAATTTTTTCATTGCTTGAAAGCCAAATGGAAGAACAAGAACATCAGTTCTTCTATTAATCCAAAATATTTACATTGCTTTCGATTTTAAGATTTTTTCATTCTGATTGGAATTATATATATATATATTATATATATATATATATATATATATATGTGTGTGTGTGTGTGTGTGTGTGTGTGTGTGTGTGTGTGTGTGTGTGTGTGTTTATTAATTGAAATCCAAATGAAAGAACAAAGAACATCATTTCGTGTTCTTTTTACCCAGAATATATACATTGCTTTTGAAAATGCTTTTTATACCCTTCCGATTAGGATGTTATTTTTTCATCAATTCTTCTATTAATCCAAATATATATATTGCTTTTGAAGACTCTAAGACTTTTTATAATCCTTCTGATTGCAATGATATTTTTTGATAACTTGAAGGCCAAATTAAGGAACAAAAACATCAATTCTTCTTCTATTAATCCAAAAACTATACATTGCTTTTGAAGATTTTAACTTATATTTATCCTTCTGATTGGAATGATAGATAGATAGATAGATAGATAGATAGATAGATAGATAGATAGATAGATAGATAGATAGATAGATAGATAGATAGATAGATAGATAGATAGACAGATAGATAGATAGATAGATATTATTTTTTCTTGATTAATTGAAATCCAAATGAAAGAACAAAGACCATCATTTCACGTTCTATTAACCCAAAATATATACATTGCTTTTGAAGATTTTTTTTTAACCCTTCTGATTGGGGGGTTATTTTTTTCATTGCCTGAAAGCCAAATGAAAGAACAAAAATATCAATTCTTCTATTAATGTTTTCATCCTTCTGATTGGGATTATATTTTTTGATAACTTGAAAGCCAAATGAAAGAACATGAACATCGATTCTTCAATCAATCAAAAATATATACATTGCTTTTGAAGATTTTAAGATTTTTTTTACCCTTCTAATTGGGACGTTAAATTTTAATTACTTGAAAGCCAAATGAAAGAACAAAAACATCAATTCTTCTATTAATCCAAAATGTATACATTGCTTTTGAAGATTTTAAGAATTTTTTTACCCTTCTAATTGGGACGTTAAATTTTGATTACTTGAAAGCCAAATGAAAGAACAAAAACATAATTCTTCTACGAATCCAAAATATTTACATTGCTTTTGAAGATTTTAAAGACCTTATTTCTTTTTCTTTTTTAACCCTTTTGATGATTGGGATGTTAAGGTTCCAAATTCTTGGCAATAAAACGTTTGGTGTTCTGGAAACCTTCTCTCCAATCCCAGCTAATGAAAACGGGTCATAAAACCTAGATCAGGGTTTCAATCAAGGAATCCATTCGGAAAAATTATGTAGATTACTTTTGTCGAGATTCCCTTTTATGAAAGGGAAAAGCGAAAGAAAGTAAAAATTAAAAAGAATGAAAGAAGAGAGAAGAGAGAGAGAGAGAGAGAGAGAGAGAGAGAGAGAAGAGAGAGAGAGAGAGAGAGAGAGAGAGAGAGAGAGAGAGAGAGAGAGAGAGAGAGAGAGAGAGAGAGAGAGAGAGAGAGAGAGAGAGAGAGAGAGAGAGAGAGAGAGAGAGAGAGAGAAGAGAGAGAGAGAGAGAAGAGAGAGAGAGAGAGAGAGAGAGAGAGAAAAGAAGAGAGAGAGAGAGAGATGAGACAGAGAGAGAGAGAGCAGAGAGAGTGACACACCTAAAGAAAAAGAACTTTGCATATCAAGCTCAGGATTTGACACAGAAAAGCTAAGAATAATAATTTCGCTGTCAGCTTCATAACAACAATAATAATAACAATAACAAACCAACAAAACAATCACAACAAATAATAATAATAACGATAGTAAGATAATAACAGCATCAATAATAATAAAGATAACATCATCAATAATAATAAAAACAACAAATTAAAACAATATAAAAATAATGATAACGTAAGGTGGTAATAATCCAAAGTACAAAACACCTTCGGATCCCTTCTCAATCTCTCCTTTTGTTTACGTCGCTTATAACACGAAATCAGTAGCAACTCGAGTAAGTGTCATGGCGTCCCACAGGGCTATTTTGATGATTGTTCAATGGAAATATAATCATTACTCATTATTTTCCATCCTTTTTGAAAATTGAAGAGACCAAAATGATCGACGATATTCACAAGGGAAAGGCTAGATCAGTAGCAACTCGAGGAGGTGTCATGGCGTCTGTTTTGATGATTGTTCAATGGAAATATTACCATTAAAATTATTTTCCATCCTTTTTGAAAATTAAAGTGACCAAAATGATCGACCATATTCACAAGGCATCCGTAACTTTTGTGACGTCATCAAAATAAACAGACGCCATAACACCTCCTCGAGTTGCTACTGATCTAGCCTTCCCCAATATGTGATGCCTCGAACATAGGGACTTTGTTATTCATTTCCTTCGGCTTATATACTTCACTGGTGGTTTATAATACCTTATATAAGGTTTTTGTTGTTGATTGATAGTTTGATGTATTCTTTTTCATTATGAGTTTATATTCTTTCACGTATGAGAGTCTTGAGAACTCACCTTTGAAACTGTTATATAAAGATAAATTGAGAGATTATTTTTCTCTCCCTTTCTACATTTTATTTCTTCAAATTTCATTTTATATCGTCTTATTTATTTATCTATTTTCCTTATCTTACCTTTCCTTATCTATTTCCTTTTCTCCATTTCTCAAACTACGGTATTATCATCCCAAGCCTACTACAAACCTACTACCAACCAGCA
>NW_020869290.1:200125-216250 GCF_003789085.1 Penaeus vannamei | reverse complement strand
GGGAGAAAGAGAAGGAGAGACGGGAAAGTGTGAAATAATGGGGAGCGAGATTAAAATCTTTCATTTTCTTACTTCTCTCCCTCCCTCTCTCTCCCTCAGTTTAAGATAGATTTTTAACAAATATAAATTTACTTCCGAAATTCTTAATTTAGTTTTGATATCATATTTCTTCTTCTTTGATTGTTTCAATGATAATGATAATAATAACACTAAAGAGGATAATGATGATAATAATAGTAAGCATGATAATGATGATAATAATAATAATCATAATAATGATGATGATGACAATGAAAATGGTTACAACAACAACAGCAACAGCATTGATAACAATGTTAAGGATAATAATGATAATTATAATAGAAATGATCATAATGATAATTACAATGATAATGATAATGATCATGATGATAAATACATTACAAATTCAACAGCAATAAACATGACAATGATAATAACGATAGTATTATCAATAAAAAAACAATAATAATCATAATAATAATGACTGCACCAGGAAGAGAAATGGTAACACCCTTTAGAGTGTTCTCAGAAAAGAGGGAGAAAGAGAGAAAGAGAAAGAGAAAACAGACAAAGATAGAGAAGTAAAAGAAATTTATTGAAAATGGGATAACAGTTTCGCAATCCCTGTGGATTTCATCTTCAGGCCTTCATTTGGATAAGATCTTAGAAGGATTTCAAAACTTATCTCATCTTTTCTAAAACTTTTTTTTTTTTTTTTTTTTTTACGTGTATGATGAATGATAATACTGAAAAAAATCTTACTATTATGAGTAATTATGATGAAAATATAAAAACAATTCTTTACTATTATGAGTAATTATGATGAAAATATAAAACAATTCTTTACTATTATGAGTAATTATGATGAAAATGTTGATTCACGATAAAACCATAATAAATATGTATAATGAAAGTAAATGTGCTTGAAAAGTGATATCTACACAACTACCTGCAATGTGGACAGAGAATAGCAGCGACGCCCTTCAAATCAACTAAAGAATACGCGCAACTGTATCAGCTAGAAGAATGATACACAAAAAAACAACACTACTAAAATAGCCCAAGGTGATACAAAATATACATGACATAGCAACTGACATTAAACGAACCATGTCCACCCTCACCCTAGCGTAACCATCCATGCACTACTGAAGAGAAAGAAAAAGAAATGAAACAAACGAAATATAATTAGAGACAAGAACCAGACAAAACAACCAACACACAAACAGTTTCAAGACCAGGGTGCGACTTGGAAAAATTGAAATTATCAAGCATTTCGGTTTGACGATCTTGCAATTACTGTTTCATTTTGGAATGGCGTCGCGCAGCCTTGGAATGGGATCAGAGAGAAGCACCGAGAGGTCGGACAGCGCGAGAGCGACGGGCGGCGAGGCAGCAGCAAAAGACGGAGAGAGAGTATGCGAGCTGCCAGTAGAGACAGAGAATCACAGACCCGCAGCCCACCACGTCGTTAGCACTAGCCGCGGCGTGCAAGAGGATAGCAGTCGTTGTGCTCATACGTTTAGAGTCTCTTGAAACCTGGCCAGGATGACAGAAGAGAGACCTGATGGAGTTACGCAGTTTCGAGCCGATCAAGGCCAGGAAAGCGGCAGAGAAATACTAGAGAGAGACGAGGGAAGTGATTCTAGAAGAGAGAAAGACATGGAAGTCCGTTTTCCGAGCGGCATGCCTCATCGCTTCTCAAGTCTGCTGCGACAGGCCACTGTGTGCGTGCTCGCACTCCAACTCTTGTTGCGAGAGAGAGAGAGAGAAGAGAGGAGACGCGAGAACCGACACAGATAGAGACTGACTGTGAGTTGCAGTACCGGAATTGACGAGTAAGAGAAGAGAGAGGAAGAAAGAGAAAGAGAGAGTGTTTGTGAAAAGAAGACAGAGAGCGGCACGCAAGTGATTAGGAGAGAGAAAAGAGGATAGTGAGAGGAGAGAGAGAGAGAGGGAGGAGTGATAGAGAAGAGAAACAGAGAGAGTGTGTGTGTGAGAGAGTGTATTGACGCAGAGAGAGAGGAGGAGGAGATAGTGAGAGAAGGAGAGAGAGAGAGAAGAGTGAGGAGACGTGAGAAGGAGAGAGAGAGATGAAGAGAGAGAGGAGAGAAGAAAGAGAGAAGGAAGAGGAGGGGAGGGAGAGGAGGGGGAGAGGTAAAGAGAGACAGACGGATGATGGTGATGATAATAATGATTTTGATAATCAAGCATATCTTAAGGATAGTGAATAGCTTGTTTAATATAGTGCTTGTTAATACAACCACTATTGCTACTGATAGCTCATTAAAAAGTATCATACTAATGATAATTAGTAAAAAAGGTGCTGTTCTATAAAACAAAGCATTTCGATTATGGAAAGGAAGTTTAGGTGAACACGTCAGAGGATGATAATGAAAAGATAAACTAAATAATTATTAAAAAAAAAAAAAAAAGTTTTACAATAGAGCAAAATAAAATACTGACAACACCCTTCAAGCTACGGTAATTTTCTCGAAGTAAAATATAACTAGAGTATTTTTTTTTTTTTTACTCATTGCCATTATTAATAACCAAATATAAATATAACCAAAAACACCATGAAACGCTACCACTATATCAAACAATATTTCATATAATATAGTTAGATAGATATAGATAGATATAGATAGATACATAGATAGATATAGATAGCTATAAGACAGAATAGATAGATATAGATAGAAGATAGAAATAGATAGATAGGTAGATAGATATGGATAGATAGATAAAGAATAGATAGATGATAGATAGATAGATAGATAGATAGATAATAGATATAGAAATAGTATAGATAGATTATAATAGATATAGATAGATAGACAGAAAGATAAGATACATAGATATGGAAATAGATACAGATAGATAATATACATAGATAGATAGATACAGAAGATATAGATAGCTATAGACAGATAGATAGATATAGATAGATATATAGATAGATAGAAATAGATAGGATAGTAGATAGATATAGATAGATATAGATAGATATAGATAGATAGATATAGATAGATATAGATAGCTATAGATAGATATAGATAGATAGAGAGATAGATAGCTATTCACACACACCCAAGGACCCCAACTTCGAAAACGCATTCCTAATTACTAATGACAGGAAATTTGGTTCTCATTTCCACTCAGACACAGGATCTCCGTGTCTCTACCGCGAGAAGGGGACGAGTGTGTGGATGAATGAATGGTCTCACTAATTAATTATTCAGACGCTTCTATTTCTAATTTCTAATGAATGGTTTCACTAATGAATTATTTAGACGCTTCTAAGTGTGTGGGTGAATAAATGGTTTCACTAATGAATTATTCAAATCCTCTATTTCTAATTTCTAAGTGTGGATGAATGAATGGCTTCACTAATGATTATTCAAAAACTTCTATTTCTAATTTCTAAGTGTGTGGAAGAATATGGTTCACTAATGCATTAACTTCTATTTCTAATTTCTAAGTGTGTGGAAGAATGAATGGTTCACTAATGAATTATTCAGACGCTTCTATTTCTAATTTCTAAGTGGTGGATGAATGAATTCCACTAATGATTATTCAGACGCCTCTATTTCTAATTTCTAAGTGTGTGGATGAATGAATGGTCTCACTAATGCATTATTCAACGCTTCTATTTCTAATTTCTAAGTGTGTGGATGAATGAATTTTCACTAATGCATTATTCAAACGCCTATATTCTAATTCTAATCAGCGTGATGAACAAGTGTCTGGGGAGATTCATCTTCATTCATAAATCCCCTCGGTCTGGTTTGAATGGAGTGGGGGTTGGGAGTCCCTCTGTGTTGTCGGAACAGCTGATGGCGCGTTAAGGGTCTCAGAGAGGGAAGGGCTAGATCAGTAGCAACTCGAGGAGGTGTCATGGCGTCTGTTTTGATGATCGTTCGGTGAAAATATAATTATTAAAATCGTTATTTTCCATTCCTTTTTGAAAATTGAAGAGACCAAAATGATCGACCATGTTTACAAAGCATCCGTAACTTTTGTGACGTCATCAAAATAAACCCCCATGTGCTTTTTTTTCCAACAATAGAGTAAAAAATCATGACGCCTCCTCGAGTTGCTACTGATCTAGCCTTTCCCGTTTCGGAGATGTAGGCAGAAGGACAAACTACTTTGTTTTTGTGGGGGATTTACTCCTCTTTATACACCCGAAATACCTGGAGTTGCGAGCTAGGATGAAATAATACATAAAACTCTTCAAACTCTTTTATTTCCCCTCTCCCAAAAAAATATGAAAAGAAAAGAAGATAAAAAAAACTCAGTCGGATTTTTTTCTAACACTACTCATAAAAGTAAGAAAGAAAAAAACTCATTCGGTATGTTTTTTTTCTAACGCTTCATAAAAAAGAAAAGAAAAGAAGGAAAGAAAACTAGTAAAAGAAAAAAAACATACGGTATTTTTTCTAACGCTATCATAAAAGAAATGAAAAAAGTAAACAAAAAACAAAAAGCAAAGAAAACAAAAACAAGTAAAAAAAAAAAAAAAAAACTAAAAAACAGGCAGTATTTTCTTTCCCTAACACTATTCATCAAATCTATCACACCCATTTTCCCCCAAAAAAACAAGACGCTATCCACGAGCATTACCCCAACCACACACGAAGTCAGAAATTGCAAACGAGGATAATGTAATCAAAAACAAATTAACGCATAAGCACACACCACCCCCTCCCCCCCCCCCCCCCTACGACCCACAATCCCCACTCCCCCTCCCCCCATTCCCCCCCACCCCCCCCCCCACTCCCGCCTCACCCCTACCACCCAAAATCCCCCCCCCACGCCCACCACTCCCCCACCTCCAACTCCCGCCCTACCCAATCTCCTCCTCCCCCCACCCCCTCCCCCTCACTCCCCTCCACTCCCCCTACCCCAATCTCCCCAGTCGCTTTTGTATTACAATCCCTCGAACTTTTAATTACGTGCGCCCTCTCTGAACCACGCGGTCAAACAGAAGCATAGACGTGATGTAGAATCCAAAATATAATTGTCTCGGTCTGTTGAGATGAAGAAAAAAGTTTTTGGTTTTAATGTCTTTTCTTGTGTGAGTTATTAAGGAAATCTGATTCAGAGTAGAATAACTTGGGTGATTAATATGAATGAGATATGTATCCTCGTGGGAAAGAAAGAAGAAAGGTGGAAAGAAGAGAAGGAGGAGAAGAGAAAGGAAGAAGAAGGAGAAGAAGAGGAAGGAGAAGGAAAGGAGAAGAGAAGAAGAATAAGCAGGAGAGGAGGAGGAGGAGAAGGAGAAAGGAGGAGAAAAAGGAGAAAGAGGAGGAGAAAAAGGAGGAGAAGGAAAAGAGGAAAAGGGAGGGAAGAGAAGGGGAGATGGAGAAGGAGAAGGGAAGGAAGAGGAAAAGGAGAAGGAGAAGAAGGAGAAGAAAGAGGAAGAAGAAGGAGAAGGAGAAGAAGTAGTAGAAGAAGAAGGAGAAAG
The DNA here is from genome assembly GCF_003789085.1 of Penaeus vannamei. Lineage (NCBI taxonomy): Eukaryota > Metazoa > Arthropoda > Malacostraca > Decapoda > Penaeidae > Penaeus > Penaeus vannamei. Next base: position 210,756 of record NW_020869290.1, on the reverse strand, counting down.
AAAAGGAGAAGAAAAATAAGAAGTCGAAGAAGAAGAAGAAGACAAAGACAAAGAAGAAGAAGAAGAAGAAGAAAGAAGAAGAAGAAGACAAAGAAGAAGAAGAAGAAGACAAAGACACAGAAGAAGAAGAAGAAGAAGCAAAAAAAAAACAAAAAAAAAAAAAACTAAAGAGAGAAAAGACAGGTGGTAAGATTCTGCTCAACTATCTCGGGTTTCCGCGTATGATAAACTGCTTTTCCTTCTTAAGAATTTTCTCTAATGACCCGAGCGAAAGTTTAGAATACAAACGAGCATACTTTGTCATGCAAAACCTCCGGCCTATTCTTAGTGTCTTTATGTGTTGTTTGTTACTGTAGATTGTATTTGTTTGTTTATTATTTTTTGTTGTGAATGATTGTGTGGTGTCGTTGTTATCATTACTATTAATGTAGTTATTATTATTATTTATATCATTACTATTGTTGTTATTTAGTATTATTGTTATTTTTATTATTATCATTGTTGTTTTATCATTGTTATCGTTTTTATTATCATTATTAGTATTTTTATCGTTCATATTGTTATCATCATATTCATCTACTTTATCATCATTTATACTATTATCATATAGTATCATTACTATTATCATTACTATTATCATCATATCATTATTACCATCATTATTACCATCTTTATCATTATCATTTATCCTCTTCATCATCATAACTACACCACTATCATCCTCATTAAAATCATCATTACCACCATTACCATCTTAATTCCTTCCACCATCATCACCACCATCATCATTATTATTACCGTCACCATCACGATTCGCACCAATCTCACTTTACGATCGTATTAATTGCAAAAGCGACGATCGTGCCACAAGGGATAGCTTTATTGCAATGGCAGAGAAAAGCAAAAAGGAGGCAATTATATGCTTTCATAACGCAAGCTAATATAACGTTTGATACGACCCTTTAGACGAAGCCACGGGAGGAGGGAGGAGAAGGGGAGGAGGAGGGGAGAGGGAAGGGAGAGGGGGAGAGGGGAGAGGGGGAGAGGGGAGAGAGGGGAGGGAGAGGAAAAGTGGGGCAGGAAACGGGATGGTTGTTATGCTTGTGTATTGGGACAGAGGGGGGGTGGTTATTATTGATATGTATGAGGTGGGTGAGAATAGGAAGGGCCTATCGACATACAGGCATACACACACGCACGTACGCATGCACACATATATTCACGCACACATATATACAAACACATAGACACACACACACACACACACACACACGCACGCGCACATACCACACACACAACACAACATATGCATACATACATATACACAAACACAAACACACACACATGTACACACAACACGTACCGTACGTACGCGCATACACACACACACACACACACACACACACACACAACACCACACACACACATAAGGCCTATCTCAGAACCTCTGAATAGGCCAGTGGAAAATCTAGTTGGCGATTCAAACGATTTGATGATGAACGATGATGGAATGATGGGATTTTGGGTGATGATTTTGTGGTGAGGTTGATGGTGATGATGATGAGGGCAGGGAATTGAATAATGAATCATGGATGCAGAGGTAATATGATGATGATGATGATAATTATAACTACAATAAGAATTGATGGTGATGATAATGATGACTATCCACATGCTAAGTCGATCTCTCTTTTTGGCACTCTTAATGCTCTCTCTCTCTCTCTCTCTCTCTCTCTCTCTCTCTCTCTCTCTCTCTCTCTCTCTTCTCTCTCTCTCTCTCTCTCTCTCTCTCTCTCTCTTTCTTTCTCTCTCCCTCTCTCTTGGCACTCTTCATGCTTTTTCTCGTTTTTTCCATTTTTATGTTTCGTATTTCTCTCGCGCTTCCTCTTTTTTTGCTTTCTCTCTCTCTCCCTCTCTCCTTTTTCCTCCTTCTCCCTCTTTCTCTTTTCTTCACTCTCTTCTTCCTCTCTTTCCCTTCCGCCTCTCCCTGTTTCTCTCTCTCGCTCACCTCTCCTCTCTCTTTTTCCTCTCTATCCCCCTCCCTTTCTTAATTTTTGTTCTCTCTCCTTCTTCCCTCTCTTCTCTCCCTTCCTTTTTCTCTCTGTTTCTCTCTCCTTCTCTTCTTCCTCTCTATCCCCCTCCTTCTTTCTATTTTCTTTCACTCTCTTTCTTCCTTTCTAACCTACCCCCCTCTCTTTCCCTTTCCCTTTCCCTCCCCCCCCTCTCTTCTCTGTCTCTGTCTGTCTGTCTTCTCTCTCTCTCTCTCTCTCTCTCTCTCTCTCTCTCTCTCTCTCTCTCCTCTCTCTCTCTCTCTCTCTCTCTCCTCTCTCTCTTCTCTTTCTCTCTTTCTCTCTCTCTCTCTCTCTCTCTCTCTTCTCTCTCTCTCTCTCTCTTCTCTCTCTCTCTCTCTCTCTCTCTCTCTCTCCTCTCTCTCTCTCTCTCTCTCTCTCTCTCTCTCTCTCTCTCTCTCTCTCTCTCTCTCTCTCTCTCTCTCTCTCTCTCTCCTCTCCCTTTCTCTCTTTTTCTTCTCTCTCCTTCTTTTCCTCTTCTCTCTCTCTCTTCACTCTCCCTCTCCCTCTCTCCCTTCTTCCTCCCTATCGCCCTCTCTCTCTCCCTCTCGCTTTCTCGCTTTTTCTTCTCTCTCCTTCTTCCTTTCTCTTAATTTCTCACTTCCACTCTCCCTCTCCCTCTCTCCTTCCTCCCTATCCCTCTCTCTCTCTCCCTCTCCCTTTCTCGCTTTTTCTTCTCCCTCCTTCTTCCTCTCTCTCTCTGTTTCTCTCTTCCACTCTCCTCGCATCTTATTGGTACTTCCATACCAATTTCCTTCGCGGCAAGTGTCTCCTCACCATAAATATCTCATTACACTAGAAGCATTGGTGAGGATATTTCTTGTTTCATTTCCTACTCTCTTTTTCTCGCTTCATTTTCCTCAAATTTTCTACTTTTTCTATTGTTTTATTATCCATATGGTTTCTATTTTTTTTGTTTTTTTATTCCAGGTTTTAGGTTTTTCTTGTTCTCTTCTTCTCGCTCTCTTTCTTTTTCTGTTTGTGTTTTTCTTTCTTTCTTTCTTCATTTCGTTACCTCTTTCTCTCTCTCTTTTCGTTATTTCTGCTTTATTGTTTTTCCTTCCTCTTTACTTTGTATTTTTCCTTTTATTACTTCCTCTTTTTCGCCATTTATCTCTCCTCTTTTTCCTATTTCCTTCGTTCTCCCCTTTCTCTTTTTCTCCTTCCTCTTCTTTCGCTCTCCTCTTCTCTCCCCTTTCCCTTTATTCTATTTCCCTTTTCGCGTTTTCCTTCCTTTTTAAATTTCTTCCCCTTTCTTTTCTTCCTTTCGCTCCCTCTTCCTCCTTTTCTTACTATTTTCCCGTTTTTCTCTCTTGCTTTTCTCCTCTTCCTTTCCTTTCTCCTCTCCCCTTCCTTCTATCCCCTATCTCTTCCCTCTTCTCTCTTCCTTTTCGCTACTCTTCCCCCAAAATTTCTATCCTCGTTTCCCTCTTCCACTTTCGTCCTCCGCCTTTCCCCCTTATCTCTTCCTCCAATCCCCTCTTCCTTCCTGTCTCTCCACCTCTCCACTCTTCCCCTTACCTCCCCCTATCTATTCCACCTCTCCCCTCCCTGCGTCCTTTCTCTCCTTCCACCCCCCTCTTCCCCTTCCCTCCACCTCCATCTCCTCCACTTCTCCCCTCCACCTCCTTATCTCTCCCCCACTCCCATCTTCCCCTTTCCTCCCCACCTATCCCTTTCCCCCACTCCCTCCCACTCCCCTTCCCCTCACTATCTCATCTCCCTCTCTCCCTCTCTCCCCTCCCCCTCACTATCTCATCTCCCCTCTCTCCCTCTCTCCCCTCCCCCCTCACTATCTCATCTCCCCTTCCCCCCCCCACTCCCTCCCCTTCACTATCCCTTCCCCACACTACCCCTCACTATCCCATCTCCCCTCTTCCCCCCCCACTCCCCTCCCCCTCACTATCTCATCTTCCCACTCCCCCTTTCCCCTCTCTCCCTCCCCTCACACTATCCCTCCCCTCACTATCTCATCTCCCCTTCCCCTTCTCTCACCCCCCCGCCTTCCCCCTTTCCCCCTCTCTCCCCTCTCCCAAACGCAGAAATGCCAGAAGAAACACACCTCTGGTATTTTGGAGAACTGGTCTTGATAAAGCAGATACCACCAAACTCATGACCTCTGACCTTTGCCACGAGGGGAGGGGGGAGGAGGGGGTGAGAGGAGGAGGAGGAGGAGGGGGCGAGGGGAGGAGGAGGGGAGGAGGGGAGGAGGGCGAGGAGGGAGGAGGAGGTGCCGAGGGATGAGAGGGAGGGTAAGGGCGAGGGGAGGAGAGGAGGAGGGGAGGAGGGTGAGGGGAAGAGGAGGAAGGGTAAGGGGGGCGAGGGAGGAGGAGGAGGAGGGGGGGTGAGGGTAAAGGTAAAGGGCGAGGGGAGGAGAGGAGGAGGGGGGGTGAGGAGGGTGAGGAGGGGGGGAGGGGAGGAGAGGAGGGGTGAGAGGAGGAGGAGGAGGAGGGTGAGGGTGAGGGGAGGAGGAGGAGGAGGGGGTGAGGGTAAGGGGAAGAGGGAGAGGGAAAATCATCACATTTAATAGAGGGCTTCGTGCGCTCTTTAGTAAATAAGGGGGAGGGGGGAAATGAGGGGAAACAGAGGGTATTATAAAGGCGAGAGAAAAAAAAACAACTATTTTTAGTGGTTGGTTTACCAGTCATGTAACGCCATTTCGTAAAGGCCAAATAAGGGAATCCTTCTGTGTATCTGTCTATGTGTCTATCTATCTGTTTGTCTCTCTAATCCCGTGGCGTGGTCTGTCTATCTGTCTATCTGGGATACTCCACTAGGGTCTATCGATCTATCTATCTGTAAAAGCCAATGAAATACACGTATCTGTCTATCTGTCTATGTGTCTATCTATCTGTTTGTCTCTCTTATCTCTATATTTCTGGATATCTTTAACCTATCTATCTATTCTATCGATATAAAGCCAAATAAGGGAATACACGGGAATCTTCTGTCTATCTGTCTATGTGTTTATCTATCTGTCTGGTATTCTATTTTATCTATCTATCTAGCTATCTTTAATTATTCATTTATCTATCTATCCTGTCTATCTGTCTATGTGTTTATCTATCTGTCTGTTTTTATTTTTAACTATCTGGATATTCTTAACTCTTCATCTGTCTATCTATTTATCTTGTCTATCCGTAAGTTATATCTATCTATCTGTTCGTTTTTCTACTTTATCTACGTAACTATCTAGCTATCTTTAACTATTCATCCATCTATCTCTCTATCTATTTGTCCATTTATCTATATCTATTTTTCTAGCTATCTATATGTTTGTCTATCTATTTGCCTATCTGTCTGTCTACCTATCTATTCACCTATCCCTCTCTATGCTTGTATGTCTATCTATCAGTATATCCATCTATCTATCTACCTATCTATCTATCCCTCTCTCTATCTATCTGTTCATCTATATACCTATAACTATCTACTCTATCTGTTTATCCATCCATCTATCCATCTATCCATCTATACCTGCGTACATATCTACATGAACGTACACACAAACAAACGTACAGACAGACAAATAGAAAGCGAGGGTGAAGAAACACACACACTCAACACACACACACAAACACACACACACACACACACACGCCACTCACACACACACACACACACACACTCCCCCCCTCCCACACCCCCACCCTCCCACACACACAAAGAAAAAAACGCTGAATATACACACAGGAAAGAGCAAATAGACGAGGCAGTAAATATGCAGTATATTGCAGGAAGAGTCAACACAGAAAACAAAAGAATCAAAACAAAACACAGAAGATGAAGAAGGAAGATTATTCTCGTTAAAAGAGCAACATAGAAAATGGGAATTTGGTAAGTTTTTAGGGGTAACTATTAAATGATGAAGTTATTAATGATGATGAGAATGATGATACTTGTGGTGATGATGATAGTGATAATAATGGTAACGATGATGATGATAATGATAGTAACGATGATGATGATGATGATAATAATGCCTGTGATAATAATGAATATCATAATAATGATATCAATATTCGTAACAACACTAATAATGATAATAATGATAATAATAAAACTAGTAATAAGATAATGATAATGCTGATAATAATGATAATGATGATACTAAAAATTTCAATGATAATAGTGACATTCATAACTATTGTTATCATTACTGTTATCATGATTATTGTTATTTATGATAATGATAAGAATAATTATAATAACAATAACTACTAGTACTTTGATAATTATTATCATCATTATTATTATCATTTCTACTATTGTCACTGTTATTACTATTACTATTGTCATTATCATTGTCATTATTATCATATCCATTCATTATACAATACTAATATCATCATTATCATTATTCTTACTGTTATCACTATTATCATTATCATTTTTACTATCATCATTATTATCATCATTATGATTAGCATCAACATTTCATTATTATTACTATTGTCGTTATAATCATCACCACTATTATCATTATTCTTAATAAACATTTCATCATTATTGTTTGTATCATTATTATTATCATCATTATCATTATTGCTATTTTCATCATCATCCATATTATTATTATTATCATTATCATTATTATTATAATTATTTTATTATTATTATCATTATTCTATCATTATATTTATAATTATTTATCATTATTTCTTATTCTTTCTCTTCTTCTTCTTCTTCTTTCTTTCCTTCTTTCCTTCTTTCATTCACTTTGATTTATTACCTAAGATTAAGAAGCATGCATAAGCTTTTTTACCATATGAGCCCCTCCCCTTTGCATAGGGTCGAGGTGATCCATAATGCATGTTATTCTCCTGCAATTCCTTCCGTTGCATAACAGGGTGTTGTATAACGAATACTATAAGGGGAGAGGGTTGTTAAGTGGAGGTTCTGTAAAGGTTCATGAAGTGGTTTGGAAAAAGGTTTTAAAGAAGAGGTTTGGAAAAGGTTTAAGCGGAGGTTTTGAAGTGGTTTTGAAGTGGTTCATGAAGAGGTTTTGAAAAGGTTAACAAATTTTGAAAGTGGTTGAAGAGGTTCTGAAAAGGTTTAAGCAGAAGTTTTAAAAGGGTTCAAGCAAGTGTTTGTGAAAGGTTTTTGCTTTGAGCGGAGGTTTTGGAAATGGTTCAAGCATGGGCTCTGAAAAAGGTTCAAGTAGAGGTTCTGAATGTTTAGAAGAGGTTCTGAAAGTCAAACAGAAGTTTTAAAACGTTGAAGTAGGGGTTCTGAAATGGCTAAGTAGGGTTCTGAAAAGGTTTTAAGCAGAAATTCTAAAATGTCCAAGGAGAGGTTCTAAAAAGGTTCAAGGCAGAGGTTCAGACAGATTCAAAGAGGTTCTGAAAAGGTTCAAGCAGAGGTTCTGAAAAAGTTCAAGCAGATGTTCCGAAAAGGTTAAAACAAAAGTTAAAGCAGAGGTTCTAAAAAGGCTCAATGGAGGTTCCGAAATGTTGAAAGCTTCTACAAAGGTTCAAGCTCAGACTCCGAAAAGGTTCAAACAGGTTCAACAAAGAGATTCTAAAAAAAGGTTCACTTAGGGGTTCACTCTTCCACCTCCAGCAGTTGAACCTTAACCCCCCCTCCCCCCCCAATCAAGTAATTACTAATCCTTCCTAAATTAAAGGAAAGACCAAGAATTAAGTACATTTCTTTCTTTCTCTTTTTATTTATGGAGCTGAAATTTTCTCGCATAAACAAAACTCATATACAATGCTCCGTGTCTCGAGAGAATTCCTAATGTAATTAAAGAAATTCCTAGTTTTTTTTTCTGCTGGGTTCGTTCTCTTCCTCTTCTTCCCCTCCCTCCCCTCCCCTATTCCCCTCACTCCCTCCCTCCCTCCCTTTGCTACTCTCCTCTCCCTCCCTACCTCTTTCTCCCTCCTCCTATTCCCCTCACTCCCTCCCTCCCCTCTATTCCCTTACTCCACTCGAATTGCTACTCCCCCTTCCTTCCCTCCCTCCTCCCCCCTCCCCCTCCCTCCCTCCCTATCCCCTCACTCCACTGAATCGGCCCCCTCCCTCCCTCCTTCCCTCCTCCCCCTCCCTCTATTCCTCTCACTCCCTGAAATTGGCCTCTCCCTCACTCCCTCCTCCCTCCCTCCCCCCCTATTCCCTTCCTCCTCCCTCCTCCGCTCCCTGAAACTCCCTCCTCCTCCCTCCTCCCCCCCCCCTATTCCCCTCACTCTGGAACTGGCTCCTCCTCCTTCCCTCCCTCCCTCCCCCCCCCTCCCCCTTATACCCTCACTCCCGAAATTGGTTCCTCCCCCCTCCCCCCCTCCCCCCACCCGCATGAATTTAAGATCCCCAGACTAAAGTTCACATCAAAAAAGAAACATAATATGCCAAGTTTTACACATCTTTCTTCTTTCTTTCTTTCTTTCTTCATTATATTATTATCATTTTATACATATACCGTTTTCATAAGCAAATACAAATTCTAAATCACTTCATAATTCTCATTAAAATTCTCCATAAAGACAGCAATCTTCGATTCTCATAAGACCATTCGATCCTATTCCAATATCGGAGGTTATGTAACTCCTTTCTCTGTGTGTTGTCTGTGAAGTATAAGGTATTGGATCCCCTCTAACAGATTCGCTTCCCTTCACCAAATTGCCGTAACGAATCCAGTTACCTGAACTTATTGCCTTACCTTATAAGGTGGTCGGCCCAGAGTCACGTGATCTCACCTGGAAATTGAGAAGAAAAAAAGGATTATAATGAGGTAGGAAATATAAATGAGGTTGGTTTATGTAATGGAGTCTGCTTTGGTGTATTGTAAGGTTTATATGAGGGAAAGATTGAGGATGTAGGTAATGTAAGGAAGTACACACACGCACACATAAACACATTCATACACAAACAAACACACATACACACACACACACACACACACACATACATAAACACATCCATACACACACACATACATAAGCACATTCACACACACACATACAAACAAACGCACACATGCATACAAACACACACACACACACACATACACGCACAACATAAACACATTCATACACACATACAAACAAACAAACTCACACAAACACACACCACACACATACAAACACAAACACACGCACAGACACACACACACACACACACACACACACACACACACAGTCATTCACCCACTCGTATTCAAAAGACAAATCAAAGAATGTAAATATATCTAATATCTTATGCAATGTGAGTCGTTTAAAAATTCATTCATCAGAAGCTTTTTTTTTTTTTTTTTTTTTTTTAAGAAATGTATATACATAAGAATAAAGATTTTTTCGACTGTTCTTTCCTTTTTTTCTATGTATTCTTCATATTTTTTCGATTTTTTTACCTTTCTTTCTATGTATTCTTTTTCATATTTCATCCTTCTCCCTCTTCCCCCTCCCATCTTTTTCATTTTTCTTTCGTTTTTTTTTTCTATTTCAAGGAGGAGAGAGAGGAGGAGGGTGGGGAGGGGGGAGGGGGGAGGGTAACTTGTCAAGTGGAAAACTGTCGTGTGTTGGCTAAGGGGTGCGGGGGGGGGGGGTGGGGGGGGGAGGGGGGGTAGAGGACTTGCGTAGTGGTTCGAGAAGAAACTTGAAAAAAAGGGATTTATTTTGGGAAAATTTGATGACGTAACATGGTAGAATGACGTAATATGTGACGAAAGTTCTCTTGTATGTAATCTTATCTTCACATAGTTTTTTTTTTTTTTTTTTACGTAAGATGGTGTGTATGTATGTATGTATGTGTGTGTGTGTGTGTGTGTGTGTGTGTGTGTGTGTGTGTGTGTTGTGTGTGTGTGTGTGTGTGTGTGTGTGTATGTGTGTGTGTGTGTGTGTGTGTGTGTGTGTGTGTGTGTGTGTGTGATTGTGTGTGTGTGTGTGTGTGTGTGTGTGTGTGAGAGAGAGAGAGAGAGAGAGAGAGAGAGAGAGAGAGAGAAGAGAGAGAGAGGAGAGAGATTTTGAGAATTTGATTTTTTAGTGTGTATCTGTGTATATGTGTTTGTGTCTTTATTACGCTTGTTTGCCCGTATGTGTACCTGCTTTTGGGTTTATCTATTCGTGTGCGTGTATTCATGTGTTCGTGCACGTGTTTATGCGTTCCCGCGTCGCGTCCGATTCCCCCCCTTCGACTTGCGACTCTTTGTCCGAATCCGTGCAAACATGTCTCGATTGTCAAAAAATAGTTTGTTTTCAAATCGCTTTCGTTGTGTCAGAGATTGAATAATATTTTCGTATCTTATCAAGGTCGATCAAGAAGACTTTTTTGGTTGTTGTCGTCGTTTACTTTACATGTTTCAGCGTTGTGATTTGTCCTCTTTAACTAGCCTATTCTCCGCATTTTTCTTTGTATATTTTGTGTCTTTTTTTTGTTTTACTTTTATTTGTTATATTTCGTCTATTCGTGTTGTTTGTCTGTCTATCTGCATTTCTGTTTGTTTACTGTCTGTGTGTGTATGTATGTCCTATGTATCTTTCTATCGACCGATCTATTCGCTAAATATCTTCTCTCTTCTCTCTCTCTCTCCTCTCTCTCTCTCTCTCTCTCTCTCTCGTCTCTCCTCTC
>NW_020869290.1:182209-193636 GCF_003789085.1 Penaeus vannamei | reverse complement strand
CCCCCTCTCCTTCCTACCCTATCTCCATCCCTCCCTCCTCTCCACTCCCCTCTTTTTCTCCTCTCTTTCTCCCCTCCCATCTCACCCTCTCCACCCCCCCCCACCCCCACCCTCCCCCCTCCCCTCGTCCCGCTGGACCTCCGGAAGCGAGTCCTCGCCCAGAGACTCGTCCTCCGCGAATCAAGTCTTCGTCTTCCTCGAATCAGTTAACTTGACGTCCCCGGAGGTCAGCCGAGGGCGTCAGCCAGTCGTCAGGAATCCGGGAGTCGTGTCGGGAATCTAGGAATCAGGAATCTCTAATTCTTTTTCTTTTTTTCTCTTTTTTTCTTCTTTTTTTCTTTCGCGTTTTTTCCATTCGTTTTTCCTTTCTTTCTTTCTTACTTACTTACTATTTTTTCCTTTTCTTTTCGGAGGCAGTGGGGAGGGTTGGGGGTGGGGTGGGGTGGGGGTGGGAGGCTGTTCAATTCTTAGAAATACGTCTGTCTAAGTATCTACCTGTCTGTTTATTTACATATGCACACATTTTAGGTTATCTAAAGTCCCCAGTGTTTTAAAGATTTATTTTCACTACTTTATCCCTTAACTTTCTTCTACATATATATCTCTCTCTCTCTCTCCTTTGTCTCTCCTTCCCTCTTTCTTTCCTTCTTTCTCTCTCCATCTCCCTGTCTTTCTTTCTCTCTCCATCTCCCTGTCTTTCTTTCTCTCTCCATCCCCCTCCCTCCATTCTCTCTCTTTCTTTCTCTCTCTCTCTCTTCCCCGCCTCCCCCCCCCTCTCTCTCCTCTCCCTCTCTCTTTCTCTCTCCCTCTTTCCCCCCTTTTCATCCCCCCTCTCGCTCTATTTCTCTCTCACTCTCCACCCCTCCCTCTCTCTTTTCTCCCTCCCCTACCCTCTCTCCATCCTTCCCTTCCCCCTCTATCTCTCTTCTCCCCCCTCCTATCTCCCCCTTGCTCTATTTTTCTCCCTCTCCCCCCTCTTCCTTCCCTCTTCTCTCTCTTTTCTCCTTCCTCCCCTCTCTTCATCCCTCCCTCCTCCCCCTCTCTATCTCTCTTACCCCCCCTTCTCTCCTTCCCTCTACCCCCCTCTCCACCCCCTCCTCTCCACTCCCTCCCCCTCTCCTTCCTACCCTATCTCCATCCCTCCCTCCTCTCCACTCCCCTCTTTTTCTCCTCTCTTTCTCCCCTCCCCATCTCCACCCTCTCCCCCCCCACCCACCCCCACCCTCCCCCTCCCCTCGTCCCCGCTGGACCTCCGGAAGCGAGTCCTCGCCCAGAGACTCGTCCTCCGCGAATCAAGTCTTCGTCCTCCTCGAATCAGTTAACTTGACGTCCCGGAGGTCAGCCGAGGGCGTCAGCCAGTCGTCAGGAATCCGGGAGTCGTGTCGGGAATCTAGGAATCAGGAATCTCTAATTCTTTTTCTTTTTTTTCTCTTTTTTTCTTTCTTTTTTTCTTTCGCGTTTTTTTCCATTCGTTTTTCCTTTCTTTCTTTCTTACTTACTTTCTCTCTTTCTTTTCTTCTATTCCTTCTTTCCTTCTCTTCCTCCCTCCTTTTTCTTTCAGGCTTCCTTTTTGTCTCTCTATCCCTCCTTCCCTTCCTCCTTCCCCACTTCCTCTTTCCTCTCCCTCCATCCCTCCAATTCCCTCTTCCTCTAACTCCCTCTCTCCTCTCTATCCCTCCTTCCCTCCAACTCCCTCTTCCTCTCCCTCCCTCCTTCTCTCCAACTCCCTTTTCCTCTAACTCCCTCTTTTCTTTCCTTCCCTCCAACTCCCTCTTCCTCTCCTTCCCTCCCTCCTATCTCCCTCTCCCTCTCTCCTTTTTTTCTCTCCAGGGTTCGCAACTTTTCCCGCCAAGAATTTCAAACGAGCCGTTGAATTTGAAATCCGCGTAACCGTCATTTTTTTGCTTTAGTTTCGTTTGCCTTCCTTTGTCGACGGGGCTGGAATTGAACAGGTGTTTCAAACAAAGCCCGCTTATCAAGATTCTTTTGTTTGGTTCTCGAATGCATTGTGGGAAATCGTGGGTTTTGTTTCCGGTTTGTATAAATTACGTTTTTTTTTGTTTTTTGTTTTTTTGTCATTATTATTATTTTTTAGATCGGTTCTTGTTGATGATATGGATTTTATATCTAACTGCTTATTTGTGTATCTATTGACCTACATAATTCTGTTTAACCACTCTTCTATGTTTATCTAGCTATCTGTATCTTTGTCTTTTTATCTATCCATCAATCTATTTATCAACACACACGTCCATGCACACACACACACACACGTCCATGCACACACACACACACATGCACATACACACACACACACACACACACACACACACACACACACACACACACAAAACACACACACACATACACATACACACACGCAACACACACACACACACACACACACATATACAAATATACATATGTACGTACTTATATATATATATATATATATATATATATATTATATATATATATATATATATATATATATATATATATATATACGCATGTACAAATATACCCTATAAATCTATACGAGTATATGAATAGATATGGCTGCGTTGCCTGAAGAAGACACCCTCGAATCGGCCTTATTTTTCCCTCTTCTTTTCGGAGGCAGTGGAGGAGGGTGGGGGGTGGGGGTGGGAGGTTGAGGGGGTGGGGGTGGGAGGCTGTTCAATTCTTAGAAATACGAAAGATCCCTCAGGCTTGTTCTTTTTTTCCGTTCTTTTTTTTTTTTTTTTTCTTTTTTTTTTTCGTTTTTTTTTTAGAATATGTATTCTCCTTCGTATTTCTTATTCTTTTTATTTATTTATTTATTTCTGACTCTCTTCTAGTTGATTATGTCTGTATCTATCTCTGGATATTCTCCCCTTCTCTCTGTCTCCCTCTCTCTTGAGGATTATAATGATGATATTAACATCCCGTATCATCAACAATGATGTTAATGATAATGATAACATTACAAATGATCACATGAAACACAACGAAAATAGAAACATACACACACTTACATTCACACTTACACACTTACACACACATACACACGCACACACACACACACCCCAACACAAATACAAATACGAATACACACATACACATATCACGAGAGTAATTCATGTCACACCAAACACACACACACACACACACACGCCCAACACAAAACACAAACACAAATACACACATACACACATCACGAGAGGAATCCACGTATACACACACACAAACACACACACAACACAAGCACAAACACAAAATACACACATACACACATCACGAGAGGAATCCACGTATACACACACACAAACACACACACAACACAAGCACAAACACAAATACACACATACACACATCACGAGAGGAATCCACGTATACACACACACAAACACACACACAACACAAGCACAAACACAAATACACACATACACACATCACGAGAGGAATCCACGTATACACACACACAAACACACACACACAACACAAGCACAAACACAAATACACACACACACACATCACGAGAGGAATCCACGTGTACACACACACACACACACACACACACACACACACACACACACACACACACCCAACACAAACACACACACACACACACCACAAACAGACACACACACCCAACACAAACACAAATACGAATACACACATACACACATCACGAGAGGAATCCACGTACACACACACACACAAAACACACACACACACACACATAAAAGCAAACAACACAAAACACACACACACACACACACACATCCAACACAAACACAAATACGAATACACACGAGAGAATCCACATATACAAACACACACACACACTTACAGACACACTTACACACACAACACACACACAAACACACCCAACACAAACACAAACACAAATACACACAAATACACACATCACGAGAGGAATCCACGTACACACGATAAAATAGCGAAGACACCCACACACCCACAGTCGTTGAAGATTTCCCTTGTGGCAAAAATTTCAGCAAACCTTTCATGGATCTGCGCTGCCAGTTAATGTTTCGCGGATCTATCATTATTAGCACTGGTGTTGGTATATGTTTATTTCTATCATTTTTTTTCATGTTTGTTGTGTTTGTTATCGTTATCATTATTGATATTATCGTTGTTATTATCAGCACTACTATTATTATTATTATCAAATTTTTCTTATCATTATCACTTATTCTTATCATTGTTGTTGTTTTTCTTGTTATCATTATTGCTATTATTCTTATCCTTACTTGCATTATTATCATCATTATCATTATTATCATTACTATCATTGATATCAATATTATCATTGTTATTATTATCATTTATCATTGTTGTTATTGTTATTATTATTATTATCATCATCATTATAATTATTATGATTTTCATCATTATCATTATTATTAAAATTATTGCTATTTATCATTGTTTTTTTTTTTTTTTTTTTTCGTTTTTTTTTTTTTTTGAGAATATGGATTCTTCTTCGTATTTCCTATTCTTTTTTATTTGCTATTTATATCTGACTCTTTCTATTTTATTATGTCTGCTTTATTTTTATTTTTTTTTACTTTTTCTTTCTTTCTGTCGCTTTTTGAGAATATGGATTCTTCTTCGTATTCTTCCTATTTTTGATTATTATCTTTTTTGTCTCTTCTAATTTATTATGTCTGTATCTATCTCTCTATGTTCTATTCTCCCTTCTCTCTGTCTCCCTCTCTTGAGATGGTGATGATGATGATAATATTTCGTATAATTAATAATAATGTTAATCATAACTTCTTAATTATCGCTATAAAACACAACATACACACACACACACACACACACACAAGCAAGCAACAAAACAAACAAAACAACAACACACAAACACACACACACACACACCACACACACACACACACACACACACACACACACACACACAACACACACACACACCACACACCACACACACACACACACAAACAAACAAAAACACACACAAACCCACAAACACACCCAACACAACACAAACACAAATACACACATACACACATCACGAGAGGAATCCACGTACACACAATAAAATAGCGAAGACACCCACACACCCACAGTCGTTGAAGATTTCCCTTGTGGCAAAAATTTTCAGCAAACCTTTCATGGATCTGCGCTGCCAGTTAATACTTCGCGGATGTATCATTATTAGCATTGGTGTTGGTATGTGTTATTTCTATGATTTTTTTTTAATTTTTGTTGTTTTTTGTTATCGTTATCATTATTGATATTATCGTTGTTATTATTATCACTATTATTGTTATTATCATCACTTATTCTTATCATTGTTGTTGCTGTTTCTTGTTATCATTATTGTTATTATTATTATCATTACTATTATTATCATTATCATTATTATCATTAGTATCATTGTTATCAATATTATCATTGTTATTATTATCATTATCATTGTTGTTATTGTTATTATTATTATTATCATCATCATCATTATAATCATTACGATTTTCATCATTATCATTATTATTAGAATTATTGCAATTATCATTGTTACTATTATTACCATCAGGACCATTATCATTGTTAATATTATCATTATTTTGTTTTGCTCTAACATATTTATCTATTTCTCTGTCTATTCATTTCCTTAATTACGTATCAAATAATTAATTCGTTTCTTTATCCATATATTGCATCTGACTATTCGAATATATTTCATTTTCATTCAGTCATTAAATTCCTTTCATTAAATATCTGAGACGTATATAATCAGATGTATAATTAGAATGATAACATCTGCAATTTAAGAATTATTGTATTATGATTTAATTAATAGAAGATTAAGATGGATTTAACCCTTTTTAAGCTGTGGATTCCCAGTCAATATAAATAGATAAGATTTAATAAAAATATTTAGTAGCATGTCTTCATAAGTAAATAATCATTTTGATTATTAGATAGCAATGATGATGATGATGTGATATAACGATGATAACAATGATAAAAAATGATAATGATGATGTTAATAACATAGGTAGGGTAGTGGTAGTAGCTGTAATTATAGGAGTAATAGTTATAGTATGATGATAATTATGATAATAGTGATAATGATGGTCATGATAATAATTGGGGTAGTAGTAGTAGATATGATGGTGAGGATAGTAATAATAGTAATGGTAGTAATGATGATGTTAACCATGATAATAATAGTAATAATAAACAACCATGATAATGATGAAGATGATAATAATAATAATTATGATCATCATAATGATAATGATTGATGATAATAAAAACCAATGATAATAGTCGTGATGTTGATAATAATGAAGATAATAATAATAATAATGAAAATAATAATAATAATAATAATGATAATAATAATAAAAATTATAATGGTAATATTAAGAAAAACTATAATAACAACAACAATAATATAATAACACTAAAAATAATGATGATAATAATGATAATGATAGTAATGATAATGATGATAATAAAGATAAAGATAATAGTAATAATAACAATAATGACAACAATAATAAGAATAGTAATAGTAATAGTAATAACAATAATAATAGTAATGATAATAATGATAATAAGATAGTAATAACAAAAGTAATAATAATGATAATGATAATAGTTATAATAATGATAGTGATAATCATTTTAAAAATGTAGTAATAATAACAACAATCATCATCATCATCATCATAATAATATAAATAATAATAATAATAACAATAATAATAATAATATTAATAAATTAACAGTGATACCGCAGACGAAAGTAATAACGATAACGACGAAAATATATATACTCCTTTTTAATCAGTTTTCTCCAGTCACTAGATTTCTTCCCCAAGTTTCTTTCTTACCATCTTCGGAATCAAACCGGTTTAAAAGAAGCAAAGATCAGAAGATGTCAGTAATTTCACTCAAAGAAGAGTTTAAGAATCTGCTTCCAAGACTACGGAATTTTTACGGAATTTTCCTCAAGTGAAGTTAAGAGTATAACTTCCCGAATTGATGAAGATAAGTCTTTTGCATACACTTGTTCGTATGCGTTTATCAGATCGGCTCTCTCTCTCTCTCGATACGCGTAATTATGCACGGGCATGTGTTAGGTCTGTCTCTATCTGTCTGTCTATTTGTGTATGTCTATCTATCTATCTGTTTATGTAAAAAAACGGGATATATGTACGCATCTATCCACACATACGCATTCACACACACACAAACACACACACATGTATATACATATATATATATATATATATATATATATATATATATATATATATATATATATACATATATATATATACATATATACATATACATATATATATATATATATATATAATATATATATATATATATATATATATATATATATAATATATATATATATACATATATATACATATATATATATATATATATATATATATATATATATATATAATATATATATATATATATATATATATATATATATATATATATATATATATATATATATATATATATACATACATACACAACAAACACATACACACACACACACACACACACACACACACACACACACACACACACACACACACACATATATATATATATATATATATATATATATATTATATATATATAGACACATACATATATCTCTCTATCTATCTGTGTACCTGTATGAGTATAAACACACATGCATGCTATTTCTACTAAAAACTCTAAAAGAACCAACACAAACTGGGACACGACTCTCCCACCGGGACACACGCCCAATCCCTGAGCACAAAAGCCCACAAGCCGAGACAGCCCCTTAACGCCTTCGCTTTTCCCCGAGAAAAGAACTTTGATCACAAACTTTCCCACGAGTTGAACGATGACGCGGAATAACTCGGTTTCTTAAAGTCGCTTTAAGGGGATTTTGATAGGCAGGGTCTTTCATGCTAATCTGTTTGGTTACATTTGCTTTGGGCGTTGAGGCAAAAGGAGTTAGAGGAAGGGGTGGGAGGAGAGGAAGGGATGGGAGGAGAGAAAGGGAGGAGGAGAGGGAGAGAGGGTTAGGAGAAAGGAGGGAGGAAAGGAAGAGGGAGAGGGATGGGGGAGGAGAGGGAGGAGGATAGAGGAAGGGAGGGGATGGAAGGGTAAGAGGTAGGGAGAGATAGAGGAAGGGAGGGAGGAGGGAGAGTTAGTGAGGGATTTAAAGAGAGAGAGAGACTATTGCTTCTAATTTTTGACTACATGGCAACCGAAAGTTTCAAGTTGTTTTTTTTACTATTTTATGTTTTCTTTAAAAATGTTTTTTTTCTGTATAAAGGTAATATATTTTGCAGACCCCCCCCCCCCCCCGGAAAAAAAAACATTTGAATGTATCACAGATTTATCGTCAAAAGTTTATATATAAATGTATTTTCAAAACCAGAAAAAAACAATCTGTTATTCAGTCAGCAATTAAGAAAAAAGTCCTTAGAAATGTTTCCTTTGATATAACTAAAAAAAAAAATATATATATTCGTTATTTCCGTTATAAGAAAAAAACTGATTAATCACACTAAAATAGCTTTTACTTAGCGAATCATTATTTGCTTCATTTCAATTTAATGGAGGAAATGGTTAATCTTTTTTTTTTCTTTTTTTTTTCAACATTTTCAACATTCAACAAAAATCTTAATCTATTAATCAGCAAAAAGAGAGAGAAAAGTTCTATGAAATGTTTGTCTTGACAGAACTACAGTAAAAAAAAAAAGAAGAAAAAAAATTATACATATTTTTCATCATGAAAAAAGTCGTTATTTCCGTTATATATACATATATACAAGAAAAAAAATCTACATACTTTGATTAATCACAAAGAAAACAAACTATTTCGTGAATCATTATTTTCAATCATTTTTTTTTTCTTATTCTATTTTTTTTTTTTTTTTTTTTTTTACAATATGACTTTTATAACATTGGCACTTCTTGTTTTCGGTCCTAGAAATATACTATTATCATTGTTATCATTAATATTATTATTATTATCATTATTATTATTATCATTATTATCATAGATATCCTTATTGCTATTATAATTTTTCTTTATCATTATTATTGCAATTACCATTATCATTATTGTTATTATTTTTATTGTCTTTACTTTTATCAATTTTTGTAGGCCTATAAGAAAAGCAGTGTTGATATACACAGTAAAATCAGTTATAATATTGATAATAATGAAGCTGATGATAATGATGATAATGATAATGATGATGATAAAGATAAGTGTAACAACAATGATAATGAAAAGATTAATGATAAAAAAATCATGATAACAATAATGATTACGATAAAAAGGTGATATTGATAACAATAGCGATTTTTATGATAATGATAATTATGATAATAAGGATAAGAAGAAACACAAACAATAAAAGTAAAGACAATAAATATTATAACGATAATGATAATGGCAATTGCAATGATAATAATAAAACATAATATTTTTAATGATATTTATAATAATGATAATAATGATAATAATAACAATAATAATGATAATAATAATGATAATAATAATAACAATAATAATAATGATGATAATAATGATAATAGTAATGATGATAATAATAATAATAATAATAATAATAATAATAATAATAATAATAATAATAAATAATGATGATGATAAGGATAATCATTATACCATTGAAAGTAATAACCACAATAACAGTAATAATGATAATGACAGAACTAATAATGATGATAATAATAATGATAATACAAATGATCATCATAATAATAACAACAACAATAATAGTAATGATGAGAATAATGATAAATGATACTGATAAATAACAAAAATAATGATAATATTATTGATAATGCTAATGCTAATGATAATAATATAATGATAATAACAATAGAAAAAAATAATAATGATTATGACTATTATTATTATCATTATTATTAATATTAATATCAAAATTATCCTCATCATCATTATTATACTTATAATGAATATCATTATTACAATATCATCATAATAATGATAATAATTACGATGATGATAATAATAATGATGATAATAATGGTAATGACAATAGTAATAAGAATAGTAATAATGATAATTAATAATAATAATAACAATGACAATAAAATAAATTATCCGAATACTCACCAACTCATCTTTTCAAACATAGTAAACCTCAACATTGTTACCAAACTCCCTCCCGACACTGGTACCGAATTAAACCAAATAAACAAATCACTTTTAAACCACCAATTCCTCCCCATAAACCACTTTTAAACCACCATTTTCTCCCCCAAACCAATTCCTTTTTAAACCACCAATTCCATCCCATAAACCACTTTTAAACACCAATTCCATCCCCCACTTTTAAACCACTTTTAAACCACCCAAATTCGTCCATCCTCATTAAACCACTTTTAAACCACCAATTCCATCCCATAAACCACTTTTAAACCACCAATTCCTCCCCATAAACAAACCACTTTTAAACCACCAATTCCTCCCCCTAAACCACTTTTAAACCACCAATTCCCCCATTTTTAAACCACCAATTCGTCCATTCACTCCTTAAATCACCTTTAAACCACCCATTCCCCCATACACTCCGAAACCACTTTTAAACCACCAATTCGTCCATACACTCCTTAAACCACCTTTAAACCACCAATTCCCCATACACAAACCACTTTTAAACCACCAATTCGTCCATACACTCCTCCACTTTAAACCACCCATTCCCCCATACACTCCTTAAACCACTTCGTCGTCCACTTTTAAACCACCCAATTCGAGCCCCCATACACTCCTTAAACCACACTCGCCCAGCGCTAAATACTATTCACTCCCGGAGACCACAAGTGTAAAAAACACACTGGTGTAGGTTCCAGGTCGACAAGGATTGAGAAATCGTCTTGTGACCTTTTCGTTTCCTTGAAAGTTGCTCCTTGACACTTGCCTGCAATCTCTATCAACAGGTATGCAACCTTCGACCTAAATATGTGATGCGTTGTTGTGTTTGTTTTGGTTTTGTTAGAGGGTGTGTGGTGTAGTTTTTTTGTGTGTGTGTATTGTATAGTTTTCGGAGTATATTGTGTAGTTTTGTGTGTTGTGTACTTTTTTTGTGTATATTGTGTAGTTTTGTGTGTGTGGTGTAGTTTTTTTTGTGTATATTGTGTAGTTTTCGTGAAATATTGTGTAGTTTTCGTTTCCAAGTATACTGTGTAGTTTTCGTTTTAGTGAATAATGTGTAGTTTGCCTTTTCGTTTTCATGTGCGCTGTATAGTTTCCAATTTCGTTTTAGTGAATACTGTGTAATTTTCGTTTCCAAGTGTACTGTGTAGTTTCCATTTATGTGTTAGTGAATACTCTGAAGTTTTCGTTTTACATGTTCGTATATACTGTGC
>NW_020869290.1:174709-177209 GCF_003789085.1 Penaeus vannamei | reverse complement strand
TCTTAAATGGAGCCAAGATTTCACTGACAATTTCTCGCTATGATGTTTAATAAAACCGACTAGTTGAAGATGCGTTTCTGATTAATTTTATTTTTCTTCTCTACTTTAGATTTATTCGTGTATACGGTGGGGGAGTGAACGAGAGAGAGGGAGTGGAGAAGGGGAGGGAGGGAAGAGAGAGAGGAGGGAGAGGGAGGGAGGGAGAGAGATAGATGAGACAGAGAGTTTGTGAGTGAGTGAATGAGAGAAAGAGAGAGGGGGGGGGATGGAGGGAGGGGGAGAGGGAGTGTGTGTGTGTGTGTGTGTGTATGTGTATGTGTGTAGTGAGTGAGTGAGAGAGAGAGGAGGGGGGAGGAAGGGAGTGAGTGAGAGAGAGAGAAAGATAGAGAAAGAGAGAGAGAAGAAACAGAGAGTTTGTAAGTGAGTGAGTGAGAGAAAAGAGAGAGATTAAAAGAGAGAGAGAGACACACACACACAGCAAGAAAGAAAAGAAAAGGAGAGAGAGAATGAAAATTTTCATATACAAATAGCCAGGATTTGGAGTTATATCTGACATGACTTGACATGCAGTTGTTGGAGAAAGTCATTCACACTGTTTATGTCCTTTCGCGAGCCAAAAGTAAATCCTTAAAGCATAAAGAAATATATTAGGAAAATGGCAAATCTCCTCGTGCTGTCTTTTAGAATTTAAGAGTTCTAAAAAGTCATTATTTACTTTATATATATATATTGCTTTTTCCTTTCTTTTGTTCGCATATATACGATATATTATTAACATAATCACTATCATCATCATCACCATCCTCATCTTAATCATCATAATCATCACCAATATCATCATCACCATCCTCCTTCTCATCGTCATCACCATTGTCATCACCATCACCATCTCATCACAACCTGTTACTGCTACTACTACTACGTCTACTACCAATACAACTACTACCATACTACAACATCAACAACTAAAAAAACAACAAATGCAACAGCTACATCAACAAAAATTCCTACAACTACTACTTCAACTACAACTCGAAAAACCACAACTGTTATCATCATTATCATCATTATCTTCCAAACTTCTAAACCACACACATCACAATAATTCTCATCACTATTATCATGGCAAACCTGCTCGCACACATCACTTCATTCCAGCCAGACGATCATCACATGACTTAACATCAATGAATATATTGAGCAGGAATATCGCCGGCTAATACGCACCAGATCTGGGGTGCGAATAGTGTGTAATATATTCATGATGGAAATCTAGTCACAGATAGGGACCTAGTCACTGTTCATCGGTATAATGTTTGTGATATTTCGTTTCCTTCTAAATGGATTCTGTATGTCTGTCTGTCTGTCTGCCTCTCTGTTTCTTTCTCTCTGTCTCTCTCTCTCTCTCTCTTCTCTCTCTCTCTCTCTCTTCTCTCTCTCTCTCTCTCTCTCTCTCTCTCTCTCTCTTCTCTCTGTTTTGTTTATGTATATATATATATATATATATATATATATATATATATAAATATATATATATATATATATTATATATATTTATGATACGTACGGGTATATATACTCATACATACGCTACCACATGCAAACACAGACATAGACGCAAAAACACACACACACACATTCACACACGGACACATAAACATAAACATAAAAGACACACACGCATATACACACACAAACACACACGCACACACGCACACACAAACACAGAGAGAGAGAGGGGGGGGGGAGAGAGAGAGAGAGAGAGTAAACACCCACACCTACAAAAAAGAAAGAAAAAAAAAAACACGGACACATCCCTATATACCCACAAACAAACCAGACAAACACCAAAACACCACACATATTCCTTCTAGAGACGTGAAGCTTCGGAACCCTTAACGAAGCTTCGAAACCCTAAACGAAGCTTCGAAACCCTCGACGAAGCTTCGGAACCCTAAACGAAGCTTCGAAACCCTAAACGAAGCTTCGAAACCCTCGACGAAGCTTCGCGTGGGAGGTAGCGGTCCTTCCCTTAAGGATGTTTACCTTACTAAACACACGAGGGACACGGAGAGAGGGGAGAAAGGGGAAGGGCGAGAGAGGGGAAATTGAGGTATGAAAGGCCGTGCGAGAGCGAGGGGGAAGATAAAATGGGGTAAGAGGGGAAGAAGAGAGGGAATAAAGAGAAGGGTTAATTGGAAAGAATAAAAGGAGAGTAGGAGGGAAGAGAGAGAGAGAGAGGGGAGAGAGGAGAGAGAGAGAGAGAGAGAGAGAGAGAGAGAAGGAGAGAGAGAGAGAAGAGAGAGAGAGAGAGAGGAGAGAGAGGAGAGAGACAGACAGACAGACAGAAACAGAAACATGATTAGAAACAAACAAAACAAGAGAGAAAGCAAGAAAAAGAAGAGAAGGAGACCCAGCCGGACAGACAAACCAACAGACAGACACAGACAAACCAACAGACACACACAGACAGACAAACCAGAGAGCAAAATAGCCAAAG
>NW_020869290.1:162209-169709 GCF_003789085.1 Penaeus vannamei | reverse complement strand
TACCTCCTCTCGCTTCCCCCTTCTCTCTCTTTATGCCTTCCCCTCTTTCTCCACCATTCCCTACCTCCTCTCGCTTCCCCTTTTTCCACTCTTTCCACCCCTTTTCCCTCTCCCTGTTCTCTCCTCCTCTCTTCCCTACCCCTCTCCCTTTTTCTCTCTCCCTTCTCTACCTCCTACCTCCCCTCGCCCCCATTCCCCTCTCCCTTTCTCCACCTCTTCCCTACATCCCCCTTCCTCTCCTCCCTGTCTCCTCCTACCTCCCTTCCTCCCTCTTTTCCCCCTTCTCCACATCCTCTCCCCTCCCCCTTCTTCTCTCTCCCCTTCCCACCTCTTCCCTCCTCCCCTCCCTCCCCCTTTTCCCCTCTTCCCTTCTCCAATTCTTCCCTACCTCCTCCCCTCCCCCCTTCTTCTCTCTCTCCCTGTCTCCACCTCATCACCTCCTCCCCTCTCCCCTGTTTTCTCTTTTCCATTCATTCTCATTTGCTGACAGAAACACACACAAAGGGACACACGTTAGTTGGGGGGGGGGGGGGCGATGTAGCTGCATCATGTCACGCAATGGAAGATTGTTATCACTGACCCAAAAGGGACGTTTTTGTGGGTTATTTTTTGTATGAATTATGTATCCACTTTTTTGTTATTTATCTATGTATTTGTTCTTTTATTTGTGTATTTTGTTTTGTTTTATTTTCATTTATTTTATTTATCTATTCTATTCTTTATTTATTTTTATTCATTTATTTTATTTTTTTATTTTATTTATATTATTATCAATTTATTTGTTTTATTTTCATTTATCTTATTTCTTCTATTTTATATTTTTTATTGTTTTTTTATTA
The DNA here is from genome assembly GCF_003789085.1 of Penaeus vannamei. Classification (NCBI taxonomy): domain Eukaryota; kingdom Metazoa; phylum Arthropoda; class Malacostraca; order Decapoda; family Penaeidae; genus Penaeus; species Penaeus vannamei. The sequence goes on along the minus strand of NW_020869290.1, from coordinate 168,870 downwards.
TTATTTCTAAAGAATTTCACTGTACCAGGCTCTTCGAAAAACACAACAAAACAAAGAAAAAAACAACAGAAAACAAAACAACAACAACAAAAGGAACTGGATCCTCTCAAATCATTAAGAAAAGGAAAACAAAAAAGCTCTTCGAAATCATTAATGATACGAACAAGCGTACGAAAAAAAAAAAAAAAAAGGAAATACAACGAATAGTAAACACGCACACAAGAAAAGCGAAACACCATATGTTCCAAATTTGAAGAAAAAGAGAACAAGAACAAGGAAATCTATAAAAAAAAAAATAAATAAAAATGAATAAAAATGGAGAGATAGAGAGAGAAAGAGAGCATGAGAGAAAGAGAGAGACAGAGAAAACACAACCCAACAAAACACAAAAAACAAACAAAACAACCCCCCCCCCCCCACACACACACACAGAAAACAAAACACAAAACACTCAACGCCCCAAATAAGTATTTTTCCCTCCCGCCCCGTGTGTATCGAAGCTGAAATACAATACGGACAGCGAAATACTCCACCGACCAAATGTGCTTCTCAGTACCCGCTCCGAACCAAAACAAAGGGGGATACGAACATAAAGTTGTAAATTCTGGGGGTTGTTTGTTGTAGCGCAATGCCGTGTTGTGGAGAATTACGGCAAGTGTAACCTTCTTTTGTTTTTGTTTTGTGTTTTCATTGTTCTTTATTGATTTGAGATGGTAATTTTAGGTTGTTTGTCGTAGCGGATTGTTGTGTTGAAACTTTGCGTTAACTGTATCCCTCTTAATTTTTTCTGTTATTTCTATTTAGCTTTTGTTGTGTTGTCGTTAATGAGTAGTTGTGAATTTTATGAGAAAATAAATAAATAAATAAATAAACACTATATATATATATTGTTACTGTTATTATTATTATTATTACTATTATCATCATCATCATATTATTATGATTATCATTTTATATAAGACTTTCCAGGAGCTTCAACAAGTGACTACGTTCAAACATATTTCGAAATGCACTTGGAAGTGAAATATTAACATAAATAAAAAAAAAAAATAAATAAATAAAATAAATAAATAGATAAATAAATAAATAAATAAATATAAATATAAATAAACGTTTTTTTCTTTATCCAAGAACGATAGAGCTGTTAAAGAAAGAGAAAAAGAATTAAAAGAGAACTCTCATAAACGTTTTTTAAACAAGAACGATAGAGCTGTTAAAAAAGAGAGAGAAAGAATATAAAGAGAACTCTCATAAATTAAAGGAATTGCTTATTACTCGGGACACACTTCAAACGAAAGTGCTAATCGCTGGGCTTCTCTCATTATATATGCAGATTAAAGCAATATTTGGCATCCGCATATTGGCGCCTTAACGAGGTCTCTGATCTGAGTGTAAAATATGGCCGAAGTTGGAGCCTGAATATTAACAGAATAGGCAGATGTAGCATGTGCTTATTGAGAAAAGGAACTGAGAGATGAAGAGACAAATTGATTAACAGTTATACATACACAAACTCAAACACGCACACACGCACGCACATACTCACACACAGACAGATAAATGCACACGTACGCACACACACACACAAACACACACACACACACGTAGATGCACACACACATAAACACATGTGTGCGAATAATAGATAGAGTGATGGATAAATAGCTAATCAAATAGGTAACAACCTTATAAGTAAAGAAAATAAATAAACAATGAACAGACAAATCCTTTTCCAAAAATAAACAGAACCAATGATCAGAGAAATAAATGAATAAATACCCACTCCCACCCAAAAAAAAAAAAAAAAAAAAAAAAAAGTTGGTGTACATGAAGACGCTGAAAAAAATATATTCGTGTGACGTCATAATTCATGTTGCAAAGGAGTTCTGCCGCGACGCCCTTGCACACTTTAGTATTCCTCTCACTCCCCGTGCATGACTCTGAAGTGTTGTTATTTTAAGTGATGTATTCATAAACATCATCTTCCCGGCCTGGAGGAAATACATGTACCTTCCTCTTGCTCTAAAAAAGAAAGAAAGAAAAAAAAAAAAAAAGGAGAGAAAATGAATTTACTCTTTACACTTTTTTCCCCGTTTTCTATTTCTTCGCGATGGCAAAAAAAAAAAAAAAAAAAAAAAAAAAAAAAAAAAAAAAAAAAACATTCTTTTACTTTTTTTCCTCTTTCCCCTTAGAGTGTATGAATATCTCTCTACGAATAAGGGAGGAAGAAAAACAAGGGTATAGCCAATCTAAAAAAGAGATAAAAGTAGATGTAGTCAGTTATCGTTATCATAAAAATAATAAAAAATAATAATAATAAATAAATAAATAACGGTGTTCATTTTTTTTCTTTTTTTTTACGATACGCTGCGTCTTAGAACAATATTGACTCATGAATTGCCGCCATGGGACACACCTTAGGGAAATAAAGACAATACAAACGAATAAACAAGGAATCAATCGACAAACAAGCAATCAAACAATCAATAAATCAATGAAACAAACAAACAAACAAACGCGACCTGAAGGAGGAAGGACCCATACTTGTGGCTAAAGAAGGAAGGAAGGAGAGGCGAAGGAGATAAATATATATTTGTGGCTAAATATTCTTGTTAAAGTCATTCCCACGAGCTATTTTGTGGTCTGCGGTAAATATGTGTTTAAGCAAGAAAATAGAAGAGTCTCTGGTTAAATTAGCTGCTCAAGAGAGTGGAAAATGGAGATAAATAGATTCTGTTTGATTTTTAGAATTTTGTCTTTCGATTCAGGGTAGATGTATTTACAAGGAGAGAAAGAGTAAGATGAACAAGAACAAGTGCAAAAATAGTTATAAAAAAACAAGAAGACGATGATGATGATGAAGAGAATGGAGAACAAACAACAAAAAAGGAAATTTCGAGACCAACAGACCTTATTCACAAACCTACAACCTATATAAAATCCAAAATCCAAACCTAAGTCCTCAGTCACACCCCTTATATAACCCTAAAATTTCAAAACATATAATACAGTGAGTCTTCAGTCACGCCCCATATCAAACCCTAAAATCTCAAAACTTTATATAGTGTACTGAGTCCTCAGTCACGCTCCTTATATTGACTTAAGATCTCAATATATCTTATAATACCCTAAATCCTCAGTCATTCTTTATATAATACCGTAAAATTTAAAAACTTATAATACGTAAGTCCTCAAATACGATTGTTAAAAATCCTAGAATCTTAAAATAATACCCAAAGTCCTCAGTCACACCCATTATAATACCTTAAAATCCCAAATTATTATATAATACCCTAGGTCCTCACGCCCCTTATAGCACACTAAAATCTCAAAACGACGAAACGAAACAAAACCTACACACAAAGATTATTACACAGGCGCGTTTACAAAGGCAAGTCAACAGGGATGGCCGCGTTCATGCACGTATGGCTCGGAAAAGCGGCAGGAGCAGATGCAGACACGTAAATATTTGTGTGAGTTTGCTTTGAGACGCGAAGGGAGAGGCGAGCCGGGGAGGGATGAGCAGCCACTCATGAAATTGATTCTAAATCTGCGTGCATAGGTATGTGTATATACATGTATATATATATATATGTATACATATATATATATATATATATATATATATATGTATATATATATATATATATATATATATATATATATATATATATGATATATATACATATATATATATATGTATATATATATATGTATATATATTATACATATATTATATATATATGTATATATATATATAATATATATATATATATATATATATATATATATACCTTTCTATCTATCAATCTGATTTTCTATCTCTATGTATGTATCTGTGTATCTCTCTCTATATATATATGTATATATATATATATATATATATATATATATATACATATGTGTGATATATATATGTACACAAAAAAAAAATAATTTGTCTTATGTCCACACGCTTGTCTCTCAGTATCGCGGGCCCATAAAACTATTACCTCTTCTAGTGAAACTTTTTTTTTATTATTAATTTCTGTTACATTTATTATGTATAGTCATCAATTGTTCATCTAGGTTATCCTTTTATCAATTATTTGTGTTTACTCTATGTATCTATTTCCTTATTCATTCATTTATTTAATTAACTGTTAGTGTTTTGATAGATTTATTTCCACAACAAAAATATATTAAAAGATTCACTCCGAAATCCACGTAAATACTTTTCATTTTCTTTCTTTCTTTTTGTTTGGCTTCATTTTTTTCTTTTCGTCGCAACAGGATCATTATTCATCCCCAGATATTGGATGTAAAGAAGGCCTATGGAGAAGGCCTATGTTACCCCTCCCCCCCTTTCTTTATTGCTAATCTATACATGGATTTTCAGAGAATTCTTTTTCGTCCTTGGGGCTAGACATCTTTTATGGGTCAAATATGCAAATGATATCTGCAGATACCTTGACCTTTTGATATTCCTGTCTCGTTGATGTTCTTTTTTTTTTTGTTGTTGTTATGCTTAGTATTTTGTTTGTTTTTGTTTTTGTTGTTTTTCTAGCTTTGTCTCTATATTTGTTTGTCTGTCTGTTACGGTTCTGTTAGTTTGTCTGTCTATTTGTTTGCCTGTCAGTTTGTCTGTCTGTCTCTGTGTATCTGTCTCTTTCCTACCCCCTCCCCCCCCCTCTCTCTCTCTCTCTCTCTTTCTTTCCCTACCATCCCCTCCCTCTTCTCTCTCTCTCCGTCTCCCTCAGTCTCTCTCACCCTCCCATCATCCTACCCTGTCTCTTTCTCACCCTCCCTCCTCCCTCCCTTCCACCCCCTCTCACCCTCCTTCCCAAACTCTCCCTCCTTCTCTCTCTTTACCTCCCCCCTCTCCTCTCTCTCTCTCGCTCACTTTCTTGCGTGGGAGGCAGGGAAGGGGAGGGAGGAGGGAGGGCTGACACTCTAAGGAGAGGAGGGGATGGCAAGGAATGGGTAGGGGTGTGGACCTGGGGGAGGGGAGGGGGGGGAGAGAGAAGGTTGTTATTCCTCAAAGAGTGGATATTTGTTTGATCTTATTGTGGGACCTTCTTTGTTTGTTTGTATTTCGTCTGTTCCGGAATTGGGTGTTGTATTTTGCAAGCTTAGAATGGTATTAATACAAGTTTGTGTCGCTGTTAAAGAATTCGTTTATTTATTTACCTTTTTAGGCATTGACACATTTTCATTTCAGTGTAATTTGCATATGAATGACTCTTGTGTCTTTATTTGAATAAATCCTTCAGCGAAAAAGGGATATTTAATCCGGGTATTTGCGACATTCACAGAGAGAGAGAGAAACAGAGAGAGAGAGGGAGAGAGAGAACGAGAGAGGGAAAGAGGCAGAGAGTGAGACAGAAAGAGAGAACTGAAGCACACTCACACACACAATAGAAATAGGAAGCGAGAGAAAGAGAGAAAAAGAACGAGACAAGAGACAGACAGAACAGAAAAGGGAAAGGAAGAAACACGAAACGAGACGAAACATTCCGCAGAAATGAATTTACCTTCAGCTCCTTGTCCTTTGTCCAAAGAGGTTTTGAAGTTATGAAGTTTTGTTGTGTCCTTTTCAGTCAAAGATTTGTCTAATGGAGTGAACATTATACATTTCATTTCAGGGGCGTGCTTTACACTTTAGAGAGAGAAAGAGAGAGAGAGAGAGATTTACACTTTAGAGGGAGAAGAGAAGAGAGAGAGAGAGAGAGAGAGAGAGAGAGAGAGAGAGAGAGAAAGAGAAGAAAGAAAGAGAGAGCGAGAGAGAAAGAAAGAAAGTAACTGAAATCTCAGACACTCTAGAAAATAGACGTTATTATCCACTGATTTACAACTTGATAATAGTGCTATTTTCACACGCTTTATGGCTGGAAAATAGCATTATTATCCTTATTATCAGACACTGCCTAAATGAAAATTATAATTGCTATATGAAAATTATGATTATAATTACTAAACAAGTACTTTGGAAGGTGAAAAATAACCTTGATATCAAAGCACTTGGTTATAAGATGCCCTTGTAGCTGGGAAAGTAATATTATTATTAAATGCTTTATTGCTTTAGTTATCGAAATTATCAGACACTTAATAACTAGTATAACACTGATAATAATATAATACTGAGTGATTTCGTATCAATCTTTTTTATTCTGTAAAATAACGTGACCATCAACTATATCACTGTAAACGTATGCTTATACAACATATGAATATACTACTAATAATTTGCGATTCTATAGTTACGTCATCCACTGGAACAATTATTTTAGGCATTCATTTCAACAACAAATTAGAACAAAACACTGTTCTCTCCATATTAAAAATTCATTTCGCCATTCTCGAATAATTAATGTGTTGTAGAAAATATGGGTATATGTAATGAAGTCCAAGCTTTATGAAGGCAATATTTTAGATATAATGAAGTTTTTTGTGGAATATGTTTTTCATAATAATTTGCTGTATTCAGGGTAAGTAATGGTATATTGCTGTATCTCTTGCATCTACTGGTATAATACATTTACAATATTTCATGTTAGTGTAGGTTGTATCTCTCAATATATCTGTCTGTTTTTCTGTCTATTTGTCTATCAGTTCATCTATATGGCCATCTCTCAGTCAGTATATCTATTAATTTGTTATTCATTCATGATAATGACGATGA
>NW_020869290.1:149709-154709 GCF_003789085.1 Penaeus vannamei | reverse complement strand
GAGCGAGAATGAGTGAGTGAGAGATAGACAGATAGAGACAGAGAGAGAGAGAGAGTTAGACAGATAAATAGACATTGAGAGAGAGAGAGAGAGAGAGAGAGAGAGAGAGAGAGAGAGAGAGAGAGAGAGAGAGAGAGAGAGAGAGAGAGAGATTGAAAAAGAGGCAGAGAGAGAAAGTTAAAGAGTGAGACAGTAACAGAGAGACAGACAAAGAGAAAAAAAAGTTAGAGAGAGAGAAAAAGAGAAAGAAAGAGAACGAGAGAGAGAGACTGAGAGATCACGCCAAAATGCCTCAGCCCCCATGGAGATACACCAAACTGAACCTTATCTCCAGTGGACAGAAAGCGCATACATCAACCTCCATCATGTTTAGGACAAGTTTTCAATATTTGCACGTAGCTGAGCCAATCCCTCCCTCACCTCCTCATTCCTCATTCCTCTCCCTCCTCATCTTTCCCTCATTTCTCATACCTCTTCATCTCACTCTTCATTCCTATCATCGTAAAAAAAGAAAAGAAAAGAAAGAAAAATGATAAAATAATAAATGATAATGATAATGATAATAATGATAATAATAATATGATCATAAAAATTATAATAATAATGATGATGATGATGACAATAATATAATAGAATAGTAATAATAAGAAGATAAAGAAATAAAAATGGCCTCATTAATTGATTTCTGCCGTTTCTCATTTCTCTAACCTCATAATTTTCCTTATCTTGTACCCCATTCCCTTGTCTTTCTCATATTTCCTCATTCGTCGTTGATATCCCTTCTTCCCCCATCCCTCTATCTCCCTCATTTTCCCTCATTCATTTCCCATCATCATTTTCCTCTCTACCTCCCTCATTCACTTTTTCCTCATCATTTTCCCCTCATCCTCCAATCCTCTAATCCTTTTCTTCTTGATTCCTCATTTCTCTCCCCATCTTCCCCTCATCTCTCCTTATCTACCTCACAATTTTCCTCCTCATACGTCATCATTTTCCATCCCTACCCTAATGATTTCCCCTCATCCCTGCCCTCATAATTTCCTCCTCATACCACATCATTTTCCTCTTCTTCCCTCATGTCCAATCATTTTCCTCCTCATCTCTCATTTTCTCCTCATCCCTCATCTCTAACCCATAATTTTCCTCCCCCTATCTCCCCTTTTTTCCTCCTCTTCCCTCATCTCTAGACCTTCATTTTCTTCCTCATACATCATTTTCCTCATACCCTATTTTCCTCCTCATACCTCATTTTCTCCTCATACTCATTTTCTTACTCATACCTCATTTTCTTTCTCATTCCTCCTCATACCTCATTTTCTTCCTCATACCTCATTTTACTCATCTTCATTTCCCCCCTCTTACCTCGTTTTCCTCCACACCTCATTTTCCTTCTCATTCCTCGTTTCCTCCTCATACCTCATTTTCCTTCTCGTACCTCATTTCCCCTCTTATATCTCATTTTCTTTCTCCTCATTTTCCTCATACCTCATTTTCCTGGTTTTCCTCCTCAGTTTTCCTCCTCATGCTTATCCTCATTTTCTTACTCATACCTCATTTCTCCGCTTTCCTCCTCATACTTCATTTTCCTCCTCATTTCCCTCCTGTTCCCTCATCCCTAACCCCTTCATTCCCCTCCTCATCCCTCATTTTCCTCCTCATCTCTCGTTCGAGTTATCTGTGCCAAATGCCTTTAAAAATGGGGAGCGAAGTGACGCGTATAATTGAAGTTAATTGACCTTTCTGGTGTCTGACGCAGCTGTTGCACAATTCTCTGATATTGCACATTCTCCTGAATTTTCTTGTTGCTTGTTGCTTATTCTTATCGGTGGTTCTGTTGGTTGGTTTGTTTGTTGGTATTGAAAGGAGAGGAAGGAGAAATATTGGAAGAAAATGTTGAAGAGAAAAGGAAAGGAGAAGAATAAGAAGATGTATATTTGTTGGAAAAAGAATTGAAAAGAAAAGGGAATATCAGGGAATAATACTATTAGAGTGTTATCTGTCTTGAATATCACATATAATGAAAGAAAGAAATGATAAAAGATAAGAAAAAAATATAGAAATTAAAACAACCAAGAAATTTATATATAACAAAGAAAAAAAAAGGAAAACGAAATATCGAATGCAAGATGTGACAGCGCTTACGTTCGTTTCCCCTTCTTGCTCGTCAACGAAAGCGCCTTCGTGACTTACTAAGTGAACGCGACCGGACATAGATCAATCAAACACATACACAAAAAAAACTATAATAAAGAAAAGAAAGTAAAAAAACATATTATAAAGAATAAAGAAGGAAAACCCCCGACGTGACAGCGCTTACGTTCGTTTCCCCTTCTCCTCCGTCCTCATCGAACGCGGCCTCGTGACCAACCAGAGAACGCCGCTAAATACACTCCAATCAAACACACACACAAAACATCTTTTAAAAAGAGCCACAATAAAGAAAATAAAGACAAAAATACAAGAAAGAATAAAGAAATAAATCCTCTATGTGACAGCTCTTGCGTTCAGTTTCCCCTTCTCCTCCTCCGTCCTCATCGAACGCGGCTTCGTGACCACCAAGGGAACGCGGCCGAATACAGATCAGGCTGGAGTCGAAAGTGATTGCTTGTCCCTGTCCGCGGGGAACGCTTTCTGGCGCTCTCTCTCTCTCTCTCTTTCTCTTGTTCTCTTTCTCTCTCTTCTCTCTCTCTGTTCTCTCTCTTTCTCTTTCTCTCTCTCTCTCTCTCTCTCTCTCTCTTTCTCTTGTTCTCTTTCTCTCTCTCTCTCTCTCTCTCTTTCTCTTGCTCTCTGTCTCTCTCTCTCTCTCTCTCTCTCTCTCTCTCTCTCTCTCTCTCTCTCTCTCTCTCTCTCTCTCTCTCTCTCTCTCTCTTCTCTGTGTCTCTCCTCTCTCCCGCCTCTTTCTGTCTCTTACTCTCTTTCTCTCCCTTCCCCCCCCTCTCTCTCTCTCTCTCTCTCTTCTCTTCTATCTATCTATCTATCTATCTATCTATCTATCTATCTATCTATCTATCTATCTATCTATCTCTATCTATTTCTCTTGTTCTCTTTCTTTTGGTCTCTTTCATTTGCTGTTATTGTTCTTTTGTTCTTGTTCTTCATTTTTTTCGTTCTTTTTTCTTTCTTTCTCTCACTGTTCTGTCGATTGTTTTCTTTCTCTTTTTTTTCTTTCTTTCTTTTCTCTCTCTCTCTCTCTCCCTCCTCCTCTCACTCTCTCACATCCTCTCCTTCTTTCCTCACACATTCTCACAAGAAATCACTGAATCCCGGAGAATTCTGCAGCAGAAAGAGTCTCTCTCTCTCTTTCTCTCTCTCTCTCTCTCTCTCTCTCTCTCTCTCTCTCCTCTCTCTCTCTCTCTCTCTCTCTCTCTCTCTCTCTCTCTCTCTCTCTCTCTCTCTATCTCTCTCTCTCTCTCTCTCTCTCTCTCTCTCTCTCTCTCTCTCTCTCTCTCTCTCTTGTTCTCTTTCTCTTTCTCTCTTCCCAATTTAAATCATTGAATCCCGGAGAATCTCTTCTCCTCTCTCTCTCTCTCTTGTTCTCTCTCTTCTTTTCTCTCTTCCCATTTCTTTATTTCCTCTCACATCCTCACAAGAAATCATTGAATCCCGGAGAATCTCTTGTTCTCTCTCTCTCTCTCTCTTCTCCTTGTCTCTCTCTCTCTCTCTCTCTCTCTCCTCCCTCCCTCCCTCCCTCCCTCCCTCCCTCCCTCCTCCCTCCCTCTTGTTCTCTTTCTCTTTCTCTCTTCCCATTTCTTTATTTCCTCACGCATCCTCACAAGAAATCATTGAATCCCGGAGAATTCTGCAGCAGAGACAAGAGCTGTTCACAAAGGACTAGCGTATTGTATTTCCTGCACCGAAGATACAATAGACCGAAGCGGGGATTTCGAACGGCAGAGAAAATGTTGTACAATGAACGTTCCTTCGTAAGAAAAAAAAGGAAAAAAAAAGAGGGTAGGAAAGAAAGGGAGAAAGAAAGAAAGAAATATCGATATATTGATTGTCTTTCTTAGTCTAATTTTGTAGACAAAAAATTTTAAAAAATAAAAAGTAAAAAATAATAATGATAAAGAAAGAAAGAAAAAGAAATATAAAAAAACAATATTTTTGATCATCTTTCTTAGTCAAGAACTTGTAGACAAAAAAAATAATAATAAATAAATAAATAGATAAAAGTAAATAGAAAATAGATAAATAAAAAAATAAAAACATGATGCTAGGTGGTAGATAAGGAAGAACGTGTCGTAGAGATAATATAAAGCGAAAGGTAGAGAGTAGATAAGGAGAAACATATTTCAGAAAAGGTCATGATAGATAGTAGATTAGTAGAACCACCTAGAATGGTAGATTAAGCTAACGGTAGATTACCAGAAATAAAGTAGATAAAACGAACTTTAAATTAGCAAAAATACCTTATAGGAGATCAATTGAACAGCAGATTTTTTGAAACACAGACTGTAGATGAGACAGACAGTAGATCACCAGAGCCATATCGCAAAGTAGATAAAAAGACCGATAGATTAACACTAATTTAAGATATATTTTCCTTTTTTGTGTTTTTTTTTGTCTTTGTTTTGTTTGTTTTTGTTGTTGTTTTGTTTTGTTTTGTTTGTTTTGTTTTTGCACGTGTATCTTCTTGGCTGATTTTTTTGTTCTTCCTTTAACCTTTACATAGTAGACAGAATATACGTATATAGCAATAAACATAATCGACAAAAAATGTAGAAAAATAATAATAAGGAAATAATAATAACTTTTTTAAGGTTCCGAAGAAAGTAATGTTCCCATGTAGATAAAAAAGAAAAAACAAGATAGGAGAAAAAAAGAAGAAAAGAAAGAAAGAAATAAAGAAAAAAACGAAATAAAGATAGATAGATATAAAGAGAAAAAGTGGAACGAAAACGAAAGAAAGAAAAAAACAAAATAAAGAAAAATGAAAAAAGAAATAAATAAATAAAAGAAAAAGAAAAGAAAATGAAAAGGAAAAAGAAAGAAAAAGAAGA
>NW_020869290.1:137209-147209 GCF_003789085.1 Penaeus vannamei | reverse complement strand
TTTGTATCAACATCTTGTACAACAGAAAGGTTTTGTATCAACATCTTGTACAAGAAAAGATTTTGTAACAGCATCTTGTACAAAGTTAGGGTTTGTATCAACATCTTGTACAAGAGAAAGTTTTTCTATCAACATCTTGTACAAGAGAAAATTTTTCTATCAACATCTTTTACAAGGTTTAGTAGCAGCATCTTGTACAAAGCTAATAACTAGTATCTTGTAAAAGGAGTGGAGCTTTCTACTATCATTTTGTACAAGGAGTGAGGCCTCTTACTCGTAGAAGCTGTTAGTCGAGTTAGATCAAGAACGCAAAAGCTGTATGTAAAATTCCTGTGTGCAAGAAGTGACACTGACAGGAACGCGTTAGTCTCCCTTGTCTCATAAAAGGGGATGATTATACTCTCTCTCTCTCTTTCTCTTTCTCTGTCTCTCTCTCTATCTATTTATCTATCTCTTTCGCTCTTCCCTTTCATTCTCTCTTACTCTCTTACTCTCTGTCTCTGTCTCTCTCTCTCTCACTGTCTGTACTCACACACACACACATACACACACACACACACACACACACACACACACACACACACACACACACACACACACACACACACACACACACACACACACACACACAACACACACACACACACACACACACACACTCCCACACATCACACACAAACACTCCCACACACACACACACACACAAACACTCCACACACACACGCACACAAACACAACACTCCCACGACACAACACACACACACACACACACACCCACACTCCCACACACACACACGCACACACACACACAAATATACATATCCAACTTTAGAGATCAGACCGGATATAGCGCAGGTTGCGGATATCTTCCAATGTTGGAAAATGGTTTCAGGAGATTGTGGTCTGTGCTGTGTCGTCTGGGGATGTTGGTGTCACTTGTTTATGTTGTGGCTCTCGAGGCTGTGGCACTGAGATGGGGGGGGGGGAGGGCCAAGGTTGGGGAGAGGGGGGGTTAGGGGACAGGGAGGGTTGGTGGACTGGGGCAAGGGGGGAAGGAAGGGGAGGAGGAGAGAGGGGGAGTAGGGATGGAGAATGGGGAGAGGTTGGGAGGTAGAGGAGAGAGGGTGGGAGAGGAAGGGTAGGGAAGGTAGGCTGGAGAAGGAAGTGTTAGGCAGAGTAGGGAAGGGAGGGAGAGGAGGAAGGCAGGCTGGGTGGGAGGGAGAGGGGAGGGAAAGCTGGAGGCAGGAGAGAGAGGGAAGGTAGGCTGGAGGAGGGGGTGTTAGGCAGAGTGAGGTAAGGGAGGGAAGAAGGGAAGGAGGGAACTGGAGGGAACTGGAGGAGAGGGTGTTAGACATATTGGGGAAGGGAGGGAAGAAGGGAAGGGAGTGAAGGAGAGGGAGGGATAAGCTGGAGGAGGGTTATTAGGCAGGGGAAGGGAGGGAGTGGGGGAGGCAAGGGTGAAAAGAGGTGGGGGGGGGGGTAAGGTAGACAGAGAAGGAGGCAAGAGAATAATAATAAAAAAAAGAAAAAAAATGAAATGACAAGGAGGAAATGAAGACAAGAGAAAAATGAAACGAAAGAACTCGAGAGGGGAAAAAGAAAAAGCGAAAAAAAAGAAAGAAAAAACAAAAGAGAAAAGAAAAGAAGAAAAAGAAAGAAAAAGAAAAAAAAAAAAAAAAAGAAAAGAAAAAAAGAAAGAAAGAAAAAAAAAGAAAAACGAAAGAAAAAAAAGAAGTCTTCAAGCGAAAGTGAGAAAGAAAGAAGAAAAAGAAGTCTTCAGAGAAAAAGCGAGTGAGAAAGGAAATTAGAGAACTGCACATGCTAAGCACACACGGAGCCACGTCGAAACACATGCTTGCAATATATATGCAAATGCATGTTAAAACTTTCTCAAACAAGATGACATGCAAGCGGACCTCACAAGGGCGCGTCGCTAATATGCATAGATCTACACAGGTTCCATGACTACCTTCAGTGTCCACCGTCAAAAAAAAAAAAAAAAAAAAAAAAAAAAAAAAAAAAAAAAAAAAAAAAAAATCGAGGATTTCCATATATTTAATTCCTTTTTCCCTTTAGTTTTTTCTTCTTTTACGTAATCATCATCTCTTTCTTTTTCTCCTCTTTACTTAATTTCCCCTTTCCTTCCTCTTTTATCACTTATTCCCCTTCTTGCCCTTCTTATTTACCCATTTTCCATTATTTACCTTCTCATTTACCTATTCCCCATTCTTTACCCTTCCTTTCTTACCTTAATCTCCTCTTTCCTTCTCCTTTATCACTTATTCCTTCTTGTCCTTCTCATTTACTATTTCTCATTATTTACCCTTCCTCTCTTACCTTAATATTTGCCCATTTTCCCTTCCCCTTTGTACACTAATCCTCGTTTTCCTTCCTTCCCAAAATTCATTACTTCTCTCCCTTCCTCTCTTCCCTTTTCTTACCTGCCCTCCTTCTCCTCCCCTCCCTCCCCTTACCCCTCCCTCTCCTCCATCTTCCATATTCTCTCTTCTCCTACCATTTCTGACCCTATTACTATCATTATTTTTAATCTTATCATTATCTTCATTATCATTTCTATTATCATTATCTTTATCATCATCATCATCATCGTATACGAAATTAAGTTTTCGAAAACAACTCGTTATTCTCATCTATTATAATTTTCATCATTATCATTATCATCATTATTATCATCATTATCAAGTGATTTCTGCCATATTGCATATATTCTTATCGCTCGTATAGGAAGTTAAGTTCTCGAAACAACTCGTATTATCAACGTTTATCAATGTTATTATTATCATTATCATTATTATTATCATCATTATCATGTAATTTCCGCCTTATTACATACATTCTTATCGCTCGTATCCCTCGTATACGAAATTAAGTTCTCGAAACAACTCGTATTCTCAACTCTTGTAATTTTTATTATCATTATCATGTATTTCTGTGTTATTACAATTCTTATCGTTCGTATATGAAATTAAATTCTCGAAACAAGTATCATCAACTTTTTGGATTTTTAAAAATTTACATATTCCTTCTCTCTCTCTTTTGTTCCTTCTCTCTTTTCTTTTTCTTTTTTTTCATCACTCTGGATTTTTTTTAATATACATATTCATTTTTCTCTCCTCTTTTTTTTTTCTTTCTTTTTTTCATCTATTTCATTTTGTGTTGGTTTGTGGTCGAGAAAAGTTGTTTATTCATCAGATTTGTTGGCTTTTGTTGTTTCATTTCCTTTGTACTTTTATGTAACTTCTTTTATATTTTTTGGTTTAAACTCTCTTACTCTCATTATTACTTTGTGCTCTCTCTGTGTCTTTATCTTTCTGTTTGTCTGTTTGTCTGTTTCCCTGTCTCTGTTTTCTCTCTCTCTTTCTTTCTTTCTCTCTCTCTCTCTCTCTCTCTCTCTCTGTCTCTATCTATCTATCCATCTATATATCTATCTGTCTACCTATCTATTCATTTACCTATCTTTCTACCTATCTATCAAGTAGATGTATATGCTTCCTTACATACACAAGATCTCCCCCCCCCCGGCCTGCCCCTCCCTAACCCCCCCTGCTCTCTTACCCTCCCCCACCCCCCCCTCCCTCCCCTCCTAACACCCCCCCCCCCTCCCTTGCCCCTCCTACCACCCCCTCCCCACCAACCCTTGTCGCCACAGCCTGACACAACCTTCCCACAAGACAAAGCAAATCCCACAATCTCCTGAAACCATTTTCCGCTTGAATTCAACTTGCACTATCTCCGGTCCTATCTCGAACGCCGAAATATATATATATATATATATATATATATATATATATATATATATATATATATATATATATGTGTGTGTGTGTGTGTGTGTGTGTGTGTGTGTGTGTGTGTGTGTGTGTGTGTGTGGTGTGTGTGTTTGTGTGTGTATAGTGTGTGTGTACGTGTGGTGCGTGTGGTTTTGTGTGCGTGCAGAGCGAGAGACCGAGAGACAGATCTGACAGCCTTGCATTTCCTCCGGTAGATGGCACCTCCGGTCGTCTCCGGGACATCGCAGCGGAAATCATGGACGCGACCTGTTTTTTCCGTGACGAGTTGAGGTGATAGATGGCCACGGTTGACGATCGCAAGATATTGATCCTGACGTGCGAGTGATAGATAGTTCCCTTGCTGTCGTCCTTCGGTGTAGGATGCGCCCCCTTCCGTAGGTAGGGATGGGTCGTTTTGGTGTTGTTTTCGTCCTTTGTTTACGTTTTTTTTGGGGGTTGATAGCATCCTTGCCCGCGTCCTTTGGTGTAGATAATGCTACAGGATTGCTTAAAGGGTAGATCGTGGGTCCTATGGTCTGCGTTCCTTGGTTTAGAAAGAGTCCTTGCTTAAGTGTAGACCGTGGGTAGTTTAGCGTTTTTACAGCGTTTTTTTCGGGGTTGATAGTGCGCTTGCCCGCGTCCTTTGGTGTAGATAACGCTACAGGATTGCTTAAGTGTAGATCGGGGGTCCTATGGTCTGCGTCCCTTGGTTTAGAAAGAGTCCTTGCTTAAGTGTAGATCGGGGGTACTTTGGTGTATGTATAGCGCCCTTGCATGCGTCCTTGGTTCACGATTTTTCGGTGCTTAAAGCACCATTCCCCGCGTCCTTTGGTGTAGATAACGCTACAGGATTACTTAAGTGTAGATCGTGAGTCCTATGGTCTGCGTCCCTTGGTTTAGAAAGGGGTCCTTGCTTAAGTGCAGACTGTGGGTCCCTTGGTGTGTATATAGCGCCCTTGCATGCGTCCCTGGTTCACGATTTTTCGGTGTTTAAAACACCATTCCCCGTGTCCTTTGGTGTAGATAACGCTACAGGATTACTTAAGTGTAGATCGGGGGTCCTATGGTCTGCGTCCATCGGTCTAGAAAGGGTCCTTGCTTAAGTGTAGACTGTGGGTCCCTTGGTGTGTATATAGCGCTCCTGCATACGTCCACTGTTCACTTTTTTAGGGTTTATAGCACCCTTCCCCGCGTCTTTCGGTGAAGATAACGCTACAGGATTGCTTAAGTGTGGTTCGGGGTCCTATGGCCCCGTCCATCGGTCTAGAAGGAGTTCTTGCTTAAGTGTAGACTGTGGGTCCCTTGGTGTGTATATAGCGCCCTTGCATACGTCCATTGTTCACTTTTTTAGTGTTTATAGCACCCTTCCCCGCGTCTTTTGGTGTAGATAACGCTACAGGATTGCTTAAGTGTAGTTCGGGGGTCCTATGGTCAGCGTCCATCGGTCTAGAAAGGATCCTTGCTTAAGTGTAGACTGGGTGTCCCTTGGTGTGTATATAGCGTCCTTGCATACGTCCATTGTTCACTTTTTTCGGTGTTTATAGCATCCTTGCTTTCGTTTTCGGTGAAGATAACGCTACAGGATTGCTTAAGTGTAGGTCGTGGGTCCTATGGTTTACGTCCCTCGGTCTAGAAAGTATCCTTGCTTAAACCTCCTTCAAAGCGATTATAAGCCAAGACCTACATTTAAGATCTATAATAATTTCGAAGCCAGTCTAGCTCGTAAAATCATCCGTTTCTCTCTATAAACCCAAAGTGTAGTTCGGGTCTATATATAGCGCCCTTGCATACGTCCCCTGATTCACGTTTTTTTTGGGGGGGGTGTTTAAAGCACCCTTGCACGCGTCCTATACAGTATAGATAACGGCCCTGTCTTAGGTGTACTTAGAACCCTTTGGTGTGTATATAGAGCTCTGGTTTCCGTTCCTCGAATTAGAAAACGCCCGTGTTCTCTACCCGTTCTCGTCCTTCAGTGCAAACAGCTCGTGCAATAGTATGAACAAAAATAAATAAATAAAAACATAAATAAAAATAAACAAAAATAAATAAATAAATAAAACATTTTCATAACTGCGATGAAAGTATTTTATCCCTTTATATTGTGTACTATTTGCTGTACAGGTTACAATGCACTTATTATTATTATTATCATTATCATTATCATTATCTTAATGTGTACCAGTATCGATATCTTATTTCCATCAAAACTATTCGCTAAGCTTTTATCTCAATATTCAAATTCAATACCTCCCCCCCCCCAAAAAAAAAAAAAAAAAAAAAAAAAAAAATACTCGAAATCATTGTTTCCAGATACATGCATATTCACACACATATCATTAGTTCCTTTGAGAATCGTGCAATGAATCTGGCAACCCGATAGGAATAAAAAAAAATTGCAATTACTTTTATTGCACTTCAGGACTCGTTCGTGTTATAATTCCACGGAAGAGGAGTGAAGGAGGAAGAGGAGGAGGAGGAGGAGGAATGAAATGCATTAGAAAAATTATGAGAATGAGGAATATGAGGAAGGGAAAGATGGAAAAAAATATGTCAGTCGGCAGACAAGGAAAAGGAAGAAAAGAGGAAGATGAAGAGTATGAAATACGCAGACAAAGATAAGGAAAGAAGGAAGAGGAAATAGGAGAAAGAAAAGAAGGGGAAAAAGGAGGAAGGATACAAGAAATAAGATGAAAAAAATAAATAAACAAACAAATTAATAATGATAATGATAATAATAATAATAACGATAATAGTAAAATTATATATAATAACAATGGTGATGATATAACAATGATGATATTAAATAATAATGATAATGATAATAACAACATTAATAATAATGATGATAATAATGATAGTAATAACTATTATGCTAATAATAATGATACCAGCAACAACAATAATAACAGTAATAACGATAAAGATAAGAGAAATTATATTAATAAAAGCATCCACGCCAGACAATAACAAACCACTAACAAGGAGCCAACATCCTCTTTTTGGATAATTTGACGATCCAATCAGTTAAGCTTCTTAGTCTTTGAAATCTCGTGAGGAAAAAAAAAGTTTCTTGATAAAAAAAAAAAAAAATCTTGGATCGTTGAGGAAAAGGGGAAAATATTCGATAAAGATGATGAAGAAAATGTTTGTGGGTTGTTGTTGTTTTTATTGTTGTTATCATTATCGTTATTTTTGCCTGGTTATGATTTTTATTATTATCGTCTACACTATCATTATCATCGTTATAATCGTCATGTTCTTCATCATTGTCATTATCATCATCATCATTTCGGTTCATCATCATTGTCATCATCATCATCATCATCACAATCATCAACACCATCACCATCTAATTAGCATTATAATCACGATCATGATCATAATACCGTTTATTTCGCTCGTTCACCATCACTACCATGATCACTGATCCTCATCCTCATCGCCAGCATCAGTATCATCATTATGCTCCTCTTCGCCTCCTCCTCCTCCTCATCTGCTTCTCCTCCTTCTCCTTTTCATCCTCTCCCTCCTCTTCCTCCTTCCTCCTCCGCCTCTCTCTCTTCCTCCTTCTCTTCCACCTCCTCCTCCTCCTCTTATTCCTCCACCACCACTTCTTCCTCTTCCTCCTCCACCATCTCTTCCTCCTCCTCCTCTTCCTCCCCTCCTCCTTCTCCTCCTCTCTCCTCTCTCCTCCTCCTCCTCCCTAAGCCTCCTCTTCTTCTCCTCCTCACCACCTCTTCCTCCTCCACTCTCTCCTCCTTCTCCTCATCTCTTCCTCCTCCTCCCTCCTCCTCTCCTCCTCCCTCTTCCTCCTCCTCTTTCTTCCTCCTTTTCCACCTCTTCCTCCTCCTCCACCTCCTTATTACAACCTTCATCAACATTGCAATCGAAAGGAACAAATTGGTTTATAAAAGCAGTTAATAAGCAAGATGAGATGATTCTGCGTGACAGCGTACTATTGTCAGTGTAGTAGAGTCAGTATATATAGTACACTGCAACAGGAACAACGAAGGGAAGGGCAAGAAAACACACGAATATGCCGAAGGCCTTTTCGCTATTGCCCTGACGAAGCAATAGCGAAAAGGCCTTCGGCATATTCGTGTGTTCTCTTGCCCTTCCCTTCGTCGTTCCTGTTGCAATCTGTTCATCATGAATTCCACATATAGTACACTGTATACGTAGTCGGTATAATATCACACAGTCTATACAGTGAAACATAGTACAGGCTAATGTCATACTTATATGTTTATGCAGAGTTGAAATTGCTGCAGTTAGATACAGTTGGTGGATATGATACTAATAAAATTAATACAACATAGTGTAGTACAGTATATACACAATGCATACGTAGGCAGGATCGTATAATGTATTTATATGAAGCCAGTATTGTATGGTCATTGATACAGTCAATATGCGTAGTTAGTATAGAAGACTCTTTATGTATATTCATAAACGTAAGAATCTTTATATTCATTATAGATTTTTCTGTTTTTATGATAGGTATAGTGACAACACAGCAGTACATTCAGTACATATATAGTCAGTACAGTCAGTATACATAAAATCAATGTAGTATAATCTCTTCATACACAGTATGGTACAGTCTCTACAAATACACTCAGAATTTCCAATCACACTATATTCAGTATATTCGCTAAAACTATATTCAGTACATTCAGTATATCCACTAAAATTATTTTCAGTACAGTCAGTATATCCATTAAAACTATATTCAGTATTATCAGTATATCCACTAAAACTATATTCAGTATATCCACTCGCACTACATTCAATTCAGTCAGTATATCCACCCATATTCAGTGCTCATCCGCGTGTTGTGGTGAAGTTATAGGATTATTGAAAAAAAAGAGAAAAAAAAACTCTGCCTCTGAAGGGAAGATGAGGATCTCCTTCACATACTCCAGATTCTTCCAAGAAGAGAGAGAGAGAGAGAGAGAGAGAGAGAGACAGAGAGAGAGAGAGAGAGGGACAGAGAGGAGAGAGAGAGGGACAGAGAGGAGAGAGAGAGAGAGAGAGAGAGAGAGAGAGAGAGAGAGAGAGAGAGAGAGAGAGAGAGAGAGAGAGTGAGAGAGAGAGAGAGAGAGGAGAGAGAGAAGAGAGAGAGAGTCCAGAGAGAGAGGAGAGAGAGAGAGAGAGAGAGAGAGAGAGAGAGAGAGAGAGAGAGAGAGAGAGAGAGAGAGAGAGAGGAGAGAGAGAGAGAGAAGAGAGAGAGAGAGAGAGAGAGAGAGAAGAGAGAGAGAGACAGAGACGAGAGACAGAGACAGAGAGAGAGAGAGAGAGAAACAGAGAAAGAGAGAGACCGAAGACAGAGACAGAGAAGAGAGAGAAGAGAAGAGAGAGAGAGACCGAGAGACAGAGAGAGAGAGAGAGAGAGACAGAGAGAGAGAAAGAGACGAGAGAGAGAGGAGAGAGGAGAGAGAGAGAGAGAGAGAAAAGAAAGAGCGAGAGAGACAGAGAGAGAGAGAGGAGGAGACCTAATCCTAAGAAGCTTCTTTTCGTCTTGTGGAGAAAAAGGGGAGGGGAGCGGAGAGGGGTGGAGGCAGGGGGGGATGTGGGGAATGAAGATTAATTTGCATATAGATGAAAATGCGATTCATTCTCCGGTTTAAAATTATGTATGTATTTATATTCGTGGCGTCACCCTGGGGTGTGTGTGATCGTATAAAAAGAGAGATAGAGAAGAAAAAAGAGAGAGAGAGAGAGGAGAGAGAGAGAGAGAGAGAGAGAGAGAGAGAGAGAGAGAGAGAGAGAGAGAGAGAGAGAGAGAGAGAGAGAGAGAGAGAGAGAGGTATTGCGTCTTGATATTATCATTATTATTATCATATTATTATCATTATTACCATTATATTATCATTATATTATTTCTATCATTATTATTATTATTATTATTATTATCATTATTATTATTATTATTATTATTATTACCATCAGCATCATTATCATCACCATTTTTGTTAGTAACTATTATCCATTATTATTATCATTGTTTTTCTTACCAATTATCATTATCATTTTCCTAATATTATCGAATATTATCATTATTAAGTTATCATTATTATTATTATTAACATTATCATTATTATCATCAATCATCATGTATCATCATACTTTATAATTCTTATTCATTAGTATTACTATCTTTATTCACTATTATTATTATTTGCAGTATTATCATTATCAATTTATTT
>NW_020869290.1:127067-137067 GCF_003789085.1 Penaeus vannamei | reverse complement strand
CAAGGCTATCTTTTTCCCGGCGCCCATAAATTCCGTTGTCTTATATCCCCGCTTGCTTTTTATTTCGCTTTATTTCCCCCCTCTCTCTCCTTTCTCTCTGTACGTTATTCTCTGTCTTTCTCTCTTCTCTCACACATACATATACACGCAATATCATCCCTCCGTTCCAGTTCCTTTCATGTTTTTTTTTCTCTCTCTCTCTCCTATGCCTTCATTTTTTCCCCTATGTTTTATCCCTGTCTTTTTCTTTTTCCTCCTCTTCTTCGTAATGCAGCACCCCCCCCCCTCTTTAGGTGCGATTAGGGGGCCGAGGTGGTGCAGGGCGTGGGCGTGGGCGTGGTTACGGACGCCTTTGTTTGTGGGTTCTTTGTTTCATTTCGTTTTTTTTATTTATTTTTATTTTTTTCAAATAAGGGGGGAGGGGGTAGCTGGGCTATGATTTTTTTTTTCTCTTTTTGTGTTATATGTATTTTTTTATTATTAAATTTCCTTTTTTTATATAAATGTTTTTGTTATATATTGATTCATATTATTTGACACGGATGTCTTCCAAGTGGAATGGAGGATTAATGGGAATGTGAAAGGGGTGGGATGGGGGTCCAGGGACGGCTGGATGGCTGGTGTGGATAGGAGGATAGGAGGGAGGAGGATAAGGTGCAGGGGACAGTGTGTTGGTGGGATGGGTGGATGGGTGCGGGAGACGGTAGAGTGTGGATATGGGATAAGGAGTGCGTGTGGATGCCCGTTCTGGATGCTGTGGTGGATAGGAGAGGGGAAAGGAGAGCGTAGGATTTTTCAGTTTGTTTGTTTTTTTTTATTGTCCTGTTTGTTTGTCTCGTTTTCTGTTTATTGATTTTCTTTCGTTCATTTGTTTCAAGTTATTTTTATTGCCTTTGTTTTTTTAATCTATATAATCTAACTTGTTTTTTTTTTCTATTTTCTTATTTTCCCCCTTCCTCTTTCTTTTTTCTGTAACCTTATTCTATCTCTTGTACGTCATTGCCCAAAATGGTTTACTGCTTGCTGATTTGGGGGGGGGGGAGTTATTCTTTGTGGAGGGTGAAGTTAATTGGAACGAGGTGGTAATTAGCACCTGGGTGTTGATTAATAAAAATTGAGGTGTTCGCGGTCGCGGTCAGGGAGAAAATGGATTGGCTGGGGGAAGAGAGAGAGAGAGAGAGGAGAGAGAGAGAGAGAGAGAGAGAGAGGAGAGAGAGAGAGAGAGAGAGAGAGAAGAGAGGGAGAGAGAGAGAGAGGAGAAGAGAGAGAGGAGAGAGAGAAGAGGAGAGAGAGAGAGAGAGATGAGAGAGAGAGAGAGAGAGAGAGAGAGAGAGAGAGAGAGAGAGAGAGAGAGGTAGGTAGGTAGGTAGGTAGGTAGGTAGGTAGGTAGGTAGTGAGTAGGTTAGGTAGGTAGTAAAGGGGAAAGGAAAAAGTAGAAAAATGGGGAAATGGAGAAAGAAGAGTTGAGGTAAAAATAGAGTGTGGAGAGAGGAACGGGAAGAGGATAGAAAAGTCAGAAGGAACAGGAAGAAAAGACGTAGAGGATGTGACAGCCAAGAGGCAGATGCTGGGGCGCAGAGAGAGAAAGAGAGCCCGAGGTAGATGGGGAACGAGGAGAGAGGATGAGGGGACCAAGGTCTGGGCATGACCGTGGCGGCGGTCATGGGCGGGCACCCCAACCGTCTGGCCTGGAGAGAATGGCGGCCGTTGCAGCCAGGGGCGCGTGGGAGACGCCGACGGCGGCGGGCGTGGGCTGGATTTCCTGGGGCGTAGGCGGTTCTCCTGGGCAGAGGCGGCGGTTCTGCCGGACGCCGGTGGTTCCCCCGAGGCTAGGCAGAGGTGATTCCCGGGGTAGGTGGCGACGAAGGTGTTCTATTTAGGGGCGTTTCTCCTGCGCGAGGGCGGCGGTTCTCCTGGGCGACGGAGGTTCCCCTTAGGCGGAGGCGGTCTTCTGGGGTGGGTGGCGACGGCGGGCTCTCCTGCGCTTCCCTTGGAGGGTTGGTGTTCTGCTGGTTGTAGGCGGTTCCCCTAGGAGAGGTGGCGACGGCGGGGCGCTCTCGGGGGTGTAGGTGCTTCTCCTCCGAGCGTGGGACGGGGGAGAGGAAGACCGAATAGAAGGAAGGGGGGAAGGTTGAAGATAGGGTGAACAAGGATGAGAGAAGGAGAAGAGAAAGAGGTTAGAGAAAGAGATGTGAGAAAAATAGAGAAGGATTGTGAGAGAGAGAGAATGATAGGAATGATAAGGAGAGGAGGAGAAGATAGAGGATACAAGAGAAGAGAGGAGGGTGTGAAGAATAGAGCGGATAGAAAGAAGAGAGGAGAGGGAGAGAATAGAGAGGATAAGAAAGAAAGAGCGGAGGGAGCGAAGAGTAGAGAGGATACAAGAGAAAGAGAGGAGGAGGAGGAGAGTAGAGAGAATAAAGGAGATTCAGGGAAGGGAGCATATCACAGCATAAAAGAAGACTAGTGAGCCTGTGTACGCGCTGTGATAATTGCCATAATGTAAGGATAATTGGCCGGCTAACTAGGAAGAGGAGGGAGAGAGGGAGAGAGAAGTGAGCGAAAAAGGTGATGGAGAAATAAGGATAGAGAATGGAAATAGAGAGGAGGCAGGAGGGAGAATAAAAGTGAGGAGAGAAGGAGAGAAGCGCAGAATGGTAATGGATGAGAGCAAAGGGAGAATAAAAGTGAGGAGAGAAGCGTCGAGAATGGAAATAGAGAGAGCAAAAGGAGAATAAAAGTGAGGAGAGAAGCGTCGAGAATGGAAATAGAGAGAGCAGGAGGAGAATAAAAGTGAGGAGAGAAGCGTCGAGAATGGAAATAGAGAGAGCAAAATGAGAATATAAGTGATGAAGAGAAGCGTCGAGAATGGAAATAGAGAGAGCAAAAGGAGAATATAAGTGAGGAGAGAAGCGTCAATGATTTATTTATATTTTTTATAGTACATTATGATTTGTTTTTTTTCTCTCATTATTTGCTACACGCCGTTTATTATATTTTTGTCAGTTTTCGTTTGCAGAGACAAAAGTGAGACTATCGTGGCAAATAAAAAAAGTAATAATAATAATATGATAATAAAATAATAGTAAGTAATAATAATAATAATAATATATAATAATAATAATATAATAATAATAATAATGATAATAATAATGATAATGATAATGATAATGATGATGATGATGAATGATGAATGATAATAATAATAATGATAATGATGATAATAATGATAATAATAATAATAATAATAATAGATTATAATAATAATAATAGATAAAAATAAATGCACGAGGAATGGAGATGGACGATTCGCGCATTCCTGGACGGATGATTAGCGTCGCCATTGTGCAATGACGTCATCATTAGTCGCGTAATATGCAGACGTCAATTACGTGGCCTTCGCTCTGTCCGATTATTCCATTTTTGGATTCTTGGTTTCGTGTTCGGTTAGGGTTGGAAAATGGGAGTGTGTGTTTGTTTGTGTTTGTTGATTGATTGTGTTTTTTATTGTGTGTTGGTTGTGTTTGTTTGTTTGATTGTGTTTTTTTGTGTTTGTTTATTGTGTTTACTGTGTGTTTGTTTGTGTTTGTTTGATGTATTTTTATTTGTTGGTTGTTTTGTTTGTTTGATGTGTTTTTTATTGTTTTGATTGTGTTTGTTTGTTTGTGTGTTTTGTTTTCTGTTTGTTTGTGTTTTTTTGTTGTTTGATTGTGTTTGTTTGTTTGATTGTTGTTTTTATTTGTTTACTGTGTGTTGTTGTGTTTGTTTGCTGTGTTTGATTGTGTTTGTTTTTGATTGTGTTTTTTTATTGTGTTTGTTTACTGTGTGTTGGTTGTGTTTGCTTGTCTTGTTTTGCTTAATCCAATTGTTCATTTGCCTTTCTCTCGTTGCAGGTAAGCTTCTGGGGCAGAGTGGAGGGTCGGAGTCGATGCTGCAAAGAGTAAGACCGTTTTTTTTTTTTTTTTTTTTTTTTTTTTTCTTTCTTTTTTTTTTGGGGGGGAGGTTGTTTTTTGTTTATTTTATTTTTATTTTTATTTTTATTTTTATTTATTTTTAAGAGGGTGGGGAGCAGTTGCAAAAGGAATGTGAAAGGGAAAATGAAATAAAAGGAAAGTGAAGAGAAGAGAAAAGAGGAGGGAGAAAAACAAAACAAGAGCAGAGGGAAGGGTTAAAAAGAAAAAAAGGAGCTGAAGAAGAGACAAACGAAAGGGGGAATAAAGAAATAGAGATTGGGGGGCAGGTTGCAGGGCCGAGGCGCGTGGGGGGAAGGGGGGGAAGGGGTGGGAGGGGTGGAAGTGGGGCGTGGGTGGGGGGGTAAGCGTCATGAAGCTCGCTCGGGAAGAATGAGGCGGAAGTGCGTGTGGAGGGCCGTTTGTATTTTCCATTTTCGTGTTGTTTTTCGTCTCTGTTTTTGTTGTTTTTGAGTTGTTTTTGTTTTTCCATTTTCGTGTTGTTTTCGTCCTGTTTATCTTGTTTGGGGCTTTTTTTTTGTTTTTATTCGTGTTGTTTTCTGCATTTGTTTCGTTTGTGTTTCCCTCTTTCTTTTATTCCCATCTGTTTTCTTGTTTTTTTTATTATTTTTTTCGTGTTTTTCGTATTGGTTTCGTCTGTGTTTTCCTCTTGCGTGATTTTTTTCGTATCTATTTCGCTTTTTTTCGTATCTATTTCGCTTCTTACTGACCCGAGATATTTATTTGTTAGGAGTGGACTGCGCCCCAAGCGACTGCATCAGAATTGGGGGGAAAAGGGGGCGCGCGTTGGGATGGGTGGTGGCTGATTGGGGGAGCAGGGGGGGTTAAAGGGGTAAGGGTAGTGGCAAGAGTGGTGGGGAGGAGGTAGGGGGGAGATGTTATCTCGTTTTGATTTTATGTGAGTTGAGTGAGTGAGTGAGTGAGTGAGTGAGTGAGTGAGTGAGTGAGTGAGTGAGTGAGTGAGTGAGTGAGTGAGTGAGTGAGTGAGTGTGTGTGTGTGTGGTGTGTGTGTGTGTGTGTGTGTGTGTGTGTGTGTGTTGTGTGTGTGTGTGTGGTGTGTGTGTGTGTGTGTGTGTGTGTGCGTGCGTGGCGTGCGTGGCGTGTGCGTGTGTGTGTGTGTGGTGTGTGTGTGTGTGTGTATGTTAGAGAGAGAGAGAGAGAAAGAAAGAAAGAAAGAAAGAAAGAAGGAAGACCGACCGACCTTGAGAGCTTAGTTGGTTGTCTGTAGTCTGTAGTTTGTTCCCTTTATATTCATCTTATTTTTTTTTCATCTTCTTCTTCTTCTTCTCTTCCTCTTCTTCATCATCGTCTGGTAGTGAGAAGGAGAAATACTTTAATGCGAAAAATAGTATCAATAACAATGATCATGATATTGATGATGTTAATAATAGTGAAATACAGTAGATTTTGTTCATTTATATATATATATATATATATATATATATATATATATATATATATATATATTTAAGTTATTATATTCTTTCCCCCCAACCTCCCACCCCCCTTCTGGTTCTCCCGTTGTGTCCATTTTGCTGTTTTTTTCCCTTATACATAACCGAAAGAAGAAAGGTCAGAGTTGTTAGGGACCGATGGATTTTTTTTTTTTTTTTTTTTTTTTTTTTTTTTTTTTTTCTTGTTGATGGGTTTATGTTGTCAGATTCTCTCCCTCCAGCCCTCCCCTTTCCAATTATTCCCCTTTTCCTTCCTTTCCTTCTCCCCCTTTAACCCCTCCCCACCCCTTTCCCCCTTTACCCCCCTCCCCCCCTCCCGTTCTTCCCCCCTTCCTTCCCCGTTTTCCCTCCCCCTTCCCTCCTTCCTCCTCCCCCCTTTACCCCCTTCCTACCCCTTTATCCTCCCCTTCCCCCTCATATCCCTTCCCCCCCTCTCTTCGCTCTTTCGCTGAAATGAACCAAGGCCCGTGTACTTATGAGTGAGTGAGTGTATGAGTGTGTGTGGTGGGTGTGTGTGTGTGTGTGTGTGTGTGTGTGTGTGTGTGTGTGGTGTGTGTGTTGTGTGTGTGTGTGTGTGTGTGTGTGTGTGTGTTGTGTGTTGAGCGTGTGTGAGGTCGTATGTGTCCGTGGATTAGCATTACTTGGACTTGCGGTTGCGGTTCGCCGCGCCTCCCTCCTTTCCCTTCTCCTCCTTTCCTCCGCGTCCCTCCTCTGCTTTTGTCGTTATCTTTGTCTTCCTAATATCCTCTCCATCTCCCTCTCTCCCTTCCCCTCTCTCCCTCTCCCTTCCCTCTCCATCTCCCCCTCTCCCTCTCCCTCTCTCCTTCCTCTCCTCTCCATCTCCTTCCTCCTTCTCCTCCCTGACCTCCGCTGAGCCTTTGGCTTTTAAATCTCAATGTAGTCTAATGCGGAACCAAGCAAGATATTTTTACGGTGCGTTTCACACGGTCGTATATAACATGTTTTTTTTTTTTTTTTTTTTTTTTGAATGGGTGTGAAAAAAAGAGGTGGCATTGTGTCTTCACTTACAGCATTGGGCACTCGGCAAGGCAGCGTCGTTGCAACATCCAGAGTGGGAATTAGTTTAAGCATCTCTCTCTCTCTTATTCTCTTTCTTCTTGTCTCTCTGTCTTTCTATCTTTTTTTTCTTTTTTTTTATCTTTCCCTCTCTCTCTTTCCTTTCCTTCCTTTCTTGCACCTCTCATCCCTTCCACTCTTGTCCTCTCCTCGCCTCTCCCATCCTCACATTCCTTTCCCCTTTTCTCGCTTCTCCCCTTCCCTTTCCTTCCCCCCTTCCCCTCACACCCTCCTCCCTTTTCCTCCTTCCCTTCCCTGCTCTCTTCCCCTTCCTTCTCCCATCCCTCTCCTCGCCTCTCCCCTTCCTTTCTCCCATCCCCTCTCCTCGCCTCTCCCCTTCCTACCCCTGCCCTCCCTTCCCTTCCCCTCTCCTCGCTTCTCTCCTTCTCGCCCCTTCCCCCTCCTTCTCCTCTCCCCTTCTCGCCTCTTTCCCTCTCCCTTTCTTCCCCTCTCTCCCTTTCCTTTCCCTCTCCCTTTCCTTCCCTCTCCTCCCTCCTTCGACCTCGTCTAGCTTAGTTGCGCGCGGTAGGTACGAGTAGGTGGAGGAGGGTTAGGAGTTGACCTCGTGGGGTAGGGTGGGGTGGGGGTGGGGGACATGTGGGGATTGGAAGGCAAAATGGGGACTGTCTTTTGGCTCGTATGGGGTCAGGCTTGTGAATTCCTTCAAGGTTCTCGGTCCTCGTCTTTTTTTATCATTATCGTCGTCATCTCGGCATCAGTCTCCCCTTCGTTTTTTTTTTTTTTTTTTTTTTTTTTTTTTATATTATTTTCTTGTTTCGTTTTTATGTATATATATTATTCTCTTCTTTTCTTCACTTCTTCCTCTCTTCTCCCTTTCTTCTCCTCTATCCTGTGTGTTCTTTTTTCTCCTTTGTTCTCTCTCTCTCTCTCTCTCTCTCTCTCTCTCTCTCTCTCTCTCTCTCTCTCTCTCTTCTCTCTCTCTCCTCTCTCTCTCTCCTCTCTCTCTTCTTCTCTCTCTCTCTCTTTCTCTGCTTGTTTCTGTGTCTCTCTTGTTCTCTCTGTCTCTCTCTTTCCCTCTTTCACATTCTCCCTCTCCCTCTTTTTTTCCCGTCTTAAAATCACTCTAGTATGTGGACTTTTGTTTTTAAAAAGTTAGTTTGCCCTTGGACTGTTTTTTTTTTCTTTCTATTTTGCATTCAAAAGTTTACTTAATGAATCCACGAACACTGGCAAATCGCAAATGTTACGTTTAGTGGGCGGTATTATTGTTATTATTATTATTTTTTTTTGTTGCTGTTGTTATTGTTAGCTTTATTCGTGTTTTTATTATATTATTTTTCGTATGTGCTATACATACATTATTATTGTTGTATTTTGTTTTGTTTCTGTTGTTTCCATCATTACCATTCTTCATATTTCATTTTTATTATTATAGTCGGTTGTGTTGCCTTTTTATGTTGTTTTGTGTGTTTCTTTTTTACATTTTTATTGTTATATATTACTTATATGAAGGTCAGCTGGCTGTTATGCGGGAAAAGATTCAGAGACCCTAGCTATTTTTAATTAAATTGTTTGTTTTGGGGGTTGACAGGGTGGAAAATATTTTGGAACTTCAAAGCTTTTCCTTCATTTTTATTGTTTATGAATAAAAACTCGTTTGAATCAGACCGTTTAATGAATTCACTAATTACGTCTGTTTTTTAGAGCTGTTTGGATGGGGCGACCTTCGACATTTTATATATATTATATATGTATATATATATATTTTTTTTTTGTGTGTGTGCCTATTTTTTATTTATTTTTTATGTTTTGTTCTTATTTTTCTGTTTTCTGGGTGATGGGGATATAGTGATAGCGATAGATGTTTGGGTGTATTTGCAACGTTGAATTGTGTTGCACCTACGCGTTTGTTGGAAGGGCAAGCAGCGCATGCAAGGGAGAGATAGGTTATCAATGTGGGTTGGTGTGTGTGGGCAGGGAGGGGAGGGGAAGAGGGGGAAGGGAGAAAGGAGAGAGAGGGGAGGGAGGGAGAGGGAGGGGGAGAGGGGGGAGGGGAGGGGGAGAAAGGAGAGAGAGAGGGGAGAGAGGAAAGGGAATATGTGGAAGGAGGAGAGAAGGTAGGGTTCGGAAAAATGAAGAGGAGGAGGAGGAGAAACAGGTCAGGGAGAGGGATGGAAAAGGGGGAGAAGGAGAGAGAGAGAGACATGATGGATGGGGAGGAATGAAGGGATGAGAGGAGGTGGAGGAGAGTAAAGAATGAGAGAAAGAGAGAGGAAGGAAAGAAGAAAGTAAAAAGGAAAGAAGGGGAGAAAAAGGCAGATAGAGGAAGAGGAGGAAGTAAGGAGAAGAGAAGATGAGAGAAGCAGACATAGGGAGAGGAGATTAGGGAGATGCAAATAGAAAGGGAAAAGGAAGGGGGAAAAAATGAAATTAAAAGAGAGAGATGGACCGGAAGAACCTCGCATTCCTTTGCAAAGCGGCGTGCGTCTTAGCGGCTCTTTCAGTTTTATGTCCCTCTCCGTTAATCATCGTCGGCTCCTTTTCACGTTTTTTCTTCTTCTTTTTCTTCTTCTTTTTCTTATTGTTATTGCCATTGCTGCTGTTGTTATTGTTGTTGTTGTTGTTTTTGTTGTTGTTTTTTATCATTGTTATTGTTATTCTCCTACGCATGATATTTTCTCCTTATTGCCATCTTCATTATTTTCCTTTTATTTTCTATCTCTCTGCTCTTGCTCTTCCCCTCTTTATGCTTATTCTGTTGCTCCTCTCCCTTTATCCTCCTCCTTCCTCGTCCTCCTTACTCCTCCTTCCTTATTAGGCGATGCACAGTTCTCAAAGCCTCATGAGGAGATAACCTTGCTTGCCTGAGCGGGAGTTGCGTGCGTGAGTGAGCGCGGAAGTGAGTAAGTGTGATAGCGAGAGTGAGTGATGAGTGACTTGACTGGCTGGCTGACTGACTGACTGACTGATTACTGACTGGCTACTGACTGACTGGCCTGCTGGCTGCTGACTGACTGACTGACTGACAGATTGACTGACTGATTGGCTGATTGACTGGACTGATTGACCGATTGACTGACTGACT
Organism: Penaeus vannamei; assembly: GCF_003789085.1. NCBI lineage: Eukaryota > Metazoa > Arthropoda > Malacostraca > Decapoda > Penaeidae > Penaeus > Penaeus vannamei. Next base: position 127,519 of record NW_020869290.1, on the reverse strand, counting down.
AATTACTGACTGACTGATTGATTGACTGACTAATTGACTGACTGACTGACTGACCGATTGATTGACAGCATGGGTGACGCAAGCGGTGCCCCATGTTTGCTGTGGGAGGAACAAGCAAAAGTGAATGAAATGAGGGAGTGTGAGTGTGAAATTGATATGAGTGAGTGTGTATAAAAAGGTGAATGAGGAGAGAGTGAGTGTGAAATAAAATTAATAAATGAGTGAGTGAGTGTGAAATTAAATTGGAATGAGTGATGAGCTGAGTTTTGAAAAGTAAATTGAGTGAGGAGTTGCTTGTGTGTTAGTAAAGAGCATGTAGGGAGTGAGTTGTTGTTGTAATAAAAGTGGGGGAACGAAGTTTGAGTTGAAGTGGGGGGAAAAGTAGGGATTTAGTGAAAAGATTTTTTTGTTTTGAAAAAATGAGTTTGTGTATGTGAAGAGATAAAAAAGTT
>NW_020869290.1:124309-126805 GCF_003789085.1 Penaeus vannamei | reverse complement strand
GAGAGAGAGAGAGAGGGAGAGAATGGAGATGAGGAAACGGGAAGAAAGAGAAAAGAAAGAGATGAGAGAGATGGGAGAGAGAGAGAGATGAGAGGAGAGAGAAGAGGGAGAGGAGGAGAGAGAGAGGAAAGAGAGAGAGAAGAAGGGATGATGAGAGAGCGAAAAAGAGAGACAGAGTCCGAGGGAAAGCTGAGCGGAGAGAGAGAGAGAAAAAAGGACACGGAGCGTGAGGGAAGAGCAAAGGGAGAAGAGGAGGGAGAGCAGGAGAGAGCGTGAAGAGAATGGAGAGAGAGAGAGAGAGAGAGAGGAGAGAGTAGAGAGATCGAGAGGAGAAGAGAGAGAGAAAGAGAGAGAGAGAGAGAGAGAGAGAGAGAGAAGAGAGAGAGAGAGAGAGAGAGAGAGAGAGAGAGAGAGAGAGAGAGAGAGAGAGAGAGAGAGAGAGAGAGAGAGAGGAGGGTCGCATAACCGTCTCCAAGCCCTGTCATCCTATTGTCTAAATGTGGTTGAGCGCATTATCTCCCCTGGCCTCCCCTTCAAGCCTAACGTGCTATGTGCGCCGTGCATGTCTTGCTGCCGTTGGGCGTGATTCCCCGTGGCGGGCGGCTCGGTGCGTTCGCCTGCGGGTGAGGCAGGAACGATGGCTATTTTTCCGTTACCCTTTTCTGAGTTATGGCACTTTGATAGAGGTAAAATATATCAATGCTGTATATTCATCCCGTCCGTGCAGTTCAACAAACAAGCAAAGATTATAATTCATATGCTCGACATTATCCTCGGTCATTGGAATTCGTCCTTGGACCTCATTTGAGGGCCGAGGGCCTAAGGTTTATTCGTGTCCAAATAAAATCCTATCAAAGGCTTTCATGGCATCAGTCCTTTACCCTTTCCTCGCCAAGCTCTTCTCCGGCGTCCTTGTCACTCCTCCCTGTTTGCCTTCTGTCTGTGGGTCTGTTTCTGTGCCTGCTGCCATGACCTGCGCTGTGTGTCGTGTAGTGTTCACCTGCTGTTCAAATGGAAAAGGTGGCGAGCGCGCAGGGGCGTGTGTGTACCCAAGAAGACCAAATATAAATCCATATACGTCCGCTGCGGTACTTACAGTGGCGTGTGGCGACGGGGGTGAGGGCGGGAGGGAGGCCGTCGCCGCGTCGTCGTGGGGGAAGGGCGGCGGCGGCGACGAGGGCCACTTGCCGGCGAAGGGGAAGGCGCCCTCCCAGCAGAACGTCGTCGTGGGCGAGGGGAAGGAAGCGCGCCCGGTCGGCGACGAGGGAGGCGGCGAGGGCGCATTGCCCTTGAAGATCGTGGTGGTCGTCGTGGAGGTGACCTTCTTGCGGTACACGACCGAGGTGGTGAGCCGTTCGAGGGCGTCGCGGCGGCGCACCTTCTCCTCGCGCTCGTGGCACTGGACCTCCTCGTGGAACTGGTAGTGCTCGACGCGCTCGCGGCTCGGCGGGCTGCGGCGGGCGGCCTTCTCCTGCGGGCACACGCCGCTGAACTCCTTCCCTCGCCCGCCCTCCTTCGGCCCGACCCATCACGCGCGGCGCAAAACATGTCATGAAGTGGTCGCAGTGCGACGAAGTGGCGTAAGTTACGATGTGAAAATGGTCGGTGGTTGGCGGAGGCTGCGAGGAGCGCCCGCGAGCGATGGCATCCATCCCTCCGGGAGGATTTACGCCCGTCCACCTGTTACACTCTAGCCTTGATAACTGCCACGGCTGAATGGCTTTGGAACCTAAAGGATGGAGAGGGAAAGAGGGGAATATAGGTGCGAAGGAGGGAAAACTGAGAGAGAGAGCAGACGAGAGGAGAAAGAGAAAGAGCGAGTGATTAAAGAGGGGGAGAGAGAGGGAGAGAGAGAGAGATAGAAAGAGAGAGGGAGAGAGAAACCCATCGGTTTGGGAAAAAAACGCGGATTCGTTGACGCGCACCTTCAAACCGGAAATCTCTCTTAACGGGCAAGTGATTTAGCGATAGGCTCTTCTCATTCGCAAGTCGGTGACATGAACAATAATATTCGAGCTATCTGTTACCTGCCATCATCTCGAATCAAGCCCATTTCCCCAGCCCGAAAACCTCGATGCATTAGAGGAAAACGAAAACGCGAGGCCTTACCAGTGCCATGTACTAACCTTCCTGTAGAGCGACACTACTGTGACGTCATCCGCTAAGCAAACAAGAGGTGACGTCATTCCCGGGCATGACGTCAGGGCCACTCACCTGCAGTTTGTGCTGCGCCGAAGTGACGGTGTGGTCGTACACGATCTCCTCCTCGTCGTCTAGGATCGGCGGGGGCGGCTCTAGGGCGGCGCTTGGGCTGGTGGGTGGCGCCTGGTCGTGGGCGTTCGCGCCCTGTGGGTGGCCGTGGATGAGGGCGTCAAGCGCGGCCAGTGACTGCGCCCGCGGGCTGAGAGGGGGCGAGATCACGTCGCTCAGCTCGGCCGCCTCGGGTCGCCCCTCGACCTCCATCTCCGCGATGACCGCCTCCTCAGGCAGCGGCGC
>NW_020869290.1:103340-108340 GCF_003789085.1 Penaeus vannamei | reverse complement strand
GTGGCGTGTATTTTGTAAAGCTCTAAGTGGATAGATTTATTGTTGTCATTCCATCGTCGTTAGGGAAATATATTAGAAAGAAATACGGGATACTTTACATGCATTAAACGGAAACGATCTCCAGAAATGTAGCCGTATTCTCTTACCAAGTGAAGCCTTTCAAGGTGTGAATGTGTTTATTTGTGTGCGCGTGTTTGTGTGTAGTGATCTGTTTATATTTACGTGAGTGTTTGTTTATCTATGTATTTTTGACATGAGGCAATAGATAGCATTATTCAGATTTGAAGTCTAAATCCGTAGTCCCTGGATTCCCCGCAGCGCAAATTCAGGGAAGCCTTTTCAAGACAGTGTCCCAGTTTAAGTGGCGCGCCTTCCTATTCCTCTTTGTGGTTCGTAAAGATCTCAGTAGAAGGTATTTAGGGTTGGGATCTTTTTTTTAGTTCCGATCTGTGTCTGTGATGATGGTAAGTGAAACAGAGGTGTGCGAGGTGAACGAGAGGCGGCGGACGAATGAATGGCTGTGTCCCTGCAGGGGAGGGCACGGAGGAATTTCCCTTCGTAGGATGGGCGTGTTACGAGGAGTCACCACCGCGAGGGTCCGCCAGTTTCATTTTCCGTTGCCTTTCTTCGACAGAGACACTTCCCTTTTTATACTGTTGTCCTGGGCGATTGTAAATGATAGAATCTGTAGTGATATTATATCTGTTCTTCGATATGTTTTGTTTCTACTTTTGAAAGTAGATAGTGAAGTCTTTCCTAATATTAATATTTATCCTTCGTACAGATTAGCATCAAACGGCAGCCAACCAAGATATGCATGCAGTAATTGTGCATTCGCTGTCATCAACACGGATTCTACAAGTTCCATTTTTTCTGACTGGTTGATATTAATTGCATGTATATTACCACTGAAGTAACGCTCTAGAAAATCCGGGTATTCTCGGTTCAGTGGTATGACATCTATCAAGACTGATTTGATATCCATATTACTTTGGGAAATACAGTTCATCTGAAATATTGTGGTTTTGCTGCTCGTCTTGATTAATGCAGTGAAATGATGCCCTAAAATTTAGCCTCGCTGACCTTATCGTCGCCATGAACGAGTTAAGTGTCGGCAGTGCCCTGGAGGCTACGGCCTCTCGGCCTACTCCTCCCTCCTCGCTGGCTGTGGTTCCCTCCCATTTGGCGTCGGATTCGCCTTCGAGCGAGGACTCGCCCGCGAGCGACGCCTCGTCCCTCTCCCCGATGGAATGGCTCTCGCCCTCGGAGTCGCCCTGTGACCTGTCAGGCCTATCCAGCAGCCACAGCCTTACTTCGCCGGGGTCATGCATCGAGATTCCCATTCCTGGGTTAACTACACCTTTGGTCTCGCCCAGTGTACCGTCGTCCCTCCATAGCATGACTTCGCCTTCAGCTACAGTGTCTCCATCAGGAACTGCCCCACCTGTGCACTGCATTTCATCCGAGGACAGCGCTAGGTCATCTTCAAATCCCAAAGTACTAACTACAAGCTCTGGTTCAACTGACAGTGACTCAGGGTCAGGATGGAGCACGCCCTCTCCCGTCCGGAGCGTGGTTTCCAATCCGAGTGTCCCCTGCTCCTCTCAGAGCTCTCCCGTTTGGTCTTCCTCATCTCTCACTTCCTCGACTTCTTCCACCTCATCTCCACCCTCTGATGTGAAAAGGTACTTGGTTGCAACAGCAAATGGAAGGCGCAGTAGCGCTACAGATCTTGCCCAGACCAGAGCAACTCGCAGAAACCTTTGGGAAAATATCCGGGCTAACCCCAAGCTCAATAATAGCAAGTGCAGCTCTCACTGTCGCCACGGGAAGCGTTCAACTCCCACCACTGATGATGAAGATAGTGATTTCAGCTACAGCTATCCTGCCAGTCCTTTATCCCGCAACTCACCACTCTATAGGTGTCCTGTATCATCAGGTCCTCTCCTTTATGGACCTGCCAGCCCAATTTCTCAAAGAGAGCGTTCACGCTCTCCAAGTCCCATGCCTCGATCCAGAAAGAGATCCTCTCGGTCTTCTGTAAGTCCATCACACTCCCCAGGAAGCCCTTCAAGTGATCCAGTTGTTGACTCGGGGGAAGGACCTGAAGGTTCAACATCACACTCTTGTAAAACTCCAGCCTCAGCTTCACCTAGCCCTGTTGGCCGCCTTCCAAAGCATGATATTTCAAGTTCTTCAAAGGATACATATGCTCTATCTTTGAAAAATGCAGTTAATGAAGTAACAAAGTCTAGATGCAGTAACAGTGACACTACAAAGGGGAAACGACGGAGTGTTTCAAGCGTGGTAAGTAATGCCAGTATCAGCAGCAAAGCTTTCCGTAAGAAGCAGAACCATGGGGCCTCTGCAAGTTCTATAGATGGACATCGAAGTCCTGAAATTGTCATCACTGCAGACAATATAGATATCATCCTTAATGATGACTATGCCACTATGGATAATATAGAGAAAGGTATTTCATCAAAGAAATCAACAAGGCATCTCACAGATTTTACAAGCACCTCCCAAAATAACATCTCCAGGAAATCCCAGTCAAATCTGGAAGGAGGAAAGATCAAGAAACTCAGGGATCGTAAGGAAGATGGAGGGAAGGAGGAGACTGGCAATGATACAAGTGATAAGGATGAAAAGATTCCCACAAAAACTAGGAGGAAAAAGGCAAGGTCTAACAGTCTTGCACATGAACAATGCAGATTATCTTTGAAAGAGAATATCTCAAACTCAGTTCAAAACCTCAGTGGCAAGGATTCATCTGCATCAAACAGGATTAGTTGCAGTATTCCTAGTTCCCTCCATACTGTTTGCAGTGGAAGTGATAGCAGCCCAAAGCACACTAACAAGAAAAGTAGTAGGCCTGCTAGTAGAAGCTCCAGCAGGAATGCTAGTAGGAGTGTTAGCAACAGCTTGTGGGATTTGACTGTTAGAAAACCTCTTAGTCACTGCAGCACTCCATCCCCTTCACGTGACGCCACCACAAATGCAGAGAAGTGGCGGCGGGCTAGTTTAGGGACTGTAGGTATAGTGAGGAGCAGATCTTCCACACCAAAAGATAGAGATAATAGCAGACGTAACTCAGTCACTAACACCAACAGCGGTAGTACCTGGAGTCTTTGGGGAGGGGGAGGGAAGAGTAAGAGTATCACTTTTGGCCCACCACCCCCCATCACTACCACTGTATCCAGGACCACCCCCCTACTTTCCAAAACCACTGCTACATCAAAGACAGGACCCCCCATATCGAAGACTCAGGGAGCCATACCCAAATCCAAAAACACCTCATCCAGTATTTCAAAAGCTGGAAAGTCGGTCAGCAATGCCATCAAGTTTGGTAATACACTCAAAAAAGGGACTCAAAAGAACCCAACTATCACTCCCACAGAACTCGACCTACCCTGTGTGTCTCCTAGGCAAAGGCATGCAGGGCTGAACAGAAAAGTCGGCAGTAGAAAGAACAGTGCTGCATTGGATTCAAGAATGAGTCCAGATAATGGTGCTCATATCAGGGATGCTTCAAGATACAGCCCTGTTGGAGACCACACGAATTGTTCGCGCAGTGCTCGAGGAAGTACAAGCAGCCTGCGGGACAGTGCCGTGGATACCAGTGGCAGTGGGTGGGACAGTAACATAAGCTTAAAGGACAGCTCCATGGGCAGCAGTATCAGTTTAATTGACAGCTCTATGGGTAGTTCCATGAGCCTTTATGATAGTGCAATGGGAAGCTCCATAAGTCTAAGAGACAGTATAATGGGTAGTAGCAACAGCTTGAGACATTGTTCCATCGGCAGCAGCTCCAGTCTACGTGACAGTGCCCTTGGTAGCTCCACAAGCCTTGTATATAGCACCTTGGACAGTATTGCCAGCTATAAGGACAGCACAATGGGTAGCTGTACCAGTTTAATAGATGATTTAAAGGGTAGCAGTGCTAGTCTGATAGATATGCCCATGGCTAGTAGCAAGAGTCTTACTGACAGTGTCCTAGATTTAAGCAAGGAAAATGTGTGTAATACAGCAAACCTGAAAGATAATATCGGTAGTGCAACTGAGAGTCATACAAATATCCAAAGAGATGGCTCAAGGGGTAGTACTACTAGTTTAAAAGACAGTATTCTTTATAGTAGTGTTCATTCATTGAAAAGCATGGGTAGCACTACGAGTTTGAAAGAAAGCGCCTTGGCAAATCCTTCTAATTTGAGAGATGCAGGTAGTATTGCCAGTCCTAGACAAGATGACATGTATAATAGAAAAGATGAGTCCTTAGAGAATGGGAGGAAAATGTGCAGAGCTTATAGCCGTGCAAAAAGCATGACAAACCTCAGAGATGATTCACTCTTTAGCACTGCAAGCTCTGGGTATGTTGATATGGTAGATGCATATGTTACCAGACAAAAAAATGGTGTCATGTATAGTGCTGCTAACTTGAGAGACAAAACAACAGGTTCCCGTCTACGACATGGCATACTAGGCAGTGCCACTAACTTGAGAGATAGTGCCATGACCTGTAACCAAAATCTCAGGCATGGTGTGATAGGAAGCACCACCAACCTACGAGAAAAGCTCACAAGTAATACTCCTCGTCTAAGGCATGGTGTTGCAGGAAGCACTACTGATGTCAGAGATAGTCTCTTAAGCAAAAGCAATATCATTCGATATGGTGGAAATGGCAGCACTACCAACATCAGAGACAGTACAATGGGCAGCACTGTTAGTCTCAGGCATAGTGCCATCAGTGACCTGATTGATAGTGCTATTGGTCTTGCCACAGATACTATATTTAATACCAACTTGCATGACACTGATGAAAGCAGTAACTCTGAAGATGAAGATACAAACCAAAGATATGGCTCTTTGTGGAACAAAGCAAGAGAGCTTTTGACTAGAAAGAGTGTGGCTGACTTAAGTAAGAGTGCAAATTCTTTGAATGGCATAACTGCATATGACCTGCTTAAAGTGCCACATGGCCAACCTGATTTAATGATGAG
>NW_020869290.1:95840-98340 GCF_003789085.1 Penaeus vannamei | reverse complement strand
CGATGGGAATGGCTGCATGCGAGGCGGGACAAGGGCTGCCTTTCGGTGCGGTTTTTGATTTACCTTTGGAGGAGGGGGGGGGGGGTCGCTGTGCTTGTTATCACCGCCCCCACCACCCCCACACACACACCTGTATGTATGAGATGGATTCGGCGAGGCCGGTGCGCGCTCTCGGAGGACTTTGGTTCTGGCGCCGTTACAGCGAGTGGTGTGTGTGTGTATAATGTAAGTAGATATCTGTATAAATATATATATAAATATAATATATAAAATATATATGAATATATTATGTATAAATATAAATATTTACACACACACACACACACACACACACACACACACACACTCACACACACACAGATTATATATATAATATAATTATAATATATATATATATATATATATATATATATAATTATTATAATATATATATATTTGTGTGTGTTTATACATACATACATATATGTGCATGTTTGTGTGTGTGACTACATGTATGTGTTTATATGTACAGGTGTACACATGCATGTACATAAACACGTGCATCCATTGTGTATACACGTTATTTCATGTTTTTCGAAAGGGAAAATGCGTTGTATTGAAAACTAGTGACCTTCCTGCGCGCCCGTGTTTGGCGCTGAAACCCCTGGCGGCGGCCTTCACCCGATGCTTGCGGCCTGCGCTCCGCTTCTTGCGAGTCTTCCCTAATCCTGTAAGCCTTGTTTGCACGCCATTGCGCCCTTCCTGGGGTTGGCCTTCTTGTGCGGGCTACGGACGCCCAGGGCCGTCCAACCGCCTGCTTGCTTGCGGGCGGCACGAGGCAGCGGGAGGGCTTCGCACCCGAGCAAGACGCGCGCGCGCACATGCACATATCTGTCAAGATGCGAGGCCACCTCTCGGGACGCATGGGGAAGCCGACCAAATCCAGCGTGCGGCCTGCGCCAAGACCCTTTCCGATTTCGTTACTCGACATACATGCGAATGTCCCGGCTTCCGATCCTCTCCGGAGCGTTGTCAAGAGCTGCCCTTGGGGATCCGAGGAAATGCTCTTGGGAGCGAGATGTGCGTTTACACAGCCAAGCATGATGCCGAGTGGGGTAAAGGGGTGAAATGAATATGTAACGAGAAAACTGTGTATATCGAGGCCGGTTGAAATATAACAGACCACCAAGAAATGGAGGGAAGGAATGTTTAAGGAAAAACAAATTACATCCTCCAATGGCGTTTCCCGAGATGGGGTTGTTGACGTCTGCATAGAAAATGACACCTGCCCGGGAGACATAATTACAGGTGTCCATCCTCTCCCGTTTTCTCTTAGAGTGGCTTACTTGCGTTTCCAGTCAAGTTTAGCTTAGTGTCGTGGTGTGCATTGAAGATATTTTGTACTCGTGTGTCTTGGGGATCTGTTCATTCACTTTTATCGGTGTGTTTAGTATTTCCTTTTTCGGAAGGCGTTAATATAATGGTCCAAAACTCCACACTTGGCAACCGCGTCTGATGAGGCAACAGATAGGCCATTTAATCTAAATAAAAACTCGTCTGGGCTAAAATCGGCAACAAAGCCCCATTCCACCGATAGAGAGCCACCTTCTCCGTAGTCAGAATACCCAATAGCTAAAATGCACAATCAAAGGCCCTTAGAAGACCCAAGAAAAAAACGAAAACATAAAATAAATGAAATAGTGAGGAAAAAACTCGATTTGGAAACCCGTCCGCAGCCTCCTTTCCCTTCGAGACACAGTAGTACCAGAGCGCAGGTGTGGGATGGGGCGCATGTGCAGATGTTTCCGTAAGGTAAGATGTGGCCGCATTAACTAGGTTAGAGCGGAACAGGTGTTTTCGACAGGTGTGTTTTTAACGGCTTTCCCTTGGGTCTAATTACTAACTTTGTGGGTTTTGCTGTTTTTTATTATGCTTCATGAGCTATGCTTTTAGGATAGGTGGGGGGAAGGGGGAGGGGTTAGGGAGGAGGCTTGACCTATGATGACCTGACGGGGAGAGGTGGTCCCTTCTGCCCTCGAATTTTAAGGTGTATTTTTATCCCCATTCAAGCTTTGTTTTATATTGTGAATATGACTTTTTCCGTATTAAGATATATTTACCGTTATATGGGATTAAATTTCTCTCTCTCTCTCTCTCTCTCTCTCTCTCTCTCTCTCTCTCTCTCTCTCTCTCTCTCTCTCTCCTCTCTCTCTCTCTCTCTCTTCCTTCTCTCTCCTCTCTCTCCCTTCATCTCTCTCTCCTCTCTCTCTTCTCCTCCTCTCTCCCCTTTTCCCTCTCCCCTTCCTTAGCCCCTCCCTTCGCCTTCCCCATCCCCATCCTCTTCCGCACTCCCTCTCTCTCCCTGTCTCTCGTCCTCCTTCTTTGTGTCTGCGTTTCCCAAATATATCTCGCGCACACGTGTCGGCCAGGTTGTAAACAGGCGGCCTTATGTATACGCGGGCGATCTGTGGGCGGGGGTCGGTTTGTATATGAGCTGCTGGTGCGAGGTTGAGAGGGCGGA
>NW_020869290.1:80840-85840 GCF_003789085.1 Penaeus vannamei | reverse complement strand
GCGCACTGTTAAAATTTTGTCAACTAGCAGGTTAGAACCTATTACCTTTTCTTTGATTGGATGAAAATGTATAAATGATGAATTTATATACCCCTTGTTTCTTTAATGATTGGTATCAGTTTTAGAGCAAATAGGGAAAACTTTAGAAAATCCAAAGCCTTCATCACTTGGTGGAATATGATCCTGAGCATAGGGATAATGTCCTCTTTGTAACTAGTGCACCTCCAATCATAGCTAATGGATGGTACCTTTCACCCTGCAAAATTCTTTGTGTATTCCAGTCATCCCTGCCTCTCCCCCATTTTTCATGACAACATATGATACCCCGGCTCTCAGTCAGATTTCTCCATGATGGCATGATCCAATCACCTGTTCCTCAGCCAATTATATTTTTATGATGTAATGGTCTCAACATTAGGATCCAAGGGGTTTATTCTTAAGATTAAATTTTATTAGTTTTATTTTGTTGTAGCATAATTTATTCGTATGATGTGTTTTTACTGTACATACACATGGTTTCATACTATATTTTGTGCTATCTGTGCCATTATTATATTTGGATTGTTTATGCAGTACATCATGCTTGATGTCCATATTCCATCAGAAACTTTGTGCATGTATAAGATGTATATAGTATATCTAAAAATGTACAAAATAAATGGGTGTTCCCCCAACTACAGGTTTTGGTAGAAGACGGAGTTCACTACCTAGAGGATGGACACTTCTGGGTGGAGGTTCCTGGCCTGCCAGAAGAAGATGAGGAAGATGAGCTGGATCCAACACTCCCCTTCCACCAGCACACTCGCCTTACTTTCTCCAAGGATCCCATTCAGGTCTCTGAGTTTAAGTATCCTAATTAGAATCTCAGACTAGTCATTGTATTTTTTGTATAAAGAGCTTATGTTCTATGATTTGGTAAAGGTATTAACACCTGTTCAGTGATCACTATTTCATTTAATATGAAATTTCACTTGAGAGTATAACCTTTCTCTCCAACAGGTATTCAGCACCTATTCTGTGACAGAGTATGACCGAAAGAATGATGAGGTTGACCCTGTTGCTGCCAGCGCTGAGTATGAATTGGAGAAGAGGGTCGAGAAGATGGATGTCTTCCCAGTTGAAATTGTAAAGGGTAAAGAAGAATTTCTCTCTCTGTGCATGTATTTATATCGTACAACTTATAGTCTAGTAAACAGTCATTGACAAGAAGCAGCTGATAAGGAAGCTAGAAGCTCACCCAAAAATCTAAAAAACAAAATTAACAGGTGAAGGAGGCCTTGGTCTCAGCATCATTGGCATGGGTGTTGGGGCCGATGCTGGTGTCGAAAAATTAGGCATCTTTGTGAAGACGATAACTCCAGGTGGAGCTACGGAGAGGGATGCAAGAATACAAGTCAATGATCAGGTAAATCTCCCTTTTGCAGAATTATAGTTAAGATATAGAATAAAGATTTAAGATACATGTGCATATCATTGTTATTATATAGAATGGAATATAAATAGTGTAATTAAGGGAGATGAAGAGAAGGGGGTCGAAAGTTGTAGATGATGTTTTATGTAAGTATATTTTTTTCCAGATTATTGAAGTTGATGGAAAAAGTCTGGTTGGAGTAACACAAGTTTTTGCTGCTTCTGTTCTAAAGAACACTAGTGGCCGTGTGCATTTCCTTATTGGTAGAGAGAAGGACCCAGAAAATAGTGAAGTAGCTTTGTTGATTAAGCAGTCATTGCAGGTATGTTCACATTGGTACAATGAGAGATCTGCATGATTTGCAACATGGTTCAGGGCTCCCAGATGCTTTTGCTTTCTTCAGGTGTTCTTCTACTTCCTTTTCCGAAGAAATTTTAATTTTGTTGTATCTGTGCATCAAGTTTCTGTCTTTTCTTTCCTATAAAAAGATTGTCTATGTCTGCTAGATCAGCTGTATGTACTGGTACAGGAAAATTGTTATTATTAAAATTGTGGATAAAATGTATGTTTTACATCATTCTGTTAATTTTAGTTAGATATCTAGAATTCATCAAGTTCTTCTGTGCAGTTTTTCTTGTGTTTTGTGATGCTCTACTTGATAGCAAGTGACACCATTAGATACTGCCAGTGATCCATATTTCACTTTCATACTTTGTTAGTTAGAAGCCTAGATAGGATATAATAAATGGTGCAGTAGATGTCATAGGAGAATATATATCTTAGAAAAAGGTTTGGAAGTACCAGCAATTTTTTAATGGATTCATCATGTGTTCTGAGTTTGTGCTGAGAGTCACCAGTGCTGTATGATAACTGCAATAGATGAAAGAGAACCTTTAATATTATGTGACAGAAAATATTGCTCTCCTTAGTATGAAGGATGGTTTCCTTTCAACTAAGAATATTGTAGCAGAGCATTCAGAATCTTCACATAGTTTTCTTCTGCTACTTGCAAAAGGATTTTGCAGGTGAAGCTTCAAGGTACTGAATTAGCTAGAGCCAATATATATATATATATATATATATATATATATATATATAATATATATATATATATATATATTATATATATATATATATATATATATATATGTGATGTATGACCATCAATGATTTTTAAGTAGGCATAGCTGCTAGAGAGACATTTACAGCTTTAAAGAAATTGCAGGAAAAGCATACTGTATACAAACAAGTATTCCCATGATGTGACATCTTTATTTTTCACAGCAGTATGGATAATAATTAAGGAAATACATGTCCTTGGATTCATTTGAGTTTTGTGCCAAGGATCAAATGTAAAATATTGACATTATAACAAGTTAAAAGGTTTACTAAGAACAAAACAACACAAGGGAATTGTTAAATTATATGAAAGCAAACCGGATGAGTTTAGAAGGATTACCTTGATGCAGTGTTTGATGGAACCCATAATTTACCTCATGAGCTGGAGACATATTGTTTGTTTCAATGGATTTCCCTCCAGTAATAGCTCTTCATCAATGTGTACATAGTTTTAGTAAATAAAGTCTTCCCCACTTGTGGTGTTTACTGTTTATTACCTACAGTGAACATATATTTCATGTAATTATTCGCACATGAGAATAATCAAAGACTTTATGTGTTGGGCATGTTGACTAACTGTAATTGCTTACTATGTCACACTGCTGTGCGGGTGTTGTATTTCCATAATCCTGCAATTAAACTGAACATTATTGAGAGATAGTGAAAATAAACAGTAAAGAATGAATAAAGAGAATAATTAGAAATATTATACAAAACAGTACTAAAAGCAGAAGGGACTTTGTAGTAGTTAAAAAGTTTCAACACTGCTAGCCTGGAGCAAATTCTTGGTTGAAAATGTGTTCTTGTTGAAATAAAACAAAAGGTGGTAAACCAGTGCATGTATGTACTGTAACCTGGATGTATTCACTCCATCTTATAAAATGAAATAATGAAAGATTAGTGTTTTTGAAGATGTCAATTCTTTGAAATGCTAAACTGGTGATAACGTTTGATTAATTGTGGAAAAAGATATTAGAACAAACTATGTATACATTTGATAAACTAGAAACCAATGATATAAGAGTGGATGAAAATAAAAGGAATCCTGAAGGTGATTAAGATTTATTCATTATCACAGTAATATATCTAAAAGCTCCGTAATATATGATGCAACCAGTGATTATCTAAAGTTGAAAAGTTTTTGTCATTAGGCCTTTTAAAGAAACTTTTTCTTTTAATAAGCAGTCTGTATATGTCTAACATACTGCCTGTACCCAAAGCCTGAAAGCATGTGACATATTTCTTAACATTTTTTAAAGATATTGGGAGCCCTGTTGTGGACATTGGATAGATAGCCAGACATATCTTTGTCATGCATGTGCACTTGGAAAAAATAAGACATATTCTATTATACTCTTCTGATCTATCCAGTAACAATCTTCTTCAAATATCTATTTGGTGTCTCCATTTTCTAACTCTAACTTCTTTCTTTTATCATGATTGATTTTCGCTTTCTCATTTGCATGCTATTAACCAGCCACAAGCCTATTGAAGCATTACTGTATATATATTTAAACTTATATCTTCTATTATTTAGATATATGAATGAGTCATGCAATATTTTAAAAATTTATATCATAACATTATTGCAAACATTCATGATTATGAAATAAACAAAATGTAAACTGTATAGGATATATTTAGAAAAAAAATGAAGGATAACTTTGAACTTGGTATTGGGCCAATAGATATTCTTAAGCATTTTTCTACACATTTAACCAAAGGCTGACATGGAGAGAGAAGAGCGTCGACGAGCACTGGGTGGTCCAGACTATGATCCCCATGCAAATCATGGCCTCTTTGACCCCCTTTCTTCCCCTTCGGAGGAGAATTCCCGTTCGGAGGACATGTCAATGCACCACAACAACTATTCATATATGGAAGGAGGCTCATCTCCCACATCCCCAGATGCTGTGTCACCTCCAGCTGAGGTATTTGATTTGGAGGGTGACACATCTGACACCTCGCCTGATAATGATGTAGCGATGCTGAAGCTGAAGCTCAAGGAGGTGAGTGATAAGGGCTGTCTACAAAGATAAGCTTCAGGAGAAAGTTGTCCTATTATTACACTGATTATAATGTAATATGACTCCAGGGAAGTGGATACAGATACATACAGAAATATATATATATATATATATATATATATATATATATATATATATATAATATATATATATATATATATATATATATATATATATATATATATTATATATATATATATATATATATATATTATATTTATATATTATATATTTATATATTTATATATTTATATATTTATATATTTATATATTTTTATATATATTATTATATATTATATATTTATATATATATATATATATATATATATTATATATATATATATATATATATATATATATATATATTTATATATTTATATATTTATTTATATATACATATATATATATTATATATATTTATATATATATATATATACTGATGA
>NW_020869290.1:69043-76543 GCF_003789085.1 Penaeus vannamei | reverse complement strand
GTGAAACGCGAAACCAGATGAGTGAGCTGGAGGAGAAGCTACAGGCCAAGACTACAGAAGTGTCTACCTACCAGGACATGCTGGAGCAATCTCAGGGACAGTACATTGTATTGGAGAAGAAATATTATAAGGCTAAAAAAATAATTAAGGGTAAGAGTTTTCTATTTTTTCTTTAGGCCTTGCAACAGCTTTGATAACACTTACAGATTTTTGTTGCTTTTCTTGCAACATATAATATCTTAAATAAGGTTTAATTTAGGTTTTGTGGAGCTATAGAATGCAACATAGTAAGAATTAACTGGATGATAAATCTAATACTTTCTTGTGCTCTCAATAGAGTATCAGGGTAGGGAACGTGATTTCTTGCACCGTGAGGAGTATCACATAACTCAACTTGAGGACAAGGACTCGCACTACAATGCGCTCGTGAAAGCACTCAAGGATAGGGTGAGTTGACTTAAAAGTTATTGTACTGAGGTATTGTTTATGCTGACAGAATTGATATACCTTTAGATTAAAAACATTGGGTGTTTGTAGTAGCAAAAGCTAATAAGCCTATGATTAAACATTCTACCATAACCTCTTTAATACGGTAGTAGGTTTGATGTAGATAAATATATAAGTAGATATGTACTCTATAATTTGAAGTTGGTCACAGACTTGTGTGTTACCTATCTTTTTGTTAAATGTATGCATGGTTTGTACCTGTAAAAGGAAATACCGAAGTCACATCATTTAATCAATACCCCAAGAAAACTTTAAATTCCTTTGTGTTCGTTATTAACATGTAAATTTGTCTATGATACTTTTAGGTTTTGTAACTTTTCAATTTTCTTAAACAAACTCCACTTTGCAGGTTATTAGTTTAGAAGCAGAATTAACAAATGCACAGAAAACGGCAGGTCTCCCAGTACAGGTTCCTGCTGATGCAAATACACAGCCTGCTTACTGGCAATTACAGCAGAGTGCACAATCTGCCAAGGTAAGCCACTGATTGTCATCTTAAAGGGATGTTAAACTTTTTGTTTTACAATAGAGCAATGGTTCCCACCGTTATTTAGTTGTGTGGTGAAAAACCTGCAATATGCACCATTGCCCACCTTGTCTTGAGTTACTTAAACTCAGTCCATGAAGAAATTCAGCTTACTGATTTATCAGTTTGTTGAGATATATACATGTTCTATGTGTGTGAGTGTGAAGATATATTTGAGGATGGTCTTAAAAGATTCTTGTATATACAAACCAGTTTTGAAAGATACACTACATATACATAATTTTGTTAAGAAAATACATAAATGTTGGGAACTGTTGCTGTAGAGTAAATGGGCTCTCCTAAGGGATAATACTTGGTCTGGGAAGTGTATATGTAGGTAGATGATTTATTTATACTATTTATATATATATACTCAGTACATAAATATTAGGTATGTATATAGTCAAGGGCAGAATATTTAGTTGGTATTGGTGTCTGGTTTTAAGTTTAAAACTGTGGAAATCTTGAGAGGAGTATCATACATCGTTCAGCTGCGAACAGGAAGTTGCAGGATGTCTGGTGGTATAATTTTTTTGTTTGTACGCCTGGCCTCCATTTGAACCATTCTATTACATTTAAGAATCTAAGTGTATTCTGATAACTTAGTAGATGACAACCTTGATGATTGATGAAAGAAGATTTAAGTAATAAAAAAAAAAATCTCTGTGTTTGCTCATGTATATTTTAGTAGTAGTAATGATTTATCTTTATTTTATTTATTCATTTATTTATTTTTTTTGTGCCAAAGTGGTTGATATTACTGAGGTTCACCAGATGTTGGCCAGGCATGGTAGCTCTATTTGTCTTCCCTTATATGGAAAAAGCACTGTGGAATGGGGCTGGCTGCACTATTCATATTTCCTGCACTTTGGTCTCGGTAAAAATTGAAGCATTACATGACATGAAAGTAATAGATCAGTGTGAACATCTTTATTATTTTCAAGACAGTTCTTCACCAGTGATATATTATATATCATTACAATATTTGTTATAGATAGAGACATGCAATTTGTGCTTTAATGGCAGCTGAGGCTATTGTGTGATATGACAACTAATAAGACTTTTAGATAGATATTCATTACACACTATTTGCACTCGTCTCATGTAGATTTGCATATATGTTATTCTCATTGTTCACTTACCTTTTTCTTTTAATATATTCATTTTCTTTCCATTTGGGAAGTCCTATTTTTTATTTATAATGATTTACCACTCACTTTATATATTCTAGATGTGATGCATGGAGCAGCTATATTCTGTTGTAGATTGTATTTTGATTGATCTATGTCTTTCTCTTTATACAGAGTGATTTGGTATTGTAGAGGCAAAAGCTTGTATTGCTCAGCACTCGCCAAAAGCGGAATCTAGTTGAATAAACGCTCTCAAGCTTTTGTCTTTTTAAGAATGTTCTATGATATCAAATTACAACAGACCTTCATATCATCTGTTTGTTCTTTTTTATATTTCCTAGAACTTTTATAGAGAGAGAAAGAGAGAGATTCAAAAAGAGAAAAATAAATGAATGTGGCATAGAGTAGATACCTGAATGCGGAATGCTGATGTTATTTGATGTAGTTGTGATGTTCTCTGTGTCAGCATGCACGGAACCTTGGACCCCATCCTGAACGTGGTAGTCCTCTGTACAACCATTAGAGTAGCCAACCCTCCCTCCTCATCACTACTGGACACTACCACTAGTGTCCATAATTTTGTGTTTAATGGATGTTGTTAGTCATCCTTCCCTCAAAATTGTTGTTGTCTTTTTATGTGTTCCATTTCATAATTTTGATAGAGATGTGACTCCCCCTGATAAATTTGCCTGTTTAACATAGACTAGCTATTTTTCTATTTTTATATAGATGTTTGAATTTTGAATACTTGATGGAAGTTCCATTTTCCATATTTGATACTTGTCCTACATGTGTATTAACTAAATAACATGAGTAATTAATGTCACATGTATATTAACCAAATGATTATGTCAAAAGGAAAATCTTCCACTATAAAATCTTTTTGTATATATGTATCTACAGATATACAAATCTGTATAGGAAACGATGAAGAAGGCAGAAAACAGACCAACAAAAAACACATGTCCATATTTTACTTTAGATTCAGCTCTCATAGGGTTGAAAGAGTTTGCCAGATTGTAGTATTTTCTGTTTCACATTAGGCCGAGGCTACATGTTCAGGAACACTCTGGTTAATGAAAGTGTATATGCATGCTTGGACAGTATCCTGCTTTTTTTATAGAAGGATAATAGTTACCTTGATGGCAAATTTGCAACCTAAGTGTAGCACAAAATGTCTTGAGTGCCATTTCATCACATATCACCACCTCTTTTTGTTTTTAATTTGATACCTTTTCTAAGATGTCCCCTGTGTTTATTCTAAAACCATCCTGCAGTTTTGTGTGTTCTGATTAAGAGGATGGAATCTTGTTTTAATATTGATAGGTTATTTTGTTTCATTTTTAATTTGCCTAATGACTGGATTAGTATAATAAAAAAAATGTACCCTTGTAAACCTGCCTTGTTTTTTTGTCAGTGATTCTGTCTTATGCTTTTATACATAATTTTAGAAAATAAAAACTAAATGCATTTAAAAAATGAAGGATAGGCACAAATACGGATCCATTTCCCCGTATACCCCCTTTTTTCTTTTACTAATTGAAAAGACCTACAAATAAAAATCCATATATGCACTCAGTGACATACCTGCCTTGCACAAACAGCATATTGCATAAACAGCATACAGTCCAAATACGCATATTACTGTACCATTGCCGATCCTGCTGTTATTATGGCCATGTCCACCTGCACTGCTCATAAGCTCGCAACCCCCTCCTTGCCTGTCTAGCAGCCTCCCCGCAAGCCCAGTCTCTGCACACTCGACCCAGAGATATCGGACACGGAAACTTCTGACACCGGCAACTCAGAGGGCGACAAAGCCAACACTGTAGAGCGCAAGGTGGGTGGGCTTTGGTGTATGAGGGATGGAGTATAAGAATTTGTTTGGCCTCCATGATCAGGTTGATTTTTTTTTCTGCTTTTTCTTCTTCTTCCCTCTCCCTCTTTCTATCATCTTATTGTTCTTTGTAGTGGATCCTTAGTATTTTTTATTGCTGTCCATTTTTATAAGAGAAAAACTCTAAAGTCTTGTCTCTATTTTGCATCTTTGTGTTATGGCTGGAAACCCTTTTTTTGTTTTTTGTTTATATATGTGTGTGCAGGTGTGTGTCTGTATGTGTGCATGCATGTGTATGTGCCCTTGTGTGTATACATGAATGTGGTTGTGTGGAAATGCATGAGAGCTTGAGAGCATGTTTAATTTGCATCTGGGCATGAGAATATTGGTAATGTAAGAGTTGAATGTTTGTGTTGAATGTAATGATTGTGAGTGAGTTTTCTCTGAAGAAGGATTCCCAATTACTAAGTGATAAGTTGTAATCATCTATTGTAGGAGTATTTTGTGCTATTTTGAATTTTAATTCTAGTATGAATTCCCTCATAAAAGGGTTCTGTACCCCTGAAAAATACATTGATGTTTATCTTTCATCTTTACACTACTCTCCATTATTTTATGCTTGTAAATATAGATTTTTTTGTGGTGTGATAACAGGACATATTTTTTTTACAAAGAAGAAAGAAAAGTGCTGTGGAAGAAAAGTGATGATAATGTAAATATTTTTTCCATACATCTACACTTGTGTTTGAGAGGGGTTATGGTATGTATTTACAAACATTTTACAATCAGTTTATCCCTGTGCATGATTCCATTCATAGCTAAAGGAAGTATGTGACTGATGAGGTCCATGGGTTAAGTCAGTGTTAGTTGTAAAATATCAGAGTTAATTATGATCAACTTTGTATATAGAGAACAGATTGGAGTTATGACATTATTAGTTGAATATTTCATGCTCTGTTCTCAAGACATTTCTCTGATGTAAGATATGTAACAAAGCTTGTACATACAATATTAGTAACAAGGTGAAGATTCCTATTTCTTCTCGACCTACTTACACTGGGCAATTGATTCCACAGATGCCAGTGAAGGAGGAGTTAGATGAGGCAGTTCCTCCCCATGAGCTACTGGATGTGTCAGCAAGCCGAGCAAAGGGAGAGCTAGCAGCAAGGGGGGGTCTGGCCAACCGTCACCTCCCATCCCTGAAAAAGACCACCAGTATGAGTAGTGCTGGGAGTCAAGTAAGTAACTTCATCGTTTTTTTTTTTGTCATATTTATCTGTATTTTGATTGGAAGTTGACTTTTTCTTTTTTCAAATACTCTATAACTATTATGAAAGGATTGAAACCAATAAAAAATTTACATTTTTGGATATTTTATGGTAGCATGTTATTATAAGTTAGATGGTGTTTCTTACTACAGAGAAATGTATGCATCACAGAGTCAAAATCGACATACTAAGTGAATTACTCAAACAGGACCACAGCCTGGATGACAGCAGTCTGGATGATGACCTGCCAGAATCCCAGAAGCATGTGGCAACGGAGCCTATGCAGGACCTTCAGCAGGACGTAGGGATACGGAGGTCAGCCGATATCCTGGAGTCTCCTTTACCCCCTCCCCAGAGCATCCTGCCACCCTCTAGTATGGTCAAATCCACCAAAACCCCCCACCACCTCCCCATACAGTCACTTAGGTAGTCCCCCTCCATACCAGCACCCACCTGGCCAGTTCAGCTCTGGCCGCCAGCCCTTAGCACCCTCCCATGCCCTGCCTGATCCCCCCTCTAGCTTGCCAATGCGACCCCTTGGTGCGGGGATGGATGGCCAGCCCCACCACGACACCCAGTCAGAGTCACGACCTGAGATTCCGTACCGGCACCCCCCACCTGTTGCCCGAGTCCTGCCGGTCAACAGAGCCGAGATTTCCGAGTCGTCTAGCTTGGCCTCGCACTTAGCCAACCGCACACCTCAGCAGCAGAGTTTAGCTGAGCAACTGAAGGCTCTCTTGGCTGAGAGGTGAGAAGGTCCCCAGATCCAAGTTTCTCATAAGCAGTGTCTTACAGTGACAGACATGCACAGTTTTGAACTCAGTTTCATTAATTTATTTTTTTGAGAATTAATTCAAAGGTATTCCCAGTCAGCACTAGGAATTTGTATATGCAGATTAGTTTATCAATTGGAATATAGTGGTCATGGGTCACTGTTCAGGTCTTTAAACAGTTTTGTTACTGCCATTGGCTTGGATGTTGTCACAAAACACCCACTTCTCTGGAAACAATATTTATTCCTTTAAGATATATGTTGGCAAGTCATTTTATACATATTTGTAAAAGTAGCATTATCAGAATCTTGTTTCAATTCTACAAAAGAAGATAGTGTGTAAAAGAGATTACATAATTTACGGAAAGTAATTTATTCTATAAAGTAACTTTTAATCATAGGAATGGAATTCTTAATACATTTTATTTTTTGTAGTACTTGAAAAAAAATGAAGAAAAAGATCTCATTGCAGGTAGAAATCAGCTGCAAATAGCATAACAATTGTCCAGATTCCTTAGATATCCCCTAAGATTTTTTATCTTAAATTATGTGAACATAACAAGTAAGCCGGTGGGGTTGGAAGAGTAATACTGTAAAGTTGGTTTGTATCATATGGCTGCAGAGGTTTGTTAAGTTCTCAAAACTTCAATCCCTTGACTACTAAAAGGCCTGCATGCTATGTCACTCATGTTTACTTCTTTGTTGCAAGAATGCACCCCCCAAAATATTTTATAGATGTCCCAGATTGGCATGTTTTGGATTATGTTTCAAAATTTTCTCCTCCTGATTATACAATTTATATTCAGTACTATGGATATTTGAAAATACATTTTACATTCTGTACTTTGCATATGATAACATTTCTTAATTAGTACTGCCTAAACATTCGTTGATTAATGAATCGTTAAATATCACTATTTTTTTATATACTTTCGAGGTTCTAATACAAGCAGGATATCAGCTGTTAATGTTCATCAAAGGGAATTAATAAAAATAGTGTTTAAAGGTACTTTAAAGTGTGCATCGTAGATGCTGTTGTTACCATAGTGCAAAACCTGAAAGTTCAAGTTTATCATTTAAGGGGTTATTATGGCAAGAAAAAAAGATAATCCCTTATAACTGATTTAAGGTCAGTGGTCCAGTGGCACATTCTTTCTGGAGAGTTATGTAGGGATGGTATGGCTTTATCTAGGATGCTTTACTTGAATATTGCAGTATAATTACTAGAAGGTTTAGGGAAAGAGCTATTGATACCTTTTCCTTGTAAAGATTGTTGGTTAGGGTTTCTCATTGTGCCTAAGAGGGTATGCAACACCTGGGATATTCTAACTAAACCATTTGGAGTGTTGTGTTGAAACTTTATAGGTAAATAACTAACTATGTTGCATACATTTTATAAAGACTGAATGATGCATGTATACTTATATGTATACATATATGTACACATGTATGTATGTGTC
>NW_020869290.1:50000-55000 GCF_003789085.1 Penaeus vannamei | reverse complement strand
AGTTAGATAGATAGATAGATAGATAGATAGATAGATAGATAGATAGATAGATAGATAGATAGATAGATAGATAGATAGATAGAGATAGATAGATAGATAGATAGATAGATGGATGGATGGATGGATGGATAGATAGATAGATAGATAGATAAATACATACATACATACATACATACATACATACATACACACACATACACACACACAGACACATAGACAGGCAGACTGACACACAAAAGACAAATAGACTAATAGACAGAAATCCAGCGAAACAGATAGACAGAAAAGAGAGAAAACAGAGAGCGAAAAAACGACACAGAGAGAAATGAGAATAAACGTAAAAAAAAAAAAAACTACCAGAAAGATAAATTAGAAAAGCGAAAAATTAAGACAACAATAAATCAGTAAATAATCACAAGAAAATATAAGATAAAGAGTGGAAGAAAATAGGGAAAAAATGAGACAACAATAAATCAGTAAATAATCACAAGAAAATATAAGAAGATATAAGAGAACAAGAAAACAGAAAACAACAACAACAAAAAGAGCAAGAAAAAAAGGAAAAAAAGAAGATAATGGAAAATAAGAACAAGGAAGTAAAGAAAAATTAGCAAGAAAGCCGAGAAACAGAACAAGAAGAACGAATAAAATGAACAAGAACAAATAACAATAATAAGAACGAATAAAAAGTGCAAAAATAACGAATAAAAGCGAACAAAAACCAAATAATAAAAAAGCAAGAAAACCGAATAAAACACAATAAGAATTCATAAAACCAACCAACCAAACAAAAAAACACCAAAAACGAAAAGGACCAAAAAACCGAATAAAAGAGAGCAAGAAAGCCCGGTAAAGAGCAAGACACGGAGGACGGAGCGGCCGGCGCCCACCCGCCCTCCGCCGCTCCCTCCGCCGCCGCTGCTGCTCAGGGAGAATGTTCGAGGCCCAGACGAGCAGACAAAGGGACGGCCAGCGCGCATGCTCCTCCTCCGCCTCCACCACCATATCCTCCTCTTACTCCTCCTCCTCCTCTTCTTCCTCCTTTTACTCCTCCACCATCATCTCCTCCTCCTCTTCCTCTTACTCTATCTCCTCCTTTTACTCCTCCACCGCCATCTCCTCTTCCTCCTCATAATCCTCCACCACTATCTCCTTCCTCTTATTCTCTTCCTCCCTTACTCCTCCACCATCATCTCCTCCTCCTCCTCCTCTTACTCCTCCACCATCATCTCCTCTCCTCTCTTACTCCTCCACCATCATCTCCTCCTCCTCCTCTTACTCCTCTACCGCTATCTCTTCCTCTTACTCCGACACCATCTCCTCTTCCTCTTCCTCCATCACCACCTCCTCCTTCTCCTCTTACTCCTCCACCAGCATCTCCTCTTCCTTCACCTATATTCTCACATTTCATTCTTCTCCTCTTCCTTCTCTTCTTCCTCTTACACCTCCTACTCCTCTCATTCCTCCTTACTTCTCTTGCTCTTCCTTCTCCTTTTCCTCCTTTTCTCTATCTTCTAGTCCTACTCTTCCATCTCTTTTTTTATTCTTCCTCCTCCTCCTCCTCTTCCTCCTAATCCTTCTCCTCCTCCTCCCCCCTCCTCTCTCTTACACACTCTTACTCACTCTCTCTCTCTCTCTCTCTCTCTCTCTCTCTCTCTCTCTCTCTCTCTCTCTCTCTCTCTCTCTCTCTCTCTCTCTCTCTCTCTCTCTCTCTCTCCTCTCTCCCTCTCCTCTCTCTCTCTCTCTCTCTCTCTCTCTCTCTCTCTCTCTCTCTCTCTCTCTCTCTCTCTCTCTCTCTCTCTCTCTCTCTCTCTCTCTCTCTCTCTCTCTCTCTCTCTCTCTCTCTCTCTCTCTTCTCTCTCTCCCCCCACCTTGCCTCTCTCTCTCTTATTCGTATTCAATTTAGGCTTTGAAAGAAGGAAATAAAAATTAGATGGATAAATTGATAAAAGAGATAGATTACAAACGAATAACTTATAAATAGATGAATAATGAGAGGATAATGTAGATGTGGGAATGGAAGAAAATAGGTGATGAGTAATAGGAAGAAGGGAGAGTAAAAATATGGAGGAATGAGCAAGGAAGATGGAAATGGTAGAATGAGGAAGAGAGGATAGAGCAAAAGGGAATGATGGGAAATGGAATACGGTAATAAATATGGAATAAAAGAAGGAACAAAGAAGTTAGGAAGAAATGAAGGTCTGGATGGAAGGGAGAGATAACGATGGAGCGAAGGGTAAAGAAAGAAGGAAGTGAATGGGAGGAGAGTGAAGTAAGAAGGAAGGAAAGAAGGAGTGAACAACGGAAAGAAATGACGAAGAGGAAATGACAAAAGGGAGAAAGAGTAAACACCGAAGAAGAGTGACTTATAATAGGGACTAAAAGAAGGAAGGAAGCAAATAAGAACGAAAGAGGAAAAGAAGATAATTAGAAAAACAGTCTGAGAGAAAAGAAAAGAGTGGGAAGAAGGGAAATCGCGAAGCATAAAAAAGAGAGAAATAGGAAAGAGAGAATGATGAAGAAAAGAAAAAAAAAATGAAATGAGAAAGAAAAAGAAGGGTTACACGAAGGAGGGAAGGGACGGACGACGAATAAAGAGAGAGAAGAGAGAGAGAGAAGAGAGAGAGAAGAGAGAGAGAAGAGAGAGAGAAGAGGCAGGATCCTCACGGTGTGCTTTTGCCTTGCCAGATGCAATGACATAATCCGATAAAGAGTGCAAAGAGGGGACGGAGATAAGAAGGGGGAAAGGAGGAAAATATGAACAGGCCAATAACAGAGGACATGAGGAGACGCGACGGTGAAGGGAGGAAGAGAAAAATGGATGATAGGGGAGAGAGATGGGAGAGTTTATGAAGATGCAGCACGTGGAAGGAGAGGAGAGAGAGGGAGGAGGAGGGGGGCGTGAGGGAAAGAGGGCGGGGCGAAAGGAAGAGAGAGGAGGAGAGAGGGGGGACGAAAGGGGGAGAAGGGGGGGGGCAAGAGGGAGAGAGAGGGAGAGAGAGAAGAGAGAGAGAGAGAGAGAGAGAGAGAGAGAGAGAGAGAGAGAGAAGAGAGAGAGAGAGAGAGAGAGAGAGAGAGAGAGAGAGAGAGAGAGAGAGAGAGAGAGAGTAATGAACACGAACAGAGAGAGAAAAAAGAAACACAAAAATATATAAGCAGATGAACAGACAATAACAAATACAAGGAGGAGACGACAGTAAGAAGTAACGAATAAGGAAAACAATAGAAATTATACTAAAAAGTAAAAAAAAGGATATACAAAATAATAGCAGTCACTTGTAATAACAAATGCAAAACTTCATAATAAGCATTTATTTAATACTATGGAAAACATTTTCAGAAATATTTTATCATTTTCGCATCGCATAAAATGAGAAAATATGTATTTTCATTATAACTACTACTTCATTTTTTAGGATTATCATTCAATCTTTATGCAATATTTAATTATCATTGACTTAAAAAGGATGATTTTACTTTATTTATATTCTTTTCCGTTGACTAAGATCCATGTCATTATTGTGATGAAATGATACATTTTATATAGGGCATATATGAAGTTTTAATCTTTTTGATAAACAAAGATGAGACGACAAATGCACATACCACGATAACAAAAATGTTTTAATCGCATTTGGTTTGATAAAATGATATAGGATTATGACGAACACTATTATTACCGTCATTATAAAACAGCAACAATAACATTTATTTATACAATTTTACAACAATGAGAATTATATTAATGAAATGCTAATGGTGATAATGATGATGATGATGACGTTCATAAGAGTAATGACAATGATGATAACAACAATGATTCTAGTAATCATTACAATTATAATGATAATATCAGCAATTATAATGCTAATAGTAATTGCAGGAATGATAATGATAAGAGCAACAACGACAAGAATTGTAATAACAATAATTATGATAACAATAATTTTTATACTAATGATAATAATAATAATGATAATGATAATGATGATGATAATGATAATGATAATGATGATGATAATGATAATGATAATGAGGATGATAATAACAATAATATAAATCATAATGATAATAGTAATAAAAATGATATTAATAAAGATAAAAAATAATTATGAAAATGATAATGATCACGATGATACTGATGATAATAAGAATTATGATGATAATGATAATAATAATAAATATAATGAATATAATGGTGATGAAAATAAAAATAACATCAATGATGACAATGATAATAATAATAAACATAATAATAATAAAAA
This sequence comes from Penaeus vannamei, assembly GCF_003789085.1. Classification (NCBI taxonomy): domain Eukaryota; kingdom Metazoa; phylum Arthropoda; class Malacostraca; order Decapoda; family Penaeidae; genus Penaeus; species Penaeus vannamei. The sequence goes on along the minus strand of NW_020869290.1, from coordinate 50,735 downwards.
CAACAACAATAATAATAATTTCTCTAATAATAACAACAAGAATGATAATAATGATAATAATAATAATAATTATGATAATAACAATAATAATAAAGATAATATAATCATAATAATAATAATAATAATAATAATAATAATAATAATAATAATAATATAATATAATAATAATAATAATAATAATAATAATAATAATAATAATATATATAATGATAATAATGAATAACAATAATAATAGCAAAATAATATTAAATGGATGGAACAATACATCACTAAAATCCCCGGAAATATACAGACACAAGAAGTTCAAACGTGTGTCTTTGGAAGTGAGGAGAGTATGTCTTTGTATGTCTTTGTATGAGAGTATGTCTTTGGAAGTGAGTGAGTATTCTGAGGAGAAGTTCATCCATCAGGTAAACCATCACAGCCTCAGAAAAGCCTCAAGATCACGGGATGAACTCGGTTTCGTGAGCGAATAAAGCAAAATATAAAAGAATATGATCATTATAACAATAATGATGACAATAATGCTAATACTAATTATAGGAGTAATGGTAATAATAATAATAAGGATGATGTTAATAATGATTATAATGATAACAATGATAATAATAATGATAATGATAATGATAATGATGATGATGATAGTAATAATGATAATAATAATAATAATAATAATAATAATAATAATAATAATAATAATAATAATAATAATAATAATAATAATAATAATAATAA
>NW_020869290.1:22500-25000 GCF_003789085.1 Penaeus vannamei | reverse complement strand
ATATTGATAATAATGATAACAATAATAACATAAATTGATGATGATATGATGATGATGATGATGATAATGATAATAGTAATAATAATGATTATAATAATAATAATAATAATGATAATAATAATAATAATATTAGTAATAATAATAATAAAAAAATAATAATAATGATAATAATAACAGAAATAAACACACACACACACAACACACAAACACACAACACACACACACACACACACACACACAACACACACACACACACACACACACACAGCACACACACACACACACACACACACACACACACACACACACACACACACACTACAGAGCACTGGTGGGAGAGCACGAAAGAAAGTTTCAAGTGCACAGCCCTTTTCATTCTACCCCCCCCCCCCTTCAAACGTCAGAGAAATTAAAAGAAGGAAAAAAAAAATGTGTGTGGTCACCATTTTGCCTTTAATTATCAACCCTCTAAATTATGTCTTTAATACCCCCTCCCCACCCCACCCCTACCCCCATCCCTAATTCCCTTCCTCCCCCCTCTTCTCCCTTCACCTCCCCCCTCACCCCTTCCCCCTCTTTGCTGTGTTCTGTGCTGTGATTGGGTCTTGAGTCTCCATTTTCTAAGGGGAGTTGGAGGGGGTGGGGGGAGAGGGAGGAAGGGGGACGGGAGGGGGAGAGGAGGGTGGATGGGGAGAGGAGGGAGAGGGATGGGAAGGAGGAGTTGAGGGTTTGTGGGAGAGAGGGAGGAAGGGGGATGGGAGGGGGGAGAGAAGAGGGAAAGGAGGAGGAACGAGAAAGAGAGCAAGAGGAAGAAGAGAAAGAAAGAGAAGAGAGAGAAAGAGAAGAGAGGGAGAAGAGACAGAGAGGGAAAGAAAGAGGAAGAGAGAGAGGAAAGAAAGAGGAAGAGGAAGAGAGAGAAAGAAAGAGACAGAGAGGGAAAGAAAGAGGAAGAGGAGGAGAGGGAAAGAAAGAGGCAGAAAGGGAAGAAGAAAGAGAGAAAGAAAGAAAAAGAGAGAGAAAGAAAGAGACAGAGAGAGAAAGAAGAGACAGAGAGGGAAAGAAAGAGGAAGAGGAAGTGAAGAGGAAAGGAGAGGGGACATGGGGGGGGGGGGAGGGGGGGGATTGTGAGTCTCTTCATAAAAGCATTCCGGGCTGAATATTTCATGTTTAAGATGAAGGTAATTATTATTTCAGTGTCTCTCGTCGTTATAGAAGGGAGGGGGAGGGGAAGGGGAAGGTGGAAAGGAAGGAGGGGAGGGGAGAGGAGGGGAAGGGGAGGGAGGAGGTAGGAGGGAGAAGGAAGGGAAGGAGGACAAGAAGGGGAGGGGAGGAGAGAGGGGAGGGGGAGGAGGAAGGAGGGAGAAGGGAAGGCAAGGGAAGGGAGGAAGGGGGGAGGGAGAGGGAGAATGGGGGGGAGGGTAGAAAGAGGGAGAAACAGAAGGCAAGGGAAGGAGGACAGGGGGGAGGGAGGGGGAGAGAGGGAGATGGGGGGCGGGTAGAAAGAGGGAGAACCTGTTGTATCCAATAATTTATATCTGTTAATTCGTGCCTATGGCTTTTTTATGTTCTGTTCACCACTAATTTATCTATTTCAAAATTCTATGATCCCCCCTTTTCCGTGTATGCCCCGTGTTGTGTGCGTATGTGTACGTGCTTTCTGAATACGCACACGGGAGTTTAACATTCATAACTTTACGGTTCCTTTTCGTGTTTCACTTAGAATATGTGTAAGTAAATTAGAACAAAGAAGAAGAAGAAGAAAAAGAAAATAATAGTGCATGTTCGTCAGCCATAGAAGGTGATGTATATTTCCTCTGGTGATATATATTCCCCCTTTTATCTTTATTGGAAAAAGACACTCGGGAGAAAGTGATAAAACAAGGGAGAAAAAGAAGCACAAAAAAACGATCTTAAAAGCGTATCACTTGATTGGACGTCATTTGTCAATTCCTTCTCGCCATATTTATCCATAATTCATCGCTGTCACCTCTTTCGTTTAAGTAATACGATCGAAAAAAGGGTCACACTGGCTTTGTTTAACACGTGGCTATAAATTTGCCGTACGATAATAGCCAAAATAGCCAAAGAGGAGGCGGGACGCGCCACTCGACGCACGATAATAGCCAAAATAGCCAAAGAGGAGGCGGGACGCGCCACTCGACGCACGATAATAGCCAAAATAGCCGAACGAAGGCGGTGCAGGCTGCCACACGCACACACCACGCCCGCGAGTCCACACGCACCCCCCGCACACACGCCCACGCCCACGTACACGCACGCACACGAGGAGCAGAGGCGTGAGCGAAGGGCGTGAAGGCGTAACAGGGCGTAACTGCCGCATGTCGAAGCGAGAGTTGATGTGTCATTTAGCGCCACGTGACTCCTGGCGCCGAAAGTCGATACCGTGCATCAGTCTCCATCAGAAGGTCGACTCTATGGCCCTCCCTTTCATGCTTTCGGTTCTTTAAAGCAGATGGAATGTGTGTGTGGAGGGGCGTCG
>NW_020869290.1:10000-15000 GCF_003789085.1 Penaeus vannamei | reverse complement strand
AAAGAAAGTTATGTTTTTGTTTATTTATCCCGACAAATCTCACTAATACGTACCTCGTAGACGTAAACACGACAGAAAGAGGACAGCCAATGTTGTCAACCATCCAGGAATATCATTTGCAACATATATCGTCTGCAACATTATTTACAGCAGATGTGGCTCAGCCTGCATTAGAAGGGACACCACGAGACTGATGACGAATCTTCCTCGTGGTACGTTTGCCACTGCAGGACGAGGCAGAAATATTATGCTCGCCGCTGACCCTCCAGATTTGAAATATGAAATCACTTAATGCCTCGACTTGACTCTTTTTTCTGGCTTGCTTTCTCTCTCTTTCTTTCTCTTTCTTCTTGCTTGCTTGCTTTCTCTCTTTACTCTTCTCTCTCTCTTTCTTCTCTCTTTCTTGCTTGCTTGCTTCTCTCTTTACCGTGTCTTTCTCTCTTTAAGCTTGCTTTCTCTCTTTACGGTGGTCTTTCTCTCTTTTCTTCTTCTCTCTTTTTCTCTTCGGCTTGCTTACTCTCTTTACGGTGTCTTTCTCTCTTTTTTCTCTCTTCTTGGTTTCCTTTGTAAACCACTCTCTTTTGCTTTCTTTTGCTCTCTTTCTCTCCTTACTTTTCTCTTTATGTTTTTCACTTCTCTTCCATCCCATACTTGTTTATTCCATTTTCTTACCTTTTTTTATCTTCTTATATCTATTTTCCCTTCAATTTTTCATTCTCTCTCTCTCTCTCTCTCTCTCTCTCTCTCTCTCTCTCTCTCTCTCTCTCTCTCTCTCTCTCTCTCTCTCTCTCTCTCTCTCTCTCTCTCTCTCTCTCTCTCTTCTCTCTCTCTCTCTCTCTCTCTACGGTCTCCCCTTCCCCAATCCCCCCCTCCATCTTTTCCTCCCTTCTTTGTCTCCTTTCATCCTCTCTCCCTCCTTCTCTTCGCTCTCTCTCCTCACACCTTCCTCTCCTCTTCTCTTCACCCTCCTCCTCTCCCTCTCCTCTTCACCTTCCTCCCTCTCCTTCTCCTCTTCATCCTTCCTCTCCCCCCCTTCTTTTCTTCACCCTTCCACCCTTTCCACTTCCTTCTTTCACAACCCTCTCCCTCTCCTTTCTTCACAACCCTCTCCCTCCTTCTCCCCCTCCCCCCCTCCTTCCTTCCCTCCCCCTCCTTCCCTTCCCTTCCCTCCCTCTTCCCCCCTCCCTCCTTCCTTCACACCCTCACCCCCCTCCTTCACCATCTCTTTCACACGAACTCGCGTCTGACAACTGCTTAAGTATCCTATATTAAGCTTCTCCACACGACCTCAGAGTGAGCGGCCGGTAAAGCTTTTCTGATCTCTTTCAAGCTTCTTCTCTGACGACAGTTTGTGGCAACGGGGTCGTCTGTGTGCTGGGTACTAGGTCGTTCACCGTGTGTACCTCTTTTTATTATTTTTGTTTTTGTTTTTTTGTTTTCTTTTTCTTTCTTTTTATGCTTGTGTGTGTTGTTTCGGTGTTTCGTGTGTGTGTTGTTTTTTTTTGTGTGTGTGTGTGTGTTATTCTTTTATTCAGTTTCGTGTGTCTGCTTTATCGTTTTTTTTTTTTTTTTTTGTCGTCTTTGTGCTTCTGTTTCTCCTTCTCTTCCTTCTACTCTTCCTATTTCTACTAATTCTCCTTTTCTTCTTCTCCTTCTCCTTCTTCTTCTTCTTCTTCTCCCTCTTCCTCTTCCTCCTCCTCCTCCTCCTCCTCCCCTTCTCCTATTCCTCCTCCTCCTTCTTCCATCTCGTCGTTCCTCCACCTCGTCTTTTCCTCCTCCTCCTCCTCCTCCTCCTCCTCATTGCTCTCCCCCTTTTCCTTCTCCTCCTCCTCATCCTTCCCCTCACGGAGATGCTGTGAAGACACGTTTGGGAGTGAGAGAGAAGGAGGAGGACAAAGAGAAGAGATGAAGATAAGAAGAGGAGAGGAGAGTAGAGGAAGAGGGAAAGGAGGAGATGAAGAGAGAGTTTTTTTCCTTTCTTTCAGTTAAGCCGAAAGAGAAGAAAATAAAGACAAAGAAACCTCTTGATTTGATGGTATTTCTGAAACATTAAGCGTTTTATTTAAATATTCTCAGATATAACTCCATTTAGGTTACAAATAGAGATAAACTGTGTGTGTGTGTGTGTGTGTGTGTGTATCTGTGTGTCTGTGTGTGTGTGTGTGTGTGTGTGTGTGTGTGTGTGTGTGTGTGTGTGTGTGTGTGTGTGTGTGTGTGTGTGTTTTGTGTGTGTGTGATGTGTGTGTGTGTGTGTGTGTGCATGTTCGCGTGTGTGTGTGCGATTGCTAGCGTGTGTGTGTCTATCCAAACACTAAAAGTATATATCACCCAATGTTACTACAGCCAGAAAGATCAACCAATTCCCAATCTGCCAATGTTTACCCTCGAAAAAGAAAACGGAGCTGAACATCGCCCTCCACAAAGACAGCTGATCGACCGAGGCTTCCCACGGCCTATAAAAACAGGCCTATGGTAACATCTCGGCAAAAAAAACGGGGCAGGAGGAACGGGAAGGTTTTCAATGACGGTGATTTGAGTCCACTCTTGGGAAGGAGGAGGCAGTAAAAAAGAGAGAGAAAAAAAAAATTGTGGCGAGGGGGATAGATTGAGGAAGGAGAAAGAGGAGATGGAGGAAAAGGTGTTGGTGATTTTCTTTATGGTTATTGATTATGTATATATTGCGTACGTGGCATGTATACATACACACGTGTATTTTTGCATACATATATATGAATATGTGTGTGTGTTCAAAGCGCAAAACACACACACCACACAGAGAAAGAGAGAAGAGAGACAGACAGACAGACATAACACACATAACACACACAAACACACACATATACATGTAATATATATATATATATTATATATATATATATATATATATTATATATATATATTATATATATATATATATATATATATATATATATATATATATATATACTGTGTGTGTGTGTGTGTGTGTTGTATGTGTATAGAAAAAATCTTTGATTAAGCACATCACACCTTATATAAATACACTATATTTGTTATTTCCCATTCAGCAATTATACATATTCTGGATATCTACCACTAACATAAAACCCAAAAAACACAAACACATATCCACAAAACAAAAATAACAAGAGACATAAACACATTCTTGAACATTAGAGCTGAGATTGCTGAGAGCTCTCCAAGATCAATATTGAATAAAAAACATTAATCTTATTTTAATGCTTCTTATCCATTCGTGTTTCTGTTGCAATTTCCTCCGTCCTTTATATAGGTCACTTCTTTCTTTGTGGTCTGTCTCTTCCTTTTTATTGGTTTTTATCACGTAGAGTAGATTAAATGTTGCTTCACCGTGAAGAGGACTTATCATCATTATCATTATTATTATTGTTATCATTATCAATGTTGTTTTTTATTATTAGCATTATTGTTATTGATATTGTTATATTGTTATTATCAATGTTGCTCTTATTATCATTATTATCATTATTTTCATAATTACTATTAGCATTATCATGATTATCCTTTTTATCATTATTATCGTTTATTATTATAGATTATAGATTTTTATTATTATTATAGATTAAAGGATAATAAGAACACATTATTACGAACTTTGGAGGAGAGGCAGAACCGGAGTGTAATTTTCTGTGTGTTTGAGGGTGTATTAGTTATCACATCTAATTGAACATCTCTTTCCCTCACTTCTCCCCTCAGCTCTTCCTTCATTTCTCCCCTTGCTTCTCCTCTCACCTTTCCTCTACTTTCTCACTTCACTTTCTCTCTCACCGTTCGTCTCACTTCTCCCCTCCTCTTTTCTCTCACCTCTCATCTCAACTTTCCCCTCATCTTTTCCATCACCTCTCCTCTCACCTCTCGCTTCACCTTTCCCCATCATCGCCTCACCTCACCTCTCCCCTCACGTGTCCTTTCCGTGACCAACAGATCCTCGCATTCCCATCTTCTCCCTCCACCCCCCCCTCCTCTCGCTCTCCCCTCCCCCCCTATGACCCCTTTCCTTACCTTCCACCCTTCCTTCTCTCACGCCTTCCCTCACTTCTCCCCTACCTGCCATCGCCCCTCTCCTCCTCCTCTCCACCCTTCCCCTTACCTCTCCCCCTCCCCAAGCCCTCCCCTCCACGCCTTCCTTCCCTCCCCCCCCACGCCTTATCTCACCCTCCCCTCGTCTCCCTCACTTCTCCCCTTCCCCTTCCATAACCACTTTCCTTACCTCTCCCCTCCCCCCTCCCCCTTTCTAACCCTTTCCTTACCTCCCCCCCTCCCCTTACCCTCTCCCATAACCCCTCCCCTTTCATAACCCCTTTTCCTTACCTCTACCTTCCCCTCCCCTCACCTCTCTCATAACCCCACCCACTCTCCCTCACCCCTCCTTTACCTCTCCCCTTACATCTCCCTTTCCTCCACTCTCCCCTCACCTCTCCCTAACCCTCCTACTCTCCCATCCCCCTCCCATCTCCTTCCCCTCACCCACCCCTCCCACTCTCCCTCACCTTCCCATAACCCCTCCCCCTTCAGAACCCCTTCCTTACCTCCACCCTTCCCTCCCCTCACCTCTCATAACCTTCCCCTCTCTCCCCTCACCCCTCCCTCTCCTACTTCCCATAACCCCTCCCACTCTCCCTCCCCCACTCTCCTCACCCTTCTCCCCTCACCCCTCCCACTCTCCCCTCCCCCCTCCCCCCACGTGTCCCTCGGCGACCCCCCCCTCTCCCGCGACGCACTCGACGTCCCTTTCGACCCAACCTCTAATTTCCATCACGAGAGAAGGACTCCACGTGTCATCGCCCCTTTAAAAGACTTAAGGAGGCCCGTCATAAGGTAGGAAATCCCTTGCGACGGGTGGGGGATCACGCAAGGACTCGCGATGACTTGGGAACATTTCGGACTCCTGGTGAACTCCCGTCGGCGCTGGCTGTCGGAAGGACGGGTGGGGGGGGGGGGTTGATTCGCTGTCACGCCGTATCGAAAAGGATTAATTATTT
>NW_020869289.1:742741-743811 GCF_003789085.1 Penaeus vannamei | reverse complement strand
CGAGAGAGAGAGAGAGAGAGAGAGAGAGAGAGAGAGAGAGAGAGAGAGAGAGAGAGAGAGAGAGTAATAGTAATGAAAACAAATGATATTAGTAATTATGATGATGAAGGTTATAATAACAATAACAATAACAATAATGATAGTAATATCAGTAGCAATAATATCGATAATCATAGCTTTTCATATCACAAAATACATTAAAAAAAACTTGTTGTTTATGTCAATGAAAACTAAAACTACCGCATGTATCTTTTTCGTTAATAAAAGATAAGCTAAAATGTAATTTTCACTTGTGCAGAAGTTACTTTAGGGAATAAAGTTATATTTTGAGTTCCATAGACTCTCCATGGGTACTTTTGTGAGTCGATTGAATTATTTTCTCATTTATAATATTTTTATCATTATTTCTATTATTTTCATTATTATTACTCATATTGTTGCTTTTTTTTATAATTATTATTATTACAATTACTATAATCATTATTATTATTATCATCTTTATTATGGTTGGTGAAGTTGTTTTAAGTATCATTATCAGTATAGTAATTACTATTATGATTATTATGATGATTATCATTATTATCATCGTAGTTAATGTTGTTATTATTATTATTATTACTATTGTTGTTGTTGTTATCATCATTGTTAATTTTGTTATCATTCCTATTACTATTAGTGTTATCGTTCTTGTTATTATTATTTTCATCATTATTGTTATTATCATTATTATTACTATTATTATTATTTTTACTAATATTATCATCAGCATTATCATTATCATTATCATCATTATCATTATCATTTTTATTATTATAATTATTATTATCATTATTGTTATCATTATCAATATAATCATCGCCATTACAATTATTATTTCTACTTTTTATTCGGTTTATCATTATCCTATCCTATTCTATTTCATTCCTTTATTCAATAATGTTTTTACTTGTTACTTTGTTTTCTTGTTTGTTTTTCATAACAAACTTCCCCTGTCAGACGGAGGGACCATTCTTGTCAAAAGAATGTCCACTAACGAGTTCTTTTTCTCTCTCTTTCTGTTTTCTCTTTCA
>NW_020869289.1:730241-732741 GCF_003789085.1 Penaeus vannamei | reverse complement strand
AGAGAGAAAATCTGCATTTTATGATTTCCGAGAAGGTGTTGACAGGGAAATGAAAGAATTATGTTGTTGTTATGGTCGATGAACGTGATGGAAAAGATTGTACGATGTGCTGATAATAATAATAACAATGATAAGTATATTGATAAGGAGGCTAATGTATATAATGATGGCAACTGTATTACAATAATAACAATAATAATAATAAGAGAAATAATAATAACAATAATGAATAATAATAATGAATTTGATAGCAATGATATAATGATAATGATAACAGCAATGAAAATGAAAATGAATAATGATAAATTCATGATAAGGAATAAAATAATAAGGAAATAATGATAACAATAATATGTTCATGTGATCATGGTGATAATAATAACAATTTTGTTATACAATAGCAATAACAATAATATATAATGATAATAATGGTAATTGTTATGATAATAAAGATAACATTGCTGATGATATTGATGATAATACAGATAAAAATGATAACTATTATCCCCATAACAGTAGCAGTGGTAATGATAAGAGTGATGATAATGATAACAGTAACAACGGTAATATTCATAATTTCATAGCAACCACGACCCGCAACCTGCATCTTGGCTTAGTTCCTCAGGTTGAGTCAGCCAGATCCACAGCCTCGTCGACCACACTCGCAGGCTCTTCTCGCGACTCGCTGACGAGACCTGTCTGGCTCACCCGGACACCTTTACGGCTCTCTGATTGGACCTCAGGCTCCCCTCGCTCAGCTGGATCCCCTCGTTGCCTGGTTGCTTAGACAGCTTCCGTGTACTTAAGCTGCAGACCAGGAACGAGCACGCTAACTTTCTGTCTTAAACTTCCTTAATTCCCTTCTACTCCCTCTTGCTACTATCTTAGTTTTCTTCCAGACTCATTCTGTAGTCTGTCTTTTAGCTTTAGTTAGTGAGGGATTGAATTCCAACATTTTCGGTGGGGGTGGGGTGGGGGGGGGGGGGGACACTCCGTACCCTCCCCCCCTCCCCAGAGTGATTTATCACTTATTTGGAAACGGATGAAAAAATATAACTTGTCAGGCATAAAAGTCTCATTCTCGCATATCTCTGTCTCTCTCTCTCTCTCTTCTCTCTCTTCTCTGATTTCTCTCTCTCTCTCTCTCCTCTCTCTCTCTCTCTCTCTCTCTCTCTCTCTCTTCTCTCTCTCTCTCTCTCTCTCTCTCTCTCTCTCTCTCTTCTCTTTCTCTCTCTCTGTCTCTCTGATCTCTCTCTCTCTTTCTCTGCGATCCTAATTCTTAGTTCTGAGTCATCAAGGAGATCGAATAAGCCAGGTCTTATTTACCAACTTCTTCCCTCATTATTTGCTGGCTACACGGACAAGAGTCGCAAGGACGGAACAATTACACGCCCCGTGGACCAGTCTAAAATATTTTGCGTTTCCTCCACATTGTTGGGTCCCCGGGTAAGCCAAACAATTTCATTGCTTTTAGAAAAAAATCTACTACAATATGAATAATAACAATAAGAATATAAATATGATATTAGCAACAATGATCAGCATGGTAGTGGTTATCATGATGATAATGATAATAGGGGCAATAATAATAATAATGATAGCAATGATGATGATAATGGTAATGATAATAATAATAATGATAATAAAAATAATATTGATAATGATGTTAATAAGAATGGTGATAAGGATAAGTATAACAATGGTAATGATAATAAGGATAATGATGATAATGACAATAATGACAAGGCTAATGATAATGATTATGACAATGGCAACAGTAGTAAAGACTGCAATGTATACAACAAGACCACGGCATTGTTAGATATAATACGTAAATTTCAATTAATACAAAACACAGGTACAGCGATGTGACCAGGCAGATGGAAGAGCGGGGGGGGGGGGGGGGATGAAGGAGGGGGGAGTCGTCTCCGACTGTCTAGGAGTAATCTGCACAATCAGCACACTTTCAGGTCTGAATCATGTGCGACTTGCATGGCTCGCTTTTGCCCCAGATTCAGTGCACAGTGAAAAGAGGCAGAGCGAGACAGCGAGATAAAAGTCAATGTTTTAAATGATACGATTCAGGAACCGAAGAAGCTCTCCGAAGATATATCTCACTCGTTCTGTCTCTTTCTTTTTTATATATGTGAAGAAAGAGAGGGGGTGAGAGAGAGAGAAGAGACAGAGAGAGAGACAGAGAGAGACAGACCAGAGAGAGAGACCAGAGAAGACAGAAAAGACAGACAGACAGAAGAGAAAGAGAGAGAGGAGAGAGAGAGAGAGAGAGAAGAAAGAGAGAGAAGAGAAGAGACGGGAGAGAAGAGAAGAGAGATGAGAATGAGACAGAGAGAGAGAGAAGGGAGAAAAAGAAGAGAAGAAAAGAGAAAAGAGAGAGAGAAAGAGAGAAAGAGAGAGAGAGAGAGAGAAAAGAGAGAAGAGAAAGAGAGAGAGAGAGAGAGAGAGACAGAGAGAGAGAGAGAGAAGACAGAGAGAGAGACAG
>NW_020869289.1:722741-725241 GCF_003789085.1 Penaeus vannamei | reverse complement strand
AAATTCAGATTTCGGAGGAACTTAACTCTACTTAAGAGGCGAAAGTTTTTTTTGGTGAACACTTAAGAGATGATTCAGGGAAATTGTGTGGAGGGGGGTCAATTCGAGGTAGGGGGGGTGGGGTTGGGGGAGAGGGCAGGTATTTTGTTTTTTGCCTATTTCTCTCTTTCTCTATTCCTCTGTTTCCGTTTCTTTGATTTTATTATTTTGTTTTGTTTTGTTTGCGTGGTGGGTCGCTGTCTCTTTCTATCTCTCTCTCTCTCTCTCTCTCTCTCTTCTCTCTCTCTCTCTCTCTCTCTCTTTCTCTCTCTTTCTCTTTCTCTCTCTGTATCTGTCTGTCTGTGTCCCTTTCTCTCTCTCTCTCTCACTCTCTCTCTATCTCTTTATCTCTCTATCTCTCTATCTCTTCTCTCTCAATTTTACTTTGTCTGTCTACCTTTCTGCCTACATCTCTCTCCCTCTCTCTCTCTCTACTCTCTCCCTCTCTCTCTCTCTCCTCTCTCTCTCTCTCTCTCTCTCTCTCATCTCTCTCTCTCTCTCTCTCTCTCTCTCTCTCTCTCTCTCTCTCTCTCTATCAAACTTCAATCACAATAAATAGAAAAGGCTGATTGTTCAAGAAAAAAAAGACATTCGACTACAATCATAACAGAAAAAAATGCTCTATAGTTTTTGTTATTTTCTTTTTTGTTTTGTTTCTTTTTTTCGTTTGTTTACTTGTCTTTTTAACGGCAAATAACCAATCCAGCACCAAAAGTCACTACATTTTTTTTTTTACATGTTACACACAAAGGGGACGAGCTTTTCCCACGGCAAGGGAAAAAGTTGAAAAGAAAGAATGAAAGTTTTTTTTTTTTTTTTTTTTTTTTAATGGAAGGAAAAATAAAGATTTGTGGGTAGCCTTTGTGTAATGCATTACCATCATATTTTTTTTTTTATTATCTCTTCAGAAAAAGTAAAGGAAAACAAATGGAAATGCATTTTTATAAGGTAAGAAAATTAACGCAAGGGGAAAATAAAAGCGTGAACTAGTGAACTAATACATTTGTATAAAGTCTATACGGAGGAAGGGCGAAAAAATAAAAATATAGGTGTATGTGTGTGTGTGTGTGTGTGTGTGTGTGTGTGTGTGTGTGTGTGTGTGTGTGTGTGTGTGTGTGTGTGTGTGTGTGTGTGTGTGTGTGTGTGTGTGTGTGTGTGTGTGTGTGTGTGTGTGTGTGTGTGTGTGTGTGTGTGTGTGTGTGTGTGTGTGTGTGTGTGTGTCGTATATATAATATATATATATATATATATATATATATATATATATATATATATATATATATATATATATATATATATATATATATATATATATATATATACGCATTTTCTTATTACAATATATGTATATTATGAAAATAACACTAGTAGAAAATACGAATTGACACCCTAAGCGACCCCTGACTATACCCTCGGCAAAACATGGCAAAATAACACTAAGAAACGAAAGGCTACATTCACACCTGAATAAGTCATTACAACAATAACAACAACAAAGAAAAGAAGAGAAGAAAGAGAAGAAGAAGAAGAAGAAAGAAGAAAAGAAGAAGAGAGAAGAAGAAAAAGAAGAAGAAGAAGGAAGAAGAAAAGAAGAAGAAGAAGAAGAAGAAGAGAAGAAAGAAGAAGAAGAAGAAGAAGAAGAAGAAGAAGAAGAAGAAGGAGAAGAAGAAGAAAAGAGAAGAAGAAAGAAGAAGAAGAAAAAAAAAGAAGAAGGAGAAGAGAGAAGAAGAAGAGAGAAGAAGGAGGAGGAGAAGAAGAAGATGAGAAGAAGAAAGAAGAAGAAGAAAAAAAAGAAAGAAGATTAAGAAAAAGAAGAAGAAGAAGAAGGAGGAGGAGGAGGAAGAAGAAGAAGAAAAGAAACCGATAGCCTGTACTCACGATGAGATCCGCAATGGCGAGATGGAGGAGCATGAGGTTGACCCGCGATTTCCTCTGCTTCCTTCCTCCTCCCAGGATGGCCTTGAGGACGCACAGGTTCCCCACCAGACTGACGATGAAGATCCCGGAGTAGCAGGAGATGAGCAGGATGTGGCCGTCGTTGAATCTCATGTCGATCGGCAGGGACTGGTTTCCGTAGTCCCTCTCGTCCTCAGCCGCGCGGGACACGTTGGAGGGGAAATGGGGCGAGGAAGAGGAGGAGGAGGAGGAGGGGAAAGGAGGAGGAAGGGAATAAGGAGAGGAGAAGGAGAGGAAGAAGAGGAGGAGGAGGAATAGTTCTGGTCGAGGGCATCGTCGAAGGGGAAGGCATCGCGGAGGGAGTCGGAAGTGTTCAGGAAGGGGTCCAGGTAACTCGCCATCCTGATGTCCTTGTGTCCGAGTTCGCTGTAGGCGGAGGCGTCCATGGGGGAGGCTTCACAGGGGGGAGGGGAAGCCCTGCGTGCGCCCACTCACAGCCCAAGCAACGCGAAGCCAGTGGCCAGCCCGGTGTCGAATCGAGGAGAATGTGCTTTGTTGATCGTCA
>NW_020869289.1:705241-712741 GCF_003789085.1 Penaeus vannamei | reverse complement strand
CACTGGGTGTATTCCGCTACTGTAGCCCCCCCCCCTTCAAAAGGAACATTGAAACATTCCTGATAAGAAAAGCGAGTGATAATTATAATTATCATGCTTATTATAATGATAATAATAAAAAGAAAAACAATTATAATAACAATAATGATAATAGCAATGTCAAGAATGATGATGATAATAAAAAAATTATAATAAAATAATCATAAAAATAATGATGAAACTGATAACAATAATAATAATGACAATAAGAAAATAATAATAATACTATAGATAACTATAATAGTAATGAAACACTAATAGCAATAATAATAATACTGAAATGATAAAGGAAATAATGACAACATGGATAACAAGTATAATAGTCACAGTAACAACAATAAAAAAAGGGTAAGCTCATAAACGATAATAACCATAATAACAAAAATAACGGTAATGAAGATAGTGATAACGATAAACGACAATAATAATGATAACATAAATAAAGACAATGTTAGCAACAACAGCAGTAAAAGCAACAACAAGAACAACAGAAATAAACCAAAAGTTCTCAGAGAGCGCATACCTCCGCCAAGGCTATAGGGTCACTGACGCAATGAAAATATTCACACTTGAAGAATTACATTGAAATTACCTCTTTGTCAAGTAATCTGGTGACGTCCGTAGACATAATCCTCTTGGCGGAGGTAATAAAGATAATGATAATAGTAATAGTTACCCCTGCATGTAAGGGTAACTGATGAAGTCATAAAAAAGAAAAAAAAAAAAAAAAAAAAAAAAAAAAAAAAAAAAAAAAAAAAAAATAATATTATATATATATATATATATATATATATATATATATATATATATATATATATATATATATAATAAATTGGCATCCAAGTTAGGCTAAGACAATCTTCTGATAAGAAAATTCAGAGTAATCTATTCACAACTTTTAGAGTGATCCTGTTAACAAACGAACAAAGGAGAAACAAACAAGCTAGCCAAAGACACAGCCTCACTGGATGAGATGCTTCGTTGGGTCGTTAAGTTTATCTGCACTTTCGTGACTCCGAATAAGACGCGATGCTTAGTGGGATTAGAATAGGTTCTTACAGAGCAAAATTAAGGAGGACAAAACTATACAGAAATTTTAAGATGCAGGTCATCTTATACTCTGCAGCGACAAGCCTCCCTGTTTGTTTGTTTTCGTATCTTTAGCTATCTGTCTGTCTGTATATCTATCTACTCTCTCTCTCTCTCTCTCTTTCTTTTTTTTTCTCTCCTTCATATTCTCCTCTCATCCTCACTCTCTACTAACAACATAACAAAAACCTTTCTATTCTACCTATCACTCTATCTACTATCTCTCTCTCTCGCGTATCCACATACCGAACATTCCAACTTATAACCTCATCACAATCACCTATAACCCCACATTCCCACCACATCCCCACCGCCCCCACCCCCACCCACCCCATCAGCACCAGAAAAGTTCACAATCCTGAACGCCCACACCCCGATACGACGAATTATAGACACAAACCCCCTGGTTCCGCCGACGATCGCAACGCCCGAAGAAGATTGCAACTTGAAGACGTGGGTTTCTTTCTGTGGCTTCAGACGCGATGATTTAGGGGGTTCGTTCGGCTCTTGGGTGCGATTTATGAGGGAATATTTGCGGCGGAGTTGGCAAGGGTTGAGGCATTTGAGGTATTTTGTTTATCCAGTTGCATCATGGCCTAGTGCTAATGACTCGTGTATATGTATATATATATATATATATATATATATATATATATATATATATATATATATATATATATATATATTATATAATATATATATATATATATATATATATATATATATATATATATATATATATATATATATATATATATATTATATATATATATATATATATATATATATACTATATATATACATACATATATATATATATATATATATAATATATTATATATATATATATATATATATATATGTGTGTGTGTGTGTGTGTGTGTGTGTGTGTGTGTGTGTGTGTGTGTGTGTGTGTGTGTGTGTGTGGAGGAAAGACCCACAAGTAAAGGAAAAGTTGAAGCAGAGAGGGAGACGGGTTGTGCAGGTTATATATATAATATATATATAATATATAGATAATAGATAGATAGATAGAGATAGATAGATAGATAGATAGATAGAGATAGATGATAGATACATACATACATATATATATTTTATATTCCTGTGGACGATGAGATACTCTATTTCTGTTTTGTTTGCCCGTCTGACTATCCCTCCTCCCTCCCCCTCCTCTCTCTCTCTCTCACTCTCCCTCGCTCTTGCTCTTTCCCTCCTTTCTACCCCTCATTCCCTCCCTGCCTCTCCTCTTCCTTCTCACCATCACCTTTATCTCGTTATTATTCCTCCATTCTTAATCACCCTCAGTCTTTTCTAACATAATTTTTCTCGGCCTCTCGCCTCGTCTTCATTTACTTTCTCGACGCAACTTCACACTCGTACCCAACTTTGCAAACGCCTTTTTATTTCTCTCTCTCTCTTTCTTAAAGAAAAAAAAATCCCCATCAAGAACTCTCTCTCTCTCTCTCTCTCTCTCTCTCTCTCTCTCTCTCTCTCTCTCTCTCTCTCTCTCTCTCTCTCTCTCTCTCTCTCTCTCTCTCTCTCTCTCTCTCTTCTCTTTCCCTTTTTTCATGTTGATATTTCGAACGTTTCTCGCCGTCGGATTGATTGCAAGGACTTTATCAGGATTGGCTCAGAAATCCTGCAGAAGGAATTAGACAATGGGACGGATAGGCCGGAAGACGGAGAGGAATAGGGAGGTTTATGCGCTAAGGAAGTGAAATGGCGGTGAGTGATGATTAGGAATGATAGAGAGGTAAAGAGATGGAGAAGAGAGAGAGGGAGGAGAAGAGAGAGGTGAGAGAGAAGAGGAAAGAGAGAGGAAAGAATGAGAGAGAGAGAGAAGAGAGAGAGAGAGAGAGGAGAGAAAGAGAGAGAGAGAGAGAGGAGAGAGAGGAGAGAGAGAGAGAGAGAGAGAGAGAGAGAGAGAGAGAGAGAGAGAGAGAGAGAGAGAGAGAGAGAGAGAGACAGAGGTGAGAAAGGCAACCATCCATCCTGACAAACAGATAACATAACAACAGCACCTTTCACACGGCAACCAACCAATTTCCCTCCCGCCTTTGCCTTCACAAAGTACAAATTCCTGCTTCCTCCAGATTCCCAAGAATCGCAAGATAGCGAAAGGAGAATCTGTTCATGTTTCAGTTTATACTTAAGAAAGGAAAAGTTGTTGAACCAGAGAGAGTGAGAGGGTGTGCATATATATATATATATATATATATATATATATATATATATATATATATATATATAATATATATATATATATATATATATATTATATATATCTGTGTGTGTGTGTATGTGTGTGTGTGTGTGTGTGTGTGTGTATATGTTTATATATCTAATACTATATATATATCTATATCCATATCTATCTATCTATCTATCTATATATGTGTGTGTGTGTGTGTGTTGTTTGTGTGTGTGTGTGTGTGAATCTGCATATATACAAATTGATAAAGAGATCTAATAAAAATAAAAATTAAATCGGTAATCATTAACTAAATTAAGTTTCTCCTGAGAAAATTAATGCATTTTCCCCGTTTTAAGATTTAGGTTCGTCAGATCCTTCCTCGAGAGGTGTTACGAAAAACCTACGTCACATAATCGGAGGATGACTCTTTCCTCCCCCTTCCCCCCTCCCCCCTCCCCCCTCACCCGTCCTTCTCTCACCCCCCTTATCCAAGCCCCAATCTTTTGCTATCCCCACATCTACCTCCTTCCTCTCTCTCGCCTCCCCTCTATCCCCTCTTTCTCTTTCTCTCTCAATCCCTTCCTTCCCTCTCTTCCCCTACCTACTCCTCTCCCCCTCCCCCATTCCTCTGCAGTTCCCACCCCCATCCTCCCTCCCCTCTCCTACCCAATCTCAATCTCTTCCCTCCACTCCTCTCTCCTGCCCTTCCTCCTCTTCTCCCTCCTCTTCCACTCCCCTCTCTCCTCCCAATCCCCAATTCCGTCCCTCCACCCCTCTCTCCTGTCCTCCCCTCTCCTCGCTCCCTCCCCCCTCCCCTCTTTCCCCCCCCTCCCCTCTCTCTCCCACTCCCCAAGTCCGTCCCTCCACCCTTTCCTCTATCCTCCCCTCCCCTCTCTCCCCAATCCTCAATTCCTTCCCTCCTCTCCTCTCTCCACCCCTCCCCTCCTCTCTCTCCCACCCCCCAGCCCTTCCCTCCACCCAATCCCTTCCCTCCCTCTCCTCTCTCTCCCCCAACCCCAGTCCCTTCCCCAGTCCCTCTCTCTCTCTCCCCTTCCCTCCACTCCCTCTCTCCCTGTCCTCCCCCTCCCCTCTCCCCAATCCTTCCCTCCACCCCCTCCCTCTCCTCGCTTCCTCAGTCCTCAGTTCCTTCCCTCCACCCCCCTCTCCACCCCTCCCCTCTCCTCGCTTCCCCAATCCCTGATTAGCCAATCACGTGACTCAAACCTGCTTAAGAAAGAATCCTGTCATTATCATATAAATCGTTTCTTAGCTGTCGTATATATATATATATATATATATATATATATATATATATATATATATATATATATATATATATATATATATATATATATTATATATATATATATTTTTTTTTCTTCTTTTTTTTTTTTTTTTCCTTTTATTTATTTCTATCATTTATTATGGTCGTTCGTTTGGTTTATACTTATTTCTTTTTATGTCTATCGCAGGAATTACAGGAGAAAAAGACAATATCTTTATATATCATGATGAAGTAGAAAAAAAAATGATACAAACATATATGTTTACATAGATAGATGGATAGATAGATGCATTGATAGATAGACAGATAAAATTGTGGGATTTTAGTTAGATATATGGGTTAGTACATAGACAGATAGATAGATAGATAGACAGACGTGTATGCACACATACATACACACATACACACACAAACACACATACACACAGCTATATGTGTGTGTGTGTGTGTGTGTGTCTGTGTGTGTATGTGTGTGTATACATATATGTATATATATAAATGGGTGTGCTTGATCTTATTTAAAAAAAAAATTATGATTATTATTATATTTTTTCAGGACTTGCATTTCCATTACTAAGCTACCAGAGATTATCACCAGATCCTTCTCCATAACTGCGTGAATTTCAGCGCTACAGCATTAGCATAACTCAATTAGTCACTCGATCAATTATATCCTCATTAGCCATTACCTGTGTGTCTGTCTGTCTGTCTGTCTTTCTCTCATTCTCAATCTACCTCACTATATTCCTGTCTATGCAGCACCAATCTACCTAACTATCTATTTGTTTATATGTCGATCTATCTATCTATCTATTCAGCTGTCTGTCTGTCCATCTATCTATCGATGAACTTATATACCTATGAACATATTTTTGTACCTATCTATCTGTCTTTCTATCTATATCACTTTATCTATCTATATCACTTTATCTATCTATCTATCTATATCACTTTATCTATCTATCTATCTATATTACTTTATCTATCTATTTCTATATATGACTTTATCTATCTATCTATATCACTTTATCTATCTATCTATCTATCTATCTATCTATCCATCTAGATATTCATCTACCAATCGATCTATTCATCTATCTGTATGCATATCCATCTTTTAGATTAATCCAAATTTCTGCCTATCTATCTATCTACTCATCTGTCTATCTAATTATATCTATTTATCAACAATCTATCTATCTTTTCATCTGTTTATCTAATTATATCCATCTATCAACAATCTATCCCTCTACCCCCTCTCTCCCTGTCCTCCCCTTTCCTCCACCCCTCTCTCTTTCCCCTCCCCTCCCCTCTCTCTCCCACTCCCAAGTTCGTATCTCTACTCTCCTCAGTCCTCAGCCCCAACCAGTCTCCCTGCCTCCCCTCTCTCTCTCCCCAACCTCTATCCCTCCTTTATCCCCTGCCCCTCCCCTCTCTCCCCCAATCCCTTCCCTCCCTCTCCTCTAATCTATCGAACTTTATCTATCTGTCAATCTATCTATCCATCTACATATCCGTCCTTCTACATATCTATCTATCTAGATGTATCTATCTATACATATATCTCTGTTTCTATATATTAATCAACGTATCTTTCTGTCTAGCAATCAGTCAGTCAATCAGTCTATCTATCTATATTTCTATACATTTATCCACTTATCTACCAGACAGTCAGACAGACAGACAGACAAAGAGATTAACACACAAATAGACAGACAGATTAATAGACAGAGAGGCAGACAAATAGGTAGACACACAAATAGACAGACAGACAGACTGACAAAAAGACAAACAGACAAACACACAAATAGACAGACAGACTGGCAAAAAGACCAACAGACAAACAGACAGACAAATAGACAAACAGACAGACAGATAGACAGACTTCGCCAATGTAAACGTTACTCTCGATATCCTCTCCCACTCCATCTCAATTATCTATCGATAGAGGAGGGGAATGGACCCGATTGTGGGGGGGGGGGTATGAGGGATTAGAGAGAAGGAGAGGAAGGAGAAGGAGAAGGAGGGGGAGAATGGGAAAGGGTGAGAGAAATGGGAGATAGGAGAGGAGAGGGGAGGAAGGGGAAGGAAGAGGAAAAAGGACGAAGAGGAGAGTAAGAAGAAAGAGAGACTAGAGAGAGAGAGAGAGAGAGAGAGAGAGAGAGAGAGAGAGAGAGAGAGAGAGAGAGAGAGAGAGAGAGAGAGAGAGAGAGAGAGAGGAGAGAGAGAGAGAGAGAGAGGAGAGGAGAGAGAGAGAGAGAGAGAGAAGAAGAGAAGAGAGAGAGAGAGAAGAGAGAGAGAGAGAGAGAGAGAGAGAGAGAAGAGAGAGAGAGATAGAAGATAGATAGAATAGAGAGAGAGAGAGAGAGAGAGAGAGAGAGAGAGAGAGAGAGAGAGAGAGAGAGAGAGAGAGAGAGAGAGAGAGAGAGAGCAGAGAGAAGAGAGAAGAGAGAGAAAAAAAGAGAGAAGAAGAGAGAGAAAGAGATAGGAGAAAGAGAAGAGAGAGAGAGAAAGAAGAGGAAAAAAAAGAAAGAAAGAAAGAGAGAGGAGAGAGAGAGAGAGAGAGAGAGAGAGAGAGAGAGAGAGAGAGAGAGAGAGAGAGAGAGAGAGAGAGAGAGAGAGAGAGAGAGAGAGAGAGAGAGAGAGGAGCGTGATGGCGCGAACATCACCGGACTTTGAGCATTTGCATCTCATCGTGAAACCTATATGAGGCGGACATCATAGTGCGATGCTCAAGGAGGTCAAGCCATTAAGGGCCAAAGCCACGTCATGGGAATCGAACCTCGCGCGACAGACTGCTTTCCTCTCTTGCGCAGAGAGAGGAGGAGGAGAGGACGTGGAAAGAGGAAGAGGAGGAGGAAGAGGAGGAGGAAGGAGGAGGAGGAGGAAG
>NW_020869289.1:690788-699170 GCF_003789085.1 Penaeus vannamei | reverse complement strand
GAGAGAGAGAAGGAGGAAGAGACGGAAGAGAGAGAGGAGAGAGAGGAGGAGAGAGAGAGAGAGAGAAGAGGAGAGAGAGAGAGAGAGAGAGAGGAGACGAGGACGAGAGAGGAGAGAGAGAGAGAGAGAGGAGAGAGAGAGAGGAGGGAAGAGAGAAGAGGAGAGAAGAGAGGATAGGAGACAGAGACGAAGAGAGAGAGGAGGAAGAGAGAGAGAGAGAGATGATGAGAGAGAGAGAGGGAGAGAGAGAGCGAGAGAGAGAGAGAGAGAGAGGAGAGGAGAGGGAGAGGAGAGAAGAGGAAGACGAGCGAGAGAGGGAGAGAGAGAGAGAGAGAGAGAGAGGAGAGAGAGGAGAGAGGAGAGAGAGAGAGAGAGAAGAGAGAGAGAGAGAGAGAGAGAGAGAGAGAGGAGAGAGAGAGAGAGAGAGAGAGAGAGAGAGAGAGAGAGAGAGAGAAGAGAGAGAGAGAGAGAGAGAGAGAGAGAGAGAGAAGAGAGAGAGAGAGGAGAGAAGGACATGAGAGAGAGAGAGAGAGAGAGAGAGAGAGAGAAGAGAGAGAGAAGAGAGAGAGAGAGAAGAGAGAGAGAGAGGAATTGACAGAGGAGAGAGAGAGAGAGACAGAGGAGAGAGAGAGAAAGATTTTTTGCCAATACATACACCCAAAACTTCATTTCCTCTTTGTGAAAACCTATGTATCTGCCAGCCCTCATCGCCACAATACGGACCAACACATTACGAAAGTGTAGTCCCGATAAAAAAAAAAAGGGATACACCTCGTTCGTTCCCGGTTTATGTGTTACTCCTCGGCCGCT
The DNA here is from genome assembly GCF_003789085.1 of Penaeus vannamei. Lineage (NCBI taxonomy): Eukaryota > Metazoa > Arthropoda > Malacostraca > Decapoda > Penaeidae > Penaeus > Penaeus vannamei. The sequence continues at coordinate 698,360 of NW_020869289.1, read as the reverse complement.
TTTTGCGTCATCCGAACACTCCGTTTACTCGCAGATCAGCTGACTAATGCCGATGTGAAAGCCAGGACTGAAATCCGGCAGTAATCCCGATGGAAGAAATCATCACACATGCCTCTTGCGCACGTGTGTGACTTATATATCAGGCGGGATGGACGGCCTTGCGTCTCCTGTTTACGGCTGTGTGTGTCGGTGTCTTGGATAGATAGATAGATAGATAGGTTGGTGGGTGCTTTAGCTTTTTGTGTGGGTAACTGTCCCATGCCTTATCTTCTCTTTCTATGTCTATTTTTTTGTTCTCTTTCTCTCTGTCTTTCTACTTTTTCTCTCTTTCTCTCTGTCTCCGTTCTTCTCTCTCTTTCTCTCTGTCTGTCTCCTTTTTTCGCTTTCTTTCTCTTTGTCTGTCTCCTTTCTTTTCTCTCTTTCTCTCTGCCTGTCTCCTTTCTTTTCTCTCTTATTCTCTGTCTGTCTCCCTCTTCTCTCTCATTGCTTGTTTATCATCTGTTCACTTATCTCTCCCTCTTTCTGCAGTGTGTGTTTATTTTTCCTCTTATCCTCGATTCATTTTGTAATGTTTTTGTCCCTATCTTTCTCTGTCTCTTGTTTTTTTGCCTTTTGTTTCTTTCTCTCTCTATAGCGCTCGCCTCTCCCCTTCTTTCTTTCTCTCTGTCACTCACTTACTCACTAACTCTGTCTCTCTCTCTCACTCACTTACTCACTAACTCTCTCTCTCTCTCTCTCTCTCTCTCTCTCACTAACTGTCTCTCTCTCTCACACACACTAACTCTCTCTCTCTCTCTCTTGGTCTCATACTCTCTTTCCGCCTCCCCTTTTTTCTCCGTATGTGTATCCGCTCTGCTAACTTCACCCTCCAGCACTCTCCTCTATTGTCTACCTCTGTGTCTCCAGTTTCATAACGCGACTTTTTATGGGAGCGAAGTGCTGCCACCAATGTCACAGCCAGGGAACACACAGACAAGACCCATGTCCCGCCCGTGCACCTTCTTCCCCTCCAATCCATGCCTCTATCAAGAAGCCTGTTGTAATCTTCTTATGTTTAATATCTTTACCTCGACGGTGACCTTCCTGGATCGCGTGAGGAGGAGGGAGGGCAGATTTCTCGACTCTAGTCCCTCTTCCCCTTCCCCTTCTCTTCCCTCTCGTTCCTCTACCCTCTTTCCCTTCTCTTTGCTGGGAATGGGTGTTCCTTTTTTCTTTTTTCTTTTTTTCTGTGTCTTTTCCCTTTCTCTGTTCCCTTTGTGCTTCCAATTTTCTTTTTATCCCTTTTTCTGCACCTTTGCATGTTTCTCGTTCTTCACTAACTGAATTTCTCTCTTTCCTTCTTGCCTTAATGCCTTCTCCATCTTTCGATTCCCCTTCGTTCGTTACCCACTTGCTCCTTTCTCATCTGTTTCTAAATTGCTCTTGTCGTCTCTCTCTGTCCCTCCTCTCTTCATTCCCTCAAGTTTCTCTTTCCCTGCTTCTCCCTCTCCTTTTCTTCAACACCCTCACGCCAATTTCCTCCATTCCCATTTCATCTCTTCCAGCAATAAGTAATTCACTATTATCTGTTCCTAATGTTTCTGTCTGTCAGTCAGTCTGTCTGTGTCTGACCCTGTTTCTCTTTTCTTGATCAATCCCATCCTTCCTTCAGCTCGTTCACCTCCTTCCTCTCCTCCTTTCCCCATTCTCTTTTCCCTACATCTCCTCCTCCTCCTCTCCTCCATTCTCCCCTTCTCCCAATACCAATCTGCACAGGAAAACACACAGAAACGTACATACAGAGATGCATTGGGACACAGACACAATAGGACATGAACAATGAATCGTATTCAGTCGCTTCCTCGAGAGATAAAACTCGCTTTATCGTCTGAGGAGGAGACTAAGCTGGATAGAAACGTCATGATTTACTGCTTTTTCCTTCCTTTCATCTTCCTCTCACGCCAGTCTCTTCCTTTCTTCTCAGACGGGACTAGGAAGGCCAGCGCGAAACTGTTGAGACTCAAATGGCCTTAATATTTGTACATGTCTACGAGCATTTAATATCATCTCTATTGGTGTTTCTTATTTAGTATTTTTTCTTCATAATGAAAAGGCTGATGATAAAGAGGGGATGAAAGGATAATGATGATAATCTTAATAATAATGATGACAATAGCAATGATAATGACGAAAATTATAAAACAATTAATAATGATAATGATGATAAAAATATGATAACAATAACAACAAATAATAATAACGATAGAAATTTTGATAACAATAACAACAACAATAATAATAATGATAACAAATTGATAATCATAACATGATAATAACAAAAATAATAACGGTACCAATTATATCGAAAACGCGTTTCTTTCTACCTTTCCACCTATCATTAGCATAATTACAAACATCTTGGAATGTCTCAGCCTAGAAAACCCTCGATTAGGGGTCAAGGCAATGCTTAATTTTGCCTGATTCATTTCTCTGAATATTTTCGACGATCTTTTGACAGCATAGCAACAGATCGGACGAAGGCGGTGATGTCATGGAGCATTACGGATATATATATATATACATATATAATATATATATGTATATATATATATATATATAGTATATATAGTATATATATACAATATATATATATATATACATATATACTATATATTATATATATATATATAATATATATATATATATATATATATATATATATATATATATAATATATATATATATATATATATATATATATATATATATATATATATATATATATATATATATATATATATATATATATATATATATATATATATATATAATATATATATACTCGTATATAAAACCTCTCTTACGTTTTGCAGTTCCCTGCGGACCCTGTACTTATTTCTGCGCTTGGACGAAGCCAGCACGTTTCTCTCCGACCTTAAGCTGTGATGCGCGAAGGGTTCTGTCTCGAGGCCGGAGACTCAAAGGAGTCTTGAAGTCCAGGCACGCCGGAGGACTTTACCGTCCTGCGGCGACCTCAGCCATCTTGGACTTGTCTTCGGATACACAATTTTTTTTTTTTTTTTTTTTTTTTTGCCTTATCCCCGCCTTAGCATCCGTTCGTCAATAGCCAATCACAGCTGCTGTTTTAGGCGGCTCTTCGGGAGTCCTGACCAATCATAAGCCGTAAATGCTAATCAGCTGAGTTTTGTAGACACATTGATGTTTCTAGCCGTGACATAGAGAAACTTTTTAGCTAATTGGTTCTAGAATTAGTAACGCAGAAGAAATAAGCAAGGTTCTTTATAACAAGAGTGACCTTATTAAGGAATGCATAAGGACCGTGTAATTTAGAACGAAATATTGCCTACTCGAAAGCAAGATTTTGCTCTAAGGGATGACTAATATATTTCAAACGTTTAATTATATCTATATATAAAATAATCTTTCACTGAATAATTATGATGTCCACAAAACAAATAAGTTAACAATAATAGAAGTAATGACATTAACATTGATAATAACAGACATATTAAGAACATTACATCCCACGCGAAGACAGGACTTACGCTAGATTTAGTGTGATGCCTGTTTTTAGATACCTATTCTAACATCGACAAAAGCAAATCTCCGTTATATTGGAATATTACACTTGCTGCGTCATTTAGTAGTCCACTTAGTAGCCCACGATCAGTTCAAGCACGCATAATAACGCTATAATTGAACAAAACACAAGTTGTAACGTTGGACTAATTGGCTGCTTACTCTCCGGTGTCTAGACTTCTACCAATAAAGCGGATTCCTTGCTCTGTGTATAGGCCGTAGGAGCATTCGGTCGCAAACTTAGGCCGCTTAATTAAGGAGATGCTGAGCCGGAATGCGTTGGAGTATCCGGCCCCGGAGGCTAAAGCTAAGCGGCCGTGTGTGTGGAATCATTCGAGCTGGGACAAGGGGGGGGGGTTCTCGGTTGGATGTGTCTCGTTTTTCTCTCTTTTTTCTGTCTCTTGGTCTTTCTCTGTCTTTGTTTGTCTGTCTGTCTGTCTCTGTGTCTGCCTTTGTTTGTCTGTCTGTCTGTCTCTGTTTCTCTGTCTCTCTGTCTCTCTCTCTCTCTCTCTCTCTCTCTCTCTCTCTCTCTCTCTCTCTCTCTCTCTCTCTCTCTCTCTCTCTCTCTCTCTCTCTCTCTCTCTCTCTCTCTCTCTACCAATCTATTTATCTACGTGTCCATTCCATTCGCTCTCACATTCATCTATTTCTCCATTCATCTATCTATCTCGTTTTCCAAATCAAAAGCACGAAAACTAAATCCTATTAGTTTAAACGTTGTTAACTAATAATCAAACGTAATTATCTGATTCCTACAATAGGATTACCTTCTCTAACAAATGATCCTACAAACATTTATATAGCACGAATATCTACAATATATAATCAATAACTGAGATTACATTGCGATTACTTATAACTAACCTCTACTTACAAACATTTTATAGGATTATCAGTAGATGTTTCACGTATAATCAATACACCAATAATTTTACCGTTAACGTTGCAGCAGAAAAAATACGTGATGACCCAATGGTACGCGGAATTATGATTTTGGTTGCAACGAAAAAAAAGTAGTAGTGATCATGAACTGCACTGCTCGAACCTATACAAATTGAGATAGGAAATTGTTGCATAATGATGATGGTATAAGACTGTCAAAGGCAAATGATATTCAATCTTGTAGTAATATCATAGTGTTTACAATGATGCTCTTGATGCTTGTGAAAATGATAGTGATTATGTTGAGAATAACTATGTATTAATGCTAATATTGCTACTACTGCTGATGTTGATGCTACTATTACTACTATTAATGCCATGAATATTATTTCTACTAGTACCACTACTACTACGGTTATCAGTAATAACAAGAAATAACAAAAGATGACGATGATATTGATTTGAACGTTATCATCATAGAATGCTAATAATGATAGCAATTATCTTATGCCAATTAAAAATATGAGAGCGGCAGTAATAATAACGAGTCTATTGGTAATGATTGCGACGGTAAAAAAAAAAAAAAACTTTCTCTCTCTCTCTCTCTCTCTCTCTCTCTAATATATATATATATATATATATATATATATATAATATATATATATATATATATATATATAATCACACACACATAAATATATGTGCGTATGCATGTATATGTGTATATATGTGTGTATATGTATGTGTGTGTGTGTATGTGTGTTTATGTATGGATAGTATTTATGTCTGTATCCCATTTTAATTATCTAACTTGGGTGGTTTCTAAACATACCAGTTTATCTCCATCTTCCTCTACCATCTAACTTATGCCCCTTAGATTATGCAATCACCTTAACCCTAATCTTAAATTTTCATTCCATCTTTTTCTATATTTATCTATCTATATAATCATTAATTTACTTTTATCATTGACTTATGTATCTATCTATTGCCTTATTTCCTCCGTTATTCATATACTAATTTATCTGTCGACTTTTACATCTCAAACCCGACGTCTGCCACAAGACCCACAGACGGGATCATCTGTCTTTACGTCAAGCATTTCAGCAAGCAAGCAAGCAGCCGTTACATAGCGGGCGGTTTTCTTTGATGTTCTGTCCTACATGGCTCTGGTTGGGTACGATTGGTCGTTCTAAAAGAGATTTAGCCACCATTTTTGTTGTTGTTTTATTTGTTTTGTGTTGGTTTTATGGCATTTGCGGATGTGGGTTTGATTGTGTGTGTGTGTAGGGGTGGGGGAGGGGGTTAGGATGGTTGTTTATTTGTGGGGGTTGTTTGAGTGTGTGTGTGTGTGTGTGTGTGTGTGTGTTGTGTGTGTGTGTGTGTGTGTGTGTGTGTGTGTGTGTGTGTGTGTGTGTGTGTGTGAGGGGATCATCTGTCTTTACGTCAAACATTTCAGCAAGTAAGTAGGCAATCGTTACATAGCGGTGCGGTTTTCTTTGATGTTATATCCTACATTGCTCTGGTTGGGTACGATGGCTCGTTCTAAAAGAGATTCAGCCGCCATTTTTTGTTGTTTCTTTGTTGTATGTTGGTTTTATGCCATTTGCAGATGTGGGTTTGTGTGTGCGTGTGTGTATACGTGTAAATGCTTATATGAGTGAGGACGCACACGTATTCACACACAAGCACACACGCAAACATACGCAAGAAAATATAACTTGCCAACAAAATGCCCCCGCTTTTTTATGGCTAAATCGACACCCACTTCACAAACATCAAGCACAACCCCAGTACACAAGACAACAAGAAGTAAGGGCGCTTGTACGTAATAATACTCTTCGACCTCACGATGCAACCTCACTATTAAGACACATATAATTCTTGCAGTTGAAGTCCTCTCACGCAACGTTATCATCTATTTATTTTTTATCTATCTATCTATCTGTCTACCTATCTATCTATCTACCTATCTATCTATCTATCTACCTATCTATCTATCTATTTAACTATCTATGTATTTGCTTAATTATCTATCTCTCTATCTATATGCATGTGTCTTTCCAAGCACGATCTTTACCTCTATCTATCTATCTACCATCTATCTGCCTATCCATCTATCTATTTATACATTTATTTAATTATCTATCTATCCATCTATATACCTGTGTCTTTTCAATCCCGATCTTTACCTCTCGTATCAAAACTATTTTGCCATTATCTTCTAAAGCATTATTCTTTTTATTTTGATATTTTCTTCAACCATTTGACAATATTCTGTTGTCCTTTCGAGCTGCTTTCATAATCTGTTTTTTTTATCATTCATAATCTGTTTATTTTTATCTCTATCTTTATTCATCACAGAAGATGTTTTCTCTCAAATATCCTCATCATCCACTTTATCGTCAACATTATTTTCGTCTAGCTTTCATAAATCTAATTCTTCTTCCCTGCTTAATAACACGTTTGTGGTTTTTCTTGTTAAAAGCATGTTTGTTTATTCGTCTGGGTATGCTTTCAGTTATTTTCAAGTTGAATTAAGCAGGTGATGTTTGCTCTTCTATGTTCTTTGGTATATATTTAGTTGTCTGAGTAAAGTGATTTGCTTGTGTTTATCTAAAATGTCATTGTTTTCTTTCTATTTATTTTTTATATAAATTTATTAACATACCTATCAACATATTTCTGTGTATCTATTAGTCTACATTGCTAGTTATCTGTCAATCTGCCTATCGACCTATCTGTCTCCTTATTCTTCTATCAGTTTTGATATTCTTAATTGCCAATTTTATCGTTCAAAACCCACACAAAAAATATAGGCTTATTAAGAGGTAAGACAAAGGTTTTAGGTCTAGGCTTGGGACGGGGGAGGGGTAGGGGGAGGGAGGAAGTGCTCAATAGAGAATTTTTGTTTCTTCTTTTTTATTTGACATCTTTATTAAGACCAAAAATTACATCACAAAAGGGAACAACAAGTAAAGAGAAGCGGTGGCAAGTCAGGTTAGGTCGAAAGGGAGAATGCAAAAATTACCGAAAACTCCACATATGAAAGAACAAAGCAGAGTATACTGATACAATTTCAATTAGAAAAAAAACAAAGAAAATATATAA
>NW_020869289.1:683288-685788 GCF_003789085.1 Penaeus vannamei | reverse complement strand
TTGGTGCAGCCATCAATATGCAAAGATATTCAGTAAACAAAAAGGCACGGGGACATGAAGAGCACTCTTACCATCCACTTAACATCGGGCTGAGATACCCCCGAGTTCCTTATAGGATTACTGAAGATAAAGTGGATGGTTTATGTGTCTCCGTTCTGAAGTGGAGTATATCAAATAAAAACAATGAAAAAAGTATAACGGTGAAATTCAGGCACTGATCATCTAAATAAAAAAAAAAAATAAATCATGTGACAAATGTAATCTAGTTAGGAATAATGCCCTAATGCCGCTTATAGTGATAATAAGGTTAAGACGATTGTGGTTTGGCAGAAAGCTCAGTTCTTTCCTTTTAATGAGAACTTTGATAGTTATAGAATTCTGATTACCTTATGTATTATATCCAGGTGTCTGTTTTGAACTGAGCTTGTAGAATCGGTGGTGGATTTGGCACATAATAAACATCAGCCATATAATCATGAATAAATATCATTATTAAGAAATCATTATGAAATACACATCATCACTAAGAAAGTATTATGAAATAGACATCATTAAGAAATTATTATGAAATACACATTAGCCTTGAAACTTACGGTGACATGTAACCAACAGTAGCACACGAAGAATCTACCAGGAATCAGTTCTCAAAGAGAGAGAGAGAGAGAGAGAGAGAGAGAGAGAGAGAGAGAGAGAGAGAGAGAGAGAGAGAGAGAGAGAGAGAGAGAGAAGAAGAAAGAGAGAGAGAGAGCGAAAGTGTGAATCCCAAATGAGTATACAGGAATATTCACAAGGTACAGATATAATCTTGTTTTCGTTGAAGAGCTCCGTGTGGATCACATCTGCGTCATGGAAATGTGATATAACACAGATCTCGTAACTTACACTCTACTGACTTTGCAAAGGCCATGAATATTGGCCCTAAACTATACCTCACTCTAGCGGCCGGTTTGTTCAAATTGTGCCAGGCCCGACCCAATGAATTTTCACAAATACAGATGCAGAAATAAAGGCATATTTGTCTGTACATCTGATAGATACACATTTAACTATCTATTTTCCCGGTTGATATGCACGTCTAGACTGATAAATATGTATTTATTTCTTTATTTATGCATGTCAAGCATACGAATATTCTTTGGGTCGGGCCTCGCACAATTCTAACAAACGCAGTAGATCTCGAAAATCATTATCATTGTTGTTGTTGTTGTTGTTGTTGTTGTTGTTGTTGTTGTTGTTGTTGTTGTTGTTGTTGTTGTTATTATTATTATCATTATTATTATTATTATTATTATTGATATAATTATTGATATTATTATTATTATTATTGTTATCATTATTATTATTATCATTATTAGTAGTAATATTATTATCAATGTTATTATTATTGTCATTATTTAGAATTTAATTTCTTCCTAGAATAAAGCCTCTCCCTTCACTATTGGAGCAAGGCTTCAGTATCCTTTTTTTCTAACACGAAAAGAAATCCTTAGCAAAGACGAATTCCTGTCTATCCAATGTTTCTTACTGGCCTTGGTATTGTAAACACTTAAACACTTCGTGAAGCTTTGCAGCGTTTTTATTTTGCTAATTTTCCTTCACAACAAACGCTCAGTCGTGTTTTTTTTTTCTTTCTTTTTTTTTTTTTTTTTTTTGAGGATGGAGGCCTAATCATGATGTTACGAAGTCTTTGACATGGGCTATTTGATGACCATGACAAGTGTTTATGCCAACGAACGGCCCAGCTGATAGAGTGATTATGATGTCAACAGCTACATGATGTCATATGACATGGGGGGAAGAAGGTCGAAGTTTGGCTCGTGTGCTTCTGTTTTCTTTTCTTTTTTTCGACTTTTTCTCTTTCTGTTCTTTCCTATTTTCCTTCTTTTATTTCTTATCATTTATTCTCATTTTTTCTTATTCTTCTCTTTTTTCTAATTCTCCTCTTCACCTACTCTTCCTCTCCTCCTCTTCCCCCTCCCCCTCCCCTCTTGTTCCTCCTCCTCCTTCCCTATCCCATTCCTCCTCCTCTTCTCCTCTTCTTCAAGAAAAATATGCGCATATTGAAGAATTTACATAATGGCTTGCGGCGACAGTTGGCAGATTTCCCTCAGAATATTTTCCACCCAGGGAAAATTTTCGGCGCTTGTCTACCGAATCGCCCTTGTTTCATTTTCCTTTTGGATCGGGTCGTGTGATTTGTATGTGGTGTAGAGGAAGGGGTCGTGGCGCCTCGGTCGTCATTTGGGAAGTTTCTCCCCCTCTGTAGGTGATTGGGTTGTTTTGTGCGCGGGGGGGGGGGTCATGCAGAGAGGGAGAAGGAGGGAGAGGGAGAGAGGGAGGGAGGGAGAGAGAGAGAGAGAGAGAAAGAGAGAGAGAGAGAGAGAGAGAGAGAGAGAGAGAGAGAGAGAGAGAGAGAGAGAGAAGAGAGAGAAGAGAGAGAGAGGAGGAAGGGAGGGAGAGATAGATAGATAGAGAGGGAGGGAGAGAGGAAGAGGGAGAG
>NW_020869289.1:655062-665062 GCF_003789085.1 Penaeus vannamei | reverse complement strand
AAAAACATACCATACTCGGGCGCTCTTCGGTAGCTCAGCCATAAGAGCGAAAATAGAGCACCCACAGAACCCGGAGAAGTATACGGACTATCATAGCACTCTAAGCTAATTTATATTTACTTCAGCCTAACCCCTTTACGGAGAGAACGATTATGACGATTTAGGGTCTACGTCGGTGCCTCATCGTATTACGTTGCGGTAAACAAATAAAAGTAAACAAATACATGAACTTAATTATGAATTTGTATACGTTAGATGCTCCTTACTTGGCAAGGTCAGTTAAACAAGTCATCGAAGGTTATAGAACGAAGGAGAGGGCGATAATAGAGAGAGAGAGATGAGAGAGAGAGAGAGAGAGAGAGAGAGAGAGAGAGAGAGAGAGAGGAGAGAGAGGAGAGAAGAGAGGAGAGAGAGAGAGAGAGAGGAAGAAGGGAGAGAAGAGGGAGAGAATAAGAGAAAAAAAGGAGAGGGAAAGAAGGGGGAAAGGGGAGACAGGGGGGGAGAATAAGAGAAAGGCGAGTGAGAAGATTGAAGAGAGAGAGAGGCAGAGGCAGAGAGGAAAAGACAAACAGAGGAATAGAAGGGAGAGAACAAAAAGAAGTAAAGAAAATAGTAAGTATAGCAGAATCAGAAATAGAGGCAAGGACACAAAAGGGTAAGAGGAATAGGGAAAGAATTTTAGAAAGAGGGTAATGGGAATGAGGGAGAAATAAAAAAAGAAAAAAAAAAAAAAAAAGAGAGAGAAACAAAGGAGAGAGGATAGGGAGAAGACAGAGACGGAGAGGCAGACACACAAAGATAAATGGGAAAAGGGGGAAATTTAAAAGGAAAATATGCAAATTTGAAACTGCTTTGCCCAGATATATACGCTTATTTTGGTTGGAAGAAAATAATGTTATTTATATTTTTTCTGAATTTGCTATGCTTATAAACACCCAATTACAATATATGTCTTGCTTTAGTCACTTGTAGGAAAAATAGTTTAGATTAAGGAGTTTAAGTGCCTTTTTTTCCTTATCTCTGTCCATCTCTAACAAGTTTTCTGTGTGTGCGTGTGTGTTTCTGTACACGTGTGTGTGTGTGTGTGGATGTGTGTGTGTGTGTGTGTGTGTTTGTGTGTGTGTGGTGTTTGTGTGTGTGTGTTTGTGAGAGAGAGAGAGAGAGAGAGAGAAGAGAGAGAGAGAGAGAGAGAGAGAGAGAGAGAGAGAGAGAGAGCGAGAAACAAAAAATAGACCCACAAAGATTCCCCCCCCCACTCCCTCCCCTCCCCCCCTCCCGCTTATAACTCCACCCGAAGATCTTGAAGTTCCGATGCTCCTTCAGGGCGAACAAGTCCTCAACAAGTTTCCGATACAAAAAGTCCTAAAGATGAATTTCAGATGTTATTCGTGGTCCTCGCCTCGTCTTTGTTGTCTCTGTCTTTCCTGCCTTTCAGAGGATCTCATGTGAGAAAGAGAGAGAGAGAGAGAGAGAGAGAGAGAGAGAGAGAGAGAGAGAGAGAGAGAGAGAGAGAGAGAGAGAGAGAGAGAGAGAGAGAGTATAATAAGCAGAATAGACAAAATGAGAAAAAGAGAGAAAGAAGGACAAAGAGAAAGATAGAGCGAGAGACAGAATGAGAGAGAGAGAGAGATAGAGACAGAGAGAGAGAGAGAGAGAATAATATAGTGAGCAAGAGAGTATAATAAGCAAAATAGATAAAGTAAAAGAGAAAATGATAAAGATAGATAGATAGAGTGAGAGAGAGTGATAGAGAGCAAGAATGAGAAGCAGAATAGATAAAACGAGTGAGAGAGAGAATGATAGAACGAGAGGAATTTCTTTTTTCTTTCTTTCTTTGTCTTATCCCTAGAAAAAAAATATTTGTCTAAAAGGATATAAATGCGTTACTTGAATAAAACTCCTCAGACTAGGCTCTTTGGACAGCGAAAGACAAACCGGCTTTTCGAACTGCCTTTCCGTTTGGACTTTTCCGGTAGTTAGAGAGTTTTCGAGACTTTTTGTAAACTGCCATTTCCTAAACTACCTTGAACTTAACGCCCTCTTTTCGTATCAAAATTACGGATTTCGAAAGAGAAGGAACGAGATACGTTTTTCTGAAACTTTTATTTTGTTTTTGATTTTTGAATTTTCTGTCTTTTATATCCTTCCTTTTTTTTCTTTTTATCAATTTATAAATTTTTATTTATTATTTATCATTATTGCTATTTTTTCTGTTATTTCTTTTTCTCGATTTTCTGTTTGAAATGATATGGAAAGACGAAAAGGGAAATGGGTAATGACAAACAAATGAAATGTGTTTATGCATGTATGTATGTATGTATGTATAAATGTGTGTATATGTATTGTGTGTGTGTTCAGGCATTTTTGTTGATTTAACAACACTGTAATTGACTTTCGTATTGCATGCTAGGACTAGAATCCCAACCCTCCGACCTGTTTAAGTCAAGTGTTCGCAAAATCAAATAATATCAAATATCCCGAAATCAAATCCAAGAACTCGAGCAATAACAAAGACAAGTTAATCGAGCAAATAATAATAACACATAGCAGTTAATATCCAACCAATTAGAATGCACAGAGAAAGTTCACATTATGCAGAATTCACAGGAGTCGAAGTTGCACTGCAAGGGTCTTCTCCGACAAGGGAAATTGGACTCTAAGGAAGCTAACAGAGTCCTAGAACCATGTTTACATTTCTGGGAATACAGAGGGCTATGGAGGGTTGTAGAAAGTTAGGCGATGTAATATCTACATCTTTCCTTGTCAGAGAGGAGTTAATATAGAATGTATGTTTATGTAGAATGTTTATATGTAATATCTATGTCTTTCCAAGCCAGAGAAGAGTTTATATAGATAGTATGTTTATGTAGAATGTTTATATGTAATACCTATGTTTTTCCTTGAAAGAAAGGAGTTTATATAGAATTTATGTTTATGTAGAATGTTTATATGTAATATCTATATGTATGTTTACGTAGAATGTTTATATTTAATATTTATATCTTTCCTTGCTAGAGGGGAGTTTATATCGAATATATGTTTCTGTAGAAGGTTTATATTAACATCTATATCTTTCCTTGTCAGAGAGGAGTTTATATAGATAGTATGTTTATGTAGAATGTTTATATGTAATATCTATGTCTTTCCAAGCCAGAGAAGAGTTTATATAGATAGTATGTTTATATAGAATGTTTATATGTAATACCTATGATTTTCCTTGAAAGAGAGGAGTTTACATAGAATTTATGTTTATGTAGAATGTTTATATATAATATCTATATGCATGTTTACGTAGAATGTTTATATTTAACATCTATATCTTTCCTTGCTAGAGAGGAGTTTATATAGAAAGCATGTTTATGTAGAATGTTCATATGTAATATCTAAATGTATGTTTATGTAGAATGTTTATATTTAACATCTATATCTTTCCTTGCCAGAGAGGAGTTCATAAAGGCTTCAGTACCGATGCAGAAATCCTGAGATCCATATCCATTGAGGACTTGCAATCTCAAGGCTTGCACGAGTTGGCGGTTAATATTGAAATCGCGTGAGCGTTGCAAGACGGCTGAAGCAATTGAAAAGCAGAGAATCAATATGGTCTAGTAACGTAAAGTAAGAGGGCCTAAAATTAGTCTCTTCTCTCCTGGAGGTCAGTCTGGTTGGCTACTCTTTCCTCCCGTCCGCTCCGCTTCGGTCCTACCCATCTCTCATCTCTGCTCCGTCTCTCACCATCCATCTCCACCATAGACCTCTGTCCTTCTCCAGCTCAAGGTCCACAATGTGATGCCCCCTCTCGGCTTTGGGAATGGGGGAATGGGAGGTTAACTGCAGGTTCTCGGAGTCACACTCACCAGCACGCACATATATATTCAGACACATACATGCATATCATACTCAAAAGACACGACGCACATAGGAACACGACATATTCACAGACACACACACACACATATATGCAGATCACACACATAGAGACACACATCTCACAGTCACACGCAACCGCATACACATAGAGGAACACATGACCTCCACCAGGACAACTACTACACATCTCACTTCATCCATACACAGAACAAACCTCATTCCAATCCCACACACTACATAGTCGTTCTCATAAACACACCTACTGCACCCCGGCAACCTCCCACACTAAACACATACAACACGACATATTACCTCATACTCAACAGCACACACACATTAGAGGACATCATACTCACAGACGAGCAGCCGCACTTCGCGGACACACGAAAACACAGTCGACACATCCAACACGACCACAAATCTCAACACAACTACGTACACAGCAACCACGTAGCACGAGCACAAACTGTACATACCAACGTCACCAATACACACCATTACCAAATAGTCACGCACATATTCTTCCCTCCTCATACATAATACATGCGCACTAATGTAACCTACAACGCCCCTCCACAATCACCTTACACTGCTCATTATCACATCCTCAACAACACCCCCCTCTTCCCCACCCTCCTTCCCTGCCCACCCACCTCACCACGCCTTCTCGTCCCCAGTCCATGCCCCCCGGCATCCAGAAACACCCGACACTAGAGTTATCAGAGCACAACCATCAGGAACTGATCAGAAAACCTATCTCTAAAGTTCGTGTACTTGGTAAATTCTTAGGGGCGCATTTCTGCTCCAACTATAACGCTTATTCACACAACCCTGCCCTCGGTCACTCGACACCCAATGCAAACGTAATAAATATTGTCTTTATTACGCACCGCACCACCACATCCGAAAGCACAACTCATATCCATTAGCACAAATACATGGTCATTACCCGCAATCCAATAATATCCTTAGATGAAGCAAACATATGTTTATTTTTGGATAAAAGATAATATTGCGCTTTTCTTTTTCCTTTCTATATACTAGTTTTTTTCTTTCTTTCTTTATTATTCTTTTTTTATTTCTTTCCGCTCCCTTGTTTTTTCTTTCTTCTCTTTCTGTCTTTCTTTTTATTATTCGCTCGTAGTATTCATCTCTGACCAATCAGCCTCGGTTTGGTCGTTGTCTTATTGCTCATCCAGTGGCTCCTCCATCAAGTCTATGTTCTGTGTACTCTTTGTATTCACTTCTTCCTGTATTTTTTTCACTCATATCTTTCTCTATTTCTCTGTTTAAAAGAACTTTTATCCCTTTTTTTTTTTTCTAAGGCAATACTGTGCCCCTTTTTTCTTTTTTTTTTACCCCTATCTTGTTATTGTGTCTCATATTATTTTTCCTTTTCCTTCCCTCAGTTCTGGCGGACATGACCGGGTATAGAGCTAGAGGTAGATAAAAGTGATATAGAATGGACCAGAAAGTTGATCCATCCTTAATGCAGAATCGAGTTCATGAATGAAACATATAATCAAGTGGTAAAATATGCAACGGGAAAAAAGGGGACAACTCTATATCTCTCTTCAACTTGTCAAAAACCGCTCATTGTCTGGTACTTTCTAAAATATACTCGCGCACTTTCTAATATTTATCCTAGTGTAAACTAAATGAAAAGCAGTACGAAGCTTTCACTTCAGATATATATTATATACTACTCATCACCCATACTAGTTCACTCTACTATACCTATATTTAGTATATATATTATATATATATAATAATATATATTATCTACTTACTAACTACTATCCACTTAGTTAATACTTTTTGTTTTTTCACCCATTACCATTAATTATCTTCTCACTATATAACCCTCAATTACCTACTATTTATATCCCTTTCTTTATCATTCTTATACTCTACTTACTATACTATATAAATATACAGTATTACCTATATATATATATATATGTATTATATATATACCTATACTATACTCTATTTTTCTCTATCTTTTTACCTTTAGTCTATACCCTTTTACTCATTATATATCCATTATATATTACTTCCTCTTAACTCATATATATATCCTTTTCTTATTCTATACCCGTTACCCTGCTTGTGTGTTTTTGGTATGTATGTTGTATGTATAATAAACTCGTCATTACAACTATATAGGTCTGATGTTTATCACAGCCACTATGTCGAATTACAATTGAATATTCCCCTTTGCAATGTTAATATCTCCTCCCTCCAATCCTTTTATCTTATATAACTCTCATCGCTAACAACCCCACCTCTCTACCAACTGTCAGCTCCTTAATTTATATTATCTCCTCATAACTCATATAGTTCCCTATATGCATCTGGGTCAATAACTTCTCTCCTTCTGTCTTCTACCTTCATTCCGTTAATTAAGGTTAAAAGGCAAGACTCTTAATGGGAAAAGGAGGTCTTCTTTTAGTTTCTACTATACCTCTGATCTCATATTCTCGTTTTTTACCATATACCGTCGCAAATTAGTCTCCTTTTTTTTCTTTCTATTCCCTCTCCTCTCTTTTTTCTCTAATCTCTCTTTTGCCTCTCCTGCACGTTCATATCATGTAAGTTTTAGATCTTAATCAATACGTTTTTCCATTTCTTTCTTCTTCTCTTTCTCCCTCCTCCTTTTCTCTGCCCTCTCTATTGTTATTTATCTTCGCCTCTAAACACGATTCTTTGTCTGTCTCTTCTCTCTCGTCTTTGTCTTTCTTTTTTCTTTTTCAAATCTTTTTTTTTTTCATATTTTTTTGCCTATACTTATTCCTCAATCGGTCTTTCTTCCCTTTCGCTTTCATTCTTGTTGTATCAGTCTCCCCTTTTTCTTCTCTTCCTTTTGCCCTATTCTCATTTTCCTTCCCCTTCCCGCTTCTTCCTCATATTATAATCTATTCCAATCATTGTCCTTTTTCATTCCACCATCATCATCCACTGTCCTCTTCTTTTTTCCTTTTTCTGTCTTTTTCTTTCTTTTTTCTCTTTTCTTTTTTTTGCTTTTTTTCTTTTTTTTTTTTAATTTTTCTCTCTCACCCTTATCCTTCCTTCTTCTATCACTCCTCGATCTTTTTTTTTCTCTCTTTACATTCCTCGCTTTTCCCCTTACCCCTTCTTGCCTTCCTTCGTACAAGATTATCTTTCCCTATCACCTCGCTTTCTTCTCTTCCATCCCGACTCTTCTCAATGCTCCCATCTCTTTATCCTCTCAGTCATTTTTTGCTTTATCTTCCTCCTTCAGGATTTTCGCCTTCGGCCTTAAAGACTTTTCATCATCAATTATCGTGCTCCCCCATTCGCGTCCTTTTCGACTACAAAAAAAAAGTTTCGTGACTATGAATCTTGCCTTTTTGTGCGCCCAAGTACTCGTGGATGTACATGCTCATACATCCACTCAGCCATGTATATCTGCGTATTCAGGCCCTATTTTTATGCTGTACTTTGCTTTATAAAATGGTTGGTTTTGTATGGTGAGCTTTGTGTGTGGTGCGTCTTTGTGTGTTGTCTGTGGCTGTGTGTGTGTGGTGTGTGTTGTGTGTGTGGTGTGTGGTGGTGTGTGTGGCCTACCTTTGTTCCGTCCGTCTTCCCCTCTCCTTCCCTTCCCTCTTCGCCCCCCCCTTCCTTCTTTCCCCTATCCCCCCCTTCTCTTTCTTCTAATCCCTCTCTCCTTCCCTCTCTCCCTCCTCCCCTCCCACCCTAATTTCCTTCCCTCTCTCTCATTCCACATCTCCCTCTCCTCTCCTTTCTCTTCTTTAATTCCTCTCCCTTTAGACCCCCACAGCGCTGCAACTTACTCTAAAAAGATTTCATAATGTGCTCCTTTATTCCCACTTCCTTCCCGCACCGTTTCTGTAAGCACCGCTACTAGTAATCGTATCTCCTCCCCAACAATCGCATGTCTCTGGCATAATACTTTCCTCTCCTGTACAACACACGACATACTTCTCTCCAAAGTCTACAAAGAAAAAAAGGAAAAGAAAAAAAAATAATTTCCTGAAAAAGGTCGAAAAACCGCGACTCTCACCAGACAAAAAAATATTCAAAGGTTCATAACTCATCAGTGTGAATGAGCCAAAGGAGATTTGACTCTCTCTGTCTTTTGCTCTCTCTTCGTCTTTTTTCTTTCTCTCTCTCTCTCCTCTCCTCTTTCCTCTTCTCTTCTCGCTCTCCTTTCTCCTCTCTCTCTCCCCCTCGTCCCATCTCTCTTTCTCTCCCTCCACCTCTCTCTCTTTCTCTCTCCTCTCCTCCTTCTCTCATTCTCCTCCCTCCCCTCTTCTCTCTCTATCTATCTCTCCATCTATCAATCTCTCTATCAATCTATGTATCTATCTCTCCATCTCTACTTCGCTCCCTCCTTCTCTCTCTCTCTCTCTCTCTCTCTCTCTCTCTCTCTCTCCCTCTCTCTCTCTCTTCTCTCTCTCTCTCCTCTCCTCTCTCTCCTCTCTCTCTATCTTATCTATCTATCTATCTATATCTATCTATGTATCTATCTATCTCTCCCTCCCTCCAAACTTTCCCTTCCTTCCTCCTCTCTTCTTTCTTAATCGCTCTCTAAAATCGCACTAGAACTGAAAAAAAAACAGAAAACTAATCCCCTTTCATACCACTATAAAAAGGATTTAATTATCTTAATACGCTAATTCTCGTATTTACTTTTACGGCTACGCGCCACTGGAAGACCGCTTCGGGAAATTGTAAAGGTATTTTTTGTGTTTTAATTGCAGATGTTTTACTCATCATTTGCATGACATTGAATTGAGGAAATCCGGTTATGGCAACAAAAATGTTCTCTCGCTCTTTCTCTTCCTTTCTCAATTGACTGTCTGTCTCTCTCTCTCTTTCTCTTTCTCACTCTCTCTTTCTTTTATCTCTCTTTTCTCTCTCTCTTTCCCTCTCTCTCTCTCTCTCGTCTCCCTCCCCTCTTCTCTCCCTTTCCCTCCTCCTCTCTCCCCTCTCCTCCCTCCCTCCTCCCTCCTTCCCTTTCTATGGTAAAAAATGTTTCCTCTCGCGTCACTCTTTTCCTTTCTCAGATAGACGCACGAAAGCAACGACTGAGAGAGAGAGAGAGGAGAGAGGAGAGAGAGAGAGAAGTAGAGAGATGAGAGAATCTCGAGCTGCCCTTCAGAGAGAGAGCAGTCAGAGAGAGAGGGGACTCCGAATAGAATACGCAGCCTGAGCCCCTGAGACCCGATCAAGCACACAAATGGACTAGTTAGAGATGACAAAGAGCAAGTCAGCCACAGAGAGACAGACAGGGAGACAGATGCTAGTATAGAGCCTCATAAAGACCTCACCACCAGACTTAGCAATCCCACAGCATATGCCTTCCGTCAGTGCAAAGACGCCCGAGAGAACGAGACACGAACTGATAGAAGAAAGAGACCGAGGCAGACCAGGCAGCCAAGAGAGAGACAGAGAGCGAGACGTCGAGACAGACAGACAGAGAGAGGACCTGGCAGACACCTTCACGAGAGAGAGACCAACAGACAGAGACAGAGACACGCGAGGACTGAGAGACCCGACTAACAGAGAAGAGAGACAGAGGAGAGAGACCGAGACAGACAGCACAGACAGACGATGG
The DNA here is from genome assembly GCF_003789085.1 of Penaeus vannamei. Classification (NCBI taxonomy): domain Eukaryota; kingdom Metazoa; phylum Arthropoda; class Malacostraca; order Decapoda; family Penaeidae; genus Penaeus; species Penaeus vannamei. The sequence continues at coordinate 655,590 of NW_020869289.1, read as the reverse complement.
CTCTTCCCCTATGAAGCTATCTCCCAACCTCCGCCCCTTCCCCAAGCTGGGGATTTGCGTCCACACTCCAAAGATCAATAATTTACCATACCAATCTGCCCCTCTCATACTTTCAATAAAGTGTATTAAATCCCGCTGAGTGAGAGACATTATACCTAAACGGATTATTAAACGTTTTAAACCTTAATCCCACAAGGTTTCCACCACTAATGACCTTAGCTGTTAACGCGGCAGATAATTTTTAATAATCAATCAAATCTCACCTCTCTCCGGCCCTCCCCCCTCCTCGCCCCCCCCCCTTAGAGAATTCAATGGCTGGAGGCAATGGTGTCTGAGAGACTTCCTGGTTCACGAAAAGTCCATTTCACGTGTTTTCGAGTCTTATGACAGAGAGCAGGATTCCATATTAGTACTTAGTGCCTCTTCAAAACAACGTCTTTAGAAATTTGATCACTTCAATACATTGTACTTAGAAGTTTGATTACTTCACAGCAATGTACTTAGAAATTTGATTGCTTCAAAACAGCG
>NW_020869289.1:647562-650062 GCF_003789085.1 Penaeus vannamei | reverse complement strand
TATAATATATATAATATATATATATATATATATATATATATATATATATATATATATATATATATATATATATATATATATATATATACAATGAATACATCTCTCACACACACACGCAATCCCCACCCTTCCCTCCCACACTCACGCACACCCCCCTCCCGCACCTCACACGCACGCCAAGTCCCATTTCTCCGCCTCCTTTGACAGCCTCCATCGCTCCCAGGGAAATATTGAAATCCGGCCGCATTCATACCTCGCGCAAGACGGGCAAAAAATTTCATCAGATGCCCTGGGAGGAGTGACGGGGGGGGGGGGGAAGGGAAAAAAAAAAAATCAATTTTCTGTCATTCCCACCTCAAATTTTGGAAGAATTGAATGGGGTTAAGGGAAGGAAGGAGGAGGGAAGGAAGAGAGGAGGGAGAGAGAGAGGGGAGGAGGAGGAAAGGAGTGAAATGGAGATAGAGAAAAAAAAGAGAAAGAGAGAGAGGGGTGACGGTGGAAGGGGAGGGAGAGAGAGAGAGAAAAGTAGGAACGGAGGAGAGAAGGAAATAGAATGACAGACAAACACACATGTATATGAGAGACAGAGACAGAGAGAGACAGACATAAAGTGAGAGAGAGAAAAGAAAACGAGAAGAGAACGAAAAAGTACAAGGAAAAAGAATAAAGAAAAAAAAAAAAACCAAGGAAAAAGGAAAAAGGGAAAATGAACAAAAAATTGGCTGTGACTTATTGCTTCTCTCGTATGCGAAAGTGGTCGTATTTGCAATGCGTGCCAATCCAAATGATATATAATATATATAATATATATATATATATATATATATATATATATAATATATATTATATATATATATGTGTGTGTGTGTGTGTGTGTGTGTGTGTGTGTGTGTGTGTGTGTGTGTGTGTGTGTGTGTGTGTGTGTGTGTGTGTGTGTGTGGTGTGTGTGTGTGTGTGTGTGTTGTGTGTGTGTGTGTGTGTTGTTGTGTGTGTGTGTGTGTGTGTGTGTGTGTGTGTTGTGTGTGTGTGTGTGTGTGTGTGTGTGTGTGTGTGTGTGTCTGTGTCTCTTATCGCTGTGACCGATTACGGGAAATCCCCGATTATTTGAAGGTTTATGTGTAATCTTTGATTTCGCATATTCCCTGTAATGGATAGATAGGTTGATGGATGGCTATATAGTAGATGGTAGATAAGATAGAAAGATAGAGATAGACAGATAAGTAGACAGAAAAAAAAATATAGATAGACAGGCAGAAGTGTGCGTATGTATACATCTATATCTAAGCTTGTATAAGAAGGATGTACAACTCTCAACGTTAATCTTTATACTCTTTCACTCTCTCTCTCCTCCCTCCCTCCCCCCTCTCTCCTTTCTCTCAATATTCCCCTTGCTAATTAACCATAAAAGAAGATTACCCTCTTTTTCACTCGTAAGAAAATTCACCCCAAAGAAATTGCGTTTCTTCAGTAGATCAACATGTCATGTCTGTTATCAAACGCAGCTTTCTCCTTGAGGGCTAAACGCTTGTGATCTTGACTGATGTTCTTCCAAGGGTTAAAAGAGGCAGCGAGTGGGTTCTCAAGGTGAACTGCGATCATAAGGAGGACGCTGTTGGGTGGCTTTGAGGGAGAACTTTTGAATACCTCTTTTTTTTTTTTTTTTTTTTTTAATGTGCGTATATTTTTTGCCTTTCTCTCTCTTTCCCTCGCTCTAGTGCTCTCTCTTTCTCTCTTTACTCACCTTTCTCTGTGTGTGGGTGTGCCCACCTCTCTCTCTCAGATACTACAGCACGGGACTTTAATCTTATTAACTGCTCTTTGTACATTTATGGTTCTTTGTACATTTACAGAAGGTATATATGCTTTTGATATCAAAATAAAAGGTTTAAAGGAATCAACAAGCATTAGTAGAAATTGTCCAGCATTCTACTTATATAATGATGACTCTTCATCTTTCTTGCACTTTCTTACTGATTGACTACTTCATTCTCGATTATTAGAGTGATTCGAAAATATTATAGTTCTGGTATGGCAGCGTGTTTCTCTGAGAGTTCCAGAAAGAAATGAAAATAAGAAAAGATGATACAGTGTTATACATATATATTATACATATATTATATATTATATTATATGTATGTTATATATTATATGTATATATATATATATATATTATATATATATATATATATATATATATACCTTATCATTACAATAATAATTATAGTGATAATAATAATAATAATGATAATAATAATAAAATAATAATAATAAGGATAATAAGAATAATAGTCGGTTAGATTATGGGTCGCATCTGACATTAGCTGATCAAACCTCTTATAACAAACATGTAAAGGTGACTTTTTTTTTTCTTTTTCTTTCCAATCTTCTTGTATTTTTCAGATCAATCTCCCATCTAGGGCCGGTAGATTAATATTTCCAGATCTATACATGAATCCGGATATCATTCGCATTTTACATTAATCATTCCTGGATCACTCAG
>NW_020869289.1:622562-627562 GCF_003789085.1 Penaeus vannamei | reverse complement strand
GTATGTGTGCATTTATGAGTGTGTATGCGTGTGTGTGAAAGATTATGAGTGAGTGTGTAAGTGTGTTTTTGTGTGTGTTTATGAGTGTGTGTGTGTGCCTTGTGTTATGAGTGTGTGTGTATGTATGTATGCTGTGTGTTATGTGTTTGTGTGTGTGTGTGTGTGTTTATGAGTATGTATGTGTTTATGTGTGTAAGTGTGTGTGTGCGTGTGTATGTTTATGAGTGTGTTTGCGTGTGTGTGTGCCAATAACAATACCTTCCACCAACAAGAAAGCTACACGGGGCAATGCATGGAATCACACAAGAACAAATTTTTTTTTACACAAGACTCGTGATCTTTTACGAACCCAGGCGACGCGAAAGAGAGTATTCCGAAGAAGATGAAGCTATACGGGCTTTCGGGTCGGCAGCAGCAAATACAGTGAGTTAGTGTGATTAGACTGTCAGTGTCATTTCGCCTTCTCTGTCTCCTAAGCAGAATTATCTTGTATTATCGGGTGCTTCGTACATCGCTAAGTCCCCTCTCTACCGTGTGTGGAGTCTCTCTCTTTAAACTCATTTAAACCTATCTACTCTAGCTATTCGTTCATGTCTGATATATCTCATTTTCTTCTTCTCTCTCTTTCCTTCGTGTCTCAACTTCTATTGTTGGCGATTGTGTAAGATAATCCAGGTATTCTTACCTGATCGCGGATCATTTATCATCGATACACATCAGATCAGTCTCTCATTAACATTGAAGGTCGAGCAAGCGGTCTGCGATGAGTGCGCAGGTTACGCGATGTTTACCCTGGAAGTTCGATGACTTCAATTAACAACCGAGTATCGTCCGTGATTTGCGGTGATCTGGTCTCCCTAGATCTAATCCATCCTGCATAAAATTGTTTAATTTGTCGGGGACGTACATCTAGATACTGTCGCACATAATCATCGAGTAAAGTTCAGCGGAATTACCCTTCTAGAGTCATTTGCATACGTTTAAGGCAACGGACGTCGGAGTCTTAGAGTGGTAAAAATGCAACTGAAAGATGCGCTAAAGTGAAGGAGACGCGTTCACAGTCGGTTTAGGCAGTGCAGTGAGTCCATAAGAGTACTCCAATGTGGTCGTAGCTCTTTCGGTGGACAATCGCTTAGATTGTATGGTTTGTTCACTTCTAGTGTGATATGTCAGGAAATAACTACTCCCCGTCGTTTGGGGAAGGATCTTGCCACCCGGTCCAAAGGATGTATGGGAATATGGTGCTGTGCGAGATGCTTGTCCAGTAGAGTTCAAGATCTTTTTCAACTTGAATATATAGTCTGCATGGATACAGTTTGGTGCTCGCTCAACAGACAAGGGAGATGAGCGAGGTGACCTGTGCAGAGGGTGATGACGACTCAGGACTGGACTCGGATATCGCAGATTCCTCGGAGAGAGAGCGATACGATCTTCGATGATACGCTATCGGATGTAGGGTCAATCTTTCAGGTTAGTCCAGTAACCAGCGGCTGCACTCTGACGCTTCCGCTCTCTCCTCGATCGCTTTCGCATCTTCTCGCGCTCTCCTTCTCTCTCTCTTCTCTCCTCCTCTCCTCTCTCCTTCCCAGTCGCTCTCTCTCGCTCTCTCTCTCCCTCCCCCTCTCTCTCCTTAATCTCATTCTTCTTCTTCCTCTTCTACTATTTATTTCTTCCATTTTTTCCAGCCCTGATGTTTTAGCAGCTGATTGCAACTCGTGACAAGTGTTTGTTCATGTTCATTTCTTGGAAGATAGTGAGGGGAGTTTCCTTTGTGTTCTGTGGTTTAATAAAAAGAAAAAAAGAACGAAAATTAGGGAACTACAATGGTTTGGGGGAAAGAACGACGTTTTGGAGTAATAAATGTGGAGTTTGGAGTTTTGTTGTTTGTGAGGTGAGGTGTGAAGGGTGATGGGTGAAGGTGAGGGTGATGGTGATGGGTGTGAGGTGAAGGTGAGGTGATGGGTGATGGGTGATGGGTGAATGGGTGAGGTGAGGGTGAGGGTGAATGGGTGATGGGTGATGGGTGAACTGGGTGAAGGTGAAGGTGAAGGTGAAGTGATGGGTGATGGTGATGGGTGAAGGTGAGGGTGAGGTGTGTAGGTGATGGGTGAGGCTGAAGGTGAGTGATGGGTGAAGGTGAAGGTGATGGGTGAAGGTGAGGGTGAGGTGTGTAGGCTACTTCAAGGGAAAGGTATGAATGAAGACAAATATCTTCACAATTCAAGAGATGTATATTACCGGTTTCGATTATATCTTCGTCAGAAATATATGTATTTCTGACAAAGATATAATCGAAACCGACAAAATACATCTCTTGTATTGTGAAGATATTCGTTCTCATTCATACCTTTCCACAATTGTCAACATGAATACGGTTCATACTTCAAGGGAATCAAGTGTTACAGAAAGGCTTTTGGTAAGACTAGTATTGTTCCATGAATACGCATAGACTCAAACAGGACACGTACATAGATAAACGTACACACGCGTTCACTTCACACACACTTACAGACAAACACACGTACGCCCCCATACAGACACGCACACCACACACATAGGTTTAGACACTAAACATACACGGAGAAACGTCCGTTCAAATCACACTCACACAAACATACATACACACGTACTTAGATATAAATTCACGTATACACGCCCGCCCATCTACTCACTCAATAATGACCATATTTACGACCAAAATGAAAATAAAACATGATAATACAAGAGCAGTCTCAAACCTTACGTGAATACAAGGAATCTCACTCACAGGCTGGAATATACAATTAATACATTCATATATTCATACATACAGCAAAGGAGAGTTATAAATGTAATGTGAAATATTCTGAAGAAAAATTACAACGATTCACACCGCTTAGCTAAAATTTCACTCTACTCCTTCAGATCATTAGAAACTTCTTGTGTGGCCATATTCGTATTTTCTCGACGATACATGAGCAAATCCTAGATAAGAATTGCAAGGGCGTTTCTCAGGACTCAACCAAGTACTCTGTCCGGTTTGATTGTGATTGATAAGCTGTTGTCAGAGAAAAATCAATCAATCAATCAATCAAAATACAAGAAAAAGTAGAAAAATAGGATATCATATTTACTCTTTCTAGCGCTACAGTCCTAACAAGAATAACTAACAACGTTTTATTGTTATTAGCAAGAACTAAATTTTCTTGTAAGTCGTGAAGTCGTGTTAAAATCATATTGAGAAGTTGACAGAAAATTCTCGTTAGTCGTGAAAACTACACGCATTAAAATTATATGGCGTAGTTGTCAGAAAACTTTTGTTAATGACGAACACTGCACGTATTAAGGTTATACGATGGAGCTACCTCGTATCTCCTGTTATCGGGGCACCTTTCGCATACACGTTATATTATTCATAAGTGTTATGATGGACGGCGAAGATAAAGGCGACTAAGGGCGGGGTTCTTCTTATCAAATGAAGAGGCCCGATATGACTGCAGACGCCCAGGAACACACGCGCGAGACTCAGATATAACTGGGAGGAGACGCTAGAGGGAGAGCAATGGGATAAAAATGGAGAGAAAGAGAGGGGGAGGGAAGGAAGAGAGAGAGAGGTGGGGGGGGGGGGGGGAGAGAAAGAGAGAGGGAGAGAGAAAGAGAGAGATGACAAAAAAGAAGCCACACATAAAAAAAAAAAAAAAAAAAAAAAAAAACAGATAGATAGATATAAGGAATAAAAACCAAAGAACCAAGAGTCACTGACGCAACCTACGCCCGTTCTTCTCCTCGACGCAAGATATCCCCGATTCCACACGCCCCCACGCCGGCTCGCGCGCCGCCGCCGCATCCCAGCCGCCGGCAGCCGAAGGGTCGAGGCCAAAGGCACTCCAGCGGGGCGGAGAAGACGCTTTGAAACTCCACTCCGCTGTGGCCCTCGCAGTCTACTTGGCGATGGACGGCTAATGAGGTGCGTAAGAGACGGGAGGCGAGCCCCTCCCGGCTCCTAGGGGGGGGGGGGGGATGCTGCGAGGGGCGGCGTAGGGTCGTTGGCGTCGGATGAGGGCGCGGAGATCTCCCTTTGATCGCCTGTTTGGCGTCTACGAGTTTGTTTGCGGCGAGTGCGAGGGGGGGGGGCGCCGTCAGGAGTTGCATGTGTGCACACTTTGGGTATACTGTAGGCACGTGTGTGTTTTGTTTGTGTGTTTCTTTTCTGTTTGGTGTGTGTATGTATGTGTGTTTATTTAGGTGTATGCACGTATGTGTGTTTATTTGGGTGTATGTAAGTATAAGTGTTCATTTAGTGTATCCATATATTTATATCAGTATCTATGTACCTACTGTATTCACAGAGACACACACATACATACGTAAGCACATATATGGATGGAGAGAGAGAGAGAGAGAGAGAGAGAGAGAGAGAGAGAGAGAGAGAGAGAGAATGAGAAAGTTGGAAGGAAGGTGGACATACGAAAGAGACAGACACATTTGAACAGACATACAGACACAAAGAAAGAGAAAGGGAGAGAAACACCAAGGAAGAGAAAATGCAAGTCAAACAAACAGGGATAAACAGACAAGAATAGAGAAGGTTTAGCAAACAAAAGAAGAAAAAGAAAGACCAAAAAGAACGTCATAAGAAATGGAACTTAATAAAGCAGAGAAGGAGAAAATATAATTGACGATCATGCATGAGTTGAATAGGACAGACAGACAGATAGGAAAATAAGACTTAAATAGATGGATAGACAGACGGACAGACAAATAGACAGAAAATGAAAATCTAACAGATATACAAATAGACAGACAGAGAACGCAAGCTAAACAGACGGACAGCCAGACGAAAAAGGAAAAAAAAAACAGACAAAAATGAGGATTTGACGGACAAACAGGCAGAAAATGAAAATCTAACAGACAGAGTGAGAATGTAAACTGAACAGACAGACAGACAGACAGAAAGAGAATGAAAATCTAACAGACAGAGAGAGAATGAAACAGACAGAAAGAGAATGAAAATCTAACAG
>NW_020869289.1:581240-613740 GCF_003789085.1 Penaeus vannamei | reverse complement strand
GAAGGAAAACGTAAACGACAAAAAATATATATATATACCGAGAAAGGAAAAATGCTGAATTTAGAATAAAAAGGAGAAATAGAAGCAAGGCAGAAATTCAAAAAAATATATACATATATTCCTAGAACGGAAGGTAAGTATAACCGTTCTATTTCAGCCGCGCTCAAAATCAACGAAAGAAATATAAAAATGAATGGACAAAAAGGAAAAGAAAAATGAAGTCACTTTTTGTCCTTCTGCACGCAGATTGGATGAAGAAAAAAAAAAAAAAAAGAGAGAGAGAGAGAGATCAGAACCAAAAAAATGTAGAACTGAAAGAAGAAAAGAAGTATATATAAAAAAGAAAAAAATATATGATGAAAAAAAAAAAAAAATATGGAGAGAGAGAGAGAGATCAAAACGAAAAAAACAAATGTATAACTGAAAAAGAAAAGTAAAAAAAAATAATATATATATATACATCATACCTACTTTAGATATTCCTCTCGGCGACGTGTGCTTTCGGCGTTTCCACGTGTGAGAAATGTCTGCGAATTAATTAGGTTTTCGTTTTTTCCTTCATTCACTTGTCGATGCTTGTGTAAACTTTATATATACGTGTACATGAACCTCGGAAATGTACTTTTCAGAGAAGGGATACGAACGTGTATATTTTTCGTCTCGGGGTATGGAAATTTACGAAATCATAAAAGAAAAGTCGGAATTAAGTTTGTTATTTCTAACCACAGTTATTCAATCAACGCTTCCCGGTCTTGCTGTAAGATCATATCATCGCTATCATACTATTTCTCAGATTTCCTTCCTCGTTTCTCCATTTCTGTCTACCTCTAGTTTCACCTCCAAGAGAACAAGTTTCTGTCACTGGCCGCAGGAGCGAGGAGGAGCCGCGACCCTACTCTCTCGGTGGCTGGGGGGAAACTGACTGCCACGCTCGGAGGCAACAAGTCCCTACGAGGCCCGAGTGGAGAGCGACGAAATGGGTTAGTCTCCCCTGCCATTCGACCGCTTCCCTATTCTCTGCTATGCGCCGTTGTTTTTCTTTTTTTGGCTCGCGCTTTTCCCCTCCTTCGTCTGGGGGTTTCGTGTGGATTTTTTCGTTTTTCTTTTCTTTTCTCTTCTTTATTTCTTTTCTCTTCTCTTTCTCTTCTCCCTCTCTCTCTCTCTCTCTCTCTCTCTCTCTCTCTCTCTCTCTCTCTCTCTCTCTCTCTCTCTCTCTCTCTCTCTCTCTCTCTCTCTCTCTCTCTCTCTCCTCTCCCTCCCTCCTTCCCTCCTTTTCTCCCTCCCTCTCCCTTTCTCCTTTTTTTCCTCCCCCCTCCCTCCTTCCCTCCCCCTTCTTTCTCCCCTCCTCCCTCCGCCTCTCTCATCTCTCTGCTCTCTCTCTCTCTCTCTCTCCCTTCCTCTCCCCCCCCCTCCTCTCTCTCCCAACTTCACTCTCATTACTATTCTCTCAACATTTTCTTTCATCCCTCTTGTCTCCTCCTCCAACTCCTTGGCCTCCTCCTTGTCATCACTCTCATCTCCTCGCTTTCATTACCTCTCTTTCTTTATCTCAATCTTCTCCCTCCCTCCTCCTCCCTCACCCCCTGTTCCTTCTTTCTTTATTTTTTTTCTCTCACTTCCTCTTTTCCTTCCCCTCTCCTAGTTCCCTTCGCCTGCCCTCTCCCTCTCGCCCCTTCCATTTTCCCTTTCTTTACTCCTTTCTTGGTCTTCTCCTCTCCCCCTCTTTCTCTCCGGTTCTCTTTCTCTATCTGCTCTCTCTTCTTTCCTTCTCCTTCTCTCTCCTTACTTTGCCCTTGTTCTTTCTTTTTTTCCTTCCCTACTATCTCTCTTCTTCTCTTCTTCCCTCCTTCGCTATCCTCTCTTCTTCATTTCCCGTCTTTTTTTCCCTTCCCCTTTTCCCTTCTTTACCCTTTCCCTGCCATCATCCTCCCCTTCCCCCCTCCAGTTCCCTTCCTCAACCCCCGTCCCTCCTTTTCCTCCTCCTTCCCTCCCCTCCTCTCACTTCCTCCTTCCTTCCCTTGCCCGCTTCTCATCCTTTTCATCTCTCCGGTTTCCTATCTCCTTCTCTCAACATCCTTTAGATTTCTTCTCTTCTTCCTTTCCCTCCTCCTCTCTCCCTTTCTTCCCCTCCTCTCTCCCCTCCTTCGCCTCTCTCCCCTCCTCCTTTCCTCTTCTCTCCTCCTTCCTCTCCTTTCCTTTCTCTCTCCCCTTCTCCTTCCCCTTCTCTCCCCTCCTCTCTTTCCTCCTTCACCTCCTCTCCCTCCTCCTTCCCATTCCTTTCTGCTCCTCTCCCTTCATCCTTCGGCTCCATCTCGTCCTCCTTCTTCTCCTTTTCCTTCTCCTCCCCTCCTCTCCCCTTTTCTCTCCTCCTCCTTCTCCTTCTCTCCCTCCTCCTTCCCTTCCTTCTTCTTTCTCCTTCTCCCCCTCTTCCTTTATTCTCTGCCCTCCTCCTTCCCTTCTTTCACCTTCCCTTCTTCCTTCTTCCTCCTTCTACCCCTCTTCCTTTATTCTCTCCCCTCCTCCTTACCTTCCTCCTTTCTTTCTTTCACCTTCCCTTCCTCTTTCTTTCACCTTCCCCTCCTCCTTCCCCTTCTCTCCCCTCCTCTCCTTCTTCCTTCACCTCCTCTCCCTTCCTCCTTCACCTCACCTCCCTCCTCCTTCCCCTTATCTCCCCTCTTTCCCCTCCTTCCTTCACCTCCTCTCCATCCTCCTCCCCCCATCCTTACCCTCCCCTTCCTTCCTCCTTCCCCTCCTCTCCCCTCTTCCTTCCCCTTCATCTAACCACAATATATAATGCAAAGCCTTCCGCCTAAAATAGCCCTGTGTACGTGTGTGTGTGTGCGTGTGTGTACGTGTATGTCTAATTCAATAGTGATGGTCGGTTAAATATTTAGACGTAGTTCGACGCTCATGGCATTGGGTGGCTGGGCTAAAGAGGGGAGACAGGGCGAAGGGAGGAGAGGGGAGGGGAGGGATGGGGAGGGAAGTGAGAGCGAAAGGGAAGGGGAGGGGAAGTGGAGGGGAGGGAGGGGTGGGGATGTAGAGGGGAGGGAAGTGGAGAGGGAAGGGAAGTGGGGGAGGGGAGGGATGGGGATGCAGAGGGGAGGGAGTGAGGGAGGGAAAGGGAGGGCTGGGAGGAAAGGAAGGAGAGGAGAGGAGGATGGGGAGAAGTGAGAGGGAGGGATGGGGATGGGGAGGGGTGGGAGTGGGGGAGGGAAAGGAAGTGGGAAGGGAGGGGAGGGATGGGAAGGGAAGGGAAGTGGGAGGGAAGGGGAGGGAGGGAATTGGGAGAGGATGGAGGGAGGGAGAGGGAAGTGGAGAGGAAGGGAGGGGAGGGAGTGGAGGAAGGGGAGGGGAGGGAAGTGGAGAGGGAGGGAGGATGGGGAGGGAAGGGGAAGTGGAGAGGGAGGGGAGGGATGGAGGGAAGTGGAAGTGGAGAGAAAGGGGAGGAGAGGGAGAGGGCAGGGGGAGTGGAGAGAGAGGGGAGGGAGAGGAAGAGGGAGGGGGGAAGTGGAGAGGAAGGGGAGGGAGAGGGAGAGGTGTAGTATATCAGAAAGCAATGTGACAGCCGTGGCAAAGTTCATTCATTATTTTCGTAACTTAAAGTTGTTTATCATTACTTATTGTTCATAATTAATCTTGCCATGATTCTTATAACATTTAATTATCCTTGATTATTATCATTTATAAAGCTTTATTATTATTTCTTATTTGATATTAGGTTATTTATCTATCTTTTTCATATCAGTATGACTTTCCAGGAGGCTCCAATTTACAATGATTTCTCTTGTATGGCAAAAAAAAAAAAAAAAAAAAAAAAAAAAAAAAAAAAAAAAAAAAGTTAAGTCAAGATACGTATATATTTAAAAGAAACTTCTCAAATCAGAAAAAAATATATAAATTTCGCCACATGCTTGCAATGATTGTCGCGGGACAGGACAGGACTCGGCAAAAGGAGAATTAGTTAGTAGTAGTAGTTCTAATCGCCTTGTTGCGCTCTCCCTCTCTGCCTTGTCTTGGCGGATCGAGGGGAATTCCCGCCACTTCCAAGACGGCGCGGACTCGTTTCCCGACTCGTTTGCATATTCGAATTGGCGGACTGCATCTCGAGTACTGTTGCGGCGCTTGTTCTTGTTCCTGCGTTCGCTACAGAGGGAAGTGGAGAGGGAGGGGAGGGATGGGGATGGGGGGGGAAGGGGGAGGAGGGGGGAGGGGGAAGGGAGGGGAGGAGAAGGGGAGGGAGGGGAAAGGGGAAAGGGAGGGGAAGGGGGGAGGAAGGGACGGGAGGGGCAGAGAAAGGGGGGGAGGGGAGGGGAAAGAGGATAAAAATAAGAAGGGGGAGAGGAAGAGAAGAGGAGAGAATGGAATGGAAGGGAAGGAAAGGGGAAACGGAAGATTAATGAAAAAGGAGAATTAGAGGAAAAAGAGAGGAATAAATGGGGAAAGGCAAAGAAGAGGAAAAGGGGAAGAGGAGTAGAGGAGAGAAGAGAAAAAGTGAGGATAAGAACGAGAGTAACGAGAGCTTAAAAGTAAGGAGATTGAGCAGGGGAAGAAAATCGATGGGAGGGGCGAAGAAAGAGATAAAGGATAGATAGACAAGGATAAGAAAGCAGGGAGAGGGTAAAACGACCAAGCTAAGAAGAGTGACCGAAGAGCGAGAACGGAAGACGAAGGTAAGTTTTGGGTAAGAGTAAAAGTAACGAGAAAGAGTAAGAGTAAGACGTTACTTGTTGCCTTAAGGAAGAAATTCACCCGAGACAAAAAAATAAAATTAAATAAACAAAAAAAAAATAGATTACACGAGACAAAAAAAGAAAAGAAAAGAAAAGAACAAGAAGAAGAAGAAAGCTAAAGAACAGATGAAGAACAAGGCTATTGAGAACGGAGGTGTAATCTGATCTGTGGAGTATCAGTATAATATTTTAGGAAATTCCCATCTAGAGTACATACAGTAGGTGTTTTCCAAATGAAGAGACACATTATTTCATATCTCTGTCTCCCAAATCCCTCCTCCCTCCTCCTCGGTCTCTCATTCTCTATCTAATTTCTCTCCCTCTCTCTCTTCTCTCTCTCTCTCTCTCTCTCTCTCTCTCAACCCCTTTCTCTCTCTTCTCACTGCCCCCCCCCCTCTCTTTCATCACTCCCCTCTCTCTCTCTTTCTCTTTCTTTCACTTCCCCCTTCTCTCTCTCTCTCTCTCTCTTTTTTTTTAACATTTTTATTTATAGTCATCATACAGATAGGTATAGGTTGAAACCAGTTTATTTAGAACTTACAGGTTTCTTTTTGCGGGTTAAAAGTTACCTATCTAAAGGAGCTTATTTGAAAACCCAACCTATTTTTGTAAATAATAACCAGGTTTATAAACTAAATAAATAAAAAGGAATTAAAGTACAAGACTATATACAGTGTTGCTTAAGTGTCGCCATGAGTGTACAGGAGATTCAGAGGTGACGGTTTTCTCGACCGCCATCGATGTGCCGCTGTCTTCACTTGCTGCGTGGTCATTTCGGCGACATCGGTGGTGGAGGTGAATTCGTTCCACAGTCGCGCTGCTCTGGCTGAGAAGGTGCGCTGATGCTGGCTAGACCGCGACCTCGGAACTTCCACCAGAAGCCGATTGGAGTGTACCGTCCTCGTACTTCTCTCTCGGCCGTGCGGTGGGAGTCTGAGGCTGGATAGATGAGGCACCTGCTGCACCTGAGCCTTGTGGAGCACCGTTAGAGCCCCGACGTCGCGACGATGTTCCAGCGAGTCGATGTGACCAGGGTTGCTGGCTTCCTGGATAAGCCTGAGAGCCCGTTTTTCTATTTTATCCAGCCTGTTGAGGTTGGTGGGCGCAGTAGAAGACCAGGCCAACGAGGCATATTCTAAATGTGGTCTGATCTGGGACTTGTACAGCGTCAGAATTCCTTGAGGATTCAGGAGGTGAGATGCACGTCGGAGAGCTGTCACCTTCAGAGAAGCTGTTTTGCAGATCCTACTGACGTGTCTGTTGAATCTGAGCTCGTTGTCTATGTCGACACCGAGGATTGAAATAAAGTCCTCGAGTGGAAGGGCGGTGTTGTTCATCACGATCTTGTCCTTCATGACGTCTGATGCAGCTGGAGAGCGGGATACAACCATTGCCTGGGTCTTGTTGGCGGCAAAACTTACTTGCCATTGTGATCCCCAGTCGTGAATTGCTTCTGCTTTGAGTTCATGTCCATTGCTACAGTGCCATGATCCTTACGTAGATATGAAATAGAAATGGTACAGTCGTCAGCATACGCTGAGATTTCGGGATGTTCCCTAAGCAAATCATCTATGTAGATGTTCCATAGGATTGGCCCAAGTACAGATCCCTGTGGTACCGACGCCTGTATCGGGTACTTGTGGGATGACTGGCCACCGATGACTACTTGCATTGTTCTTCCAGTGAGATAATCACTAAAGAGCCGCAAAAGGTTGCTGCTTATGCCCCTTGCTTGTAGTTTCGCGAGGAGCCCTCGGTGCCACACTCGGTCGAAGGCGCCGGCGATGTCGAGGGCGATCACCAGAGTGTCTTGACTGGTGTCCAGAGCATCCTGCCAGTTTTTACTTAGTAGTAGAAGAAGGTCAGCAGTCGATCGGGAGGAACGAAAACCAAACTGTCTGTTGGAAATAAGATTGTGGTTTTCCAGGTGTTCCATGAGCTGTTCAGCAATGATCTTTTCGAATACCTTGCTGATGCATGGCAGGAGGGAGATGGGCCGGTAGTTGTCTGGGTTTGTTTTTGACTGTTTCTTATGCAGAGGAATCACTCTTGCTTCCTTCCAGATGGTGGGCCAGCAGCTCTCTTCGATGCATGACTGGAAGATGGATGATAACGGCTGAGATAATTCGGCTGCACACCTGCGGAGCGTGTGTGGGCTGATATCGTCTGATCCTGGTGCTTTCTTTGTGTTCAAGTTCTGAAGGATCACTTTTGTTCTGGTGTGACAGATTTGAAGACCAGGGAGTTGGTCATGGCATACTGAGGGTATCTCTGGAGGTGTTCTGTTGGCATCTGGCACTGTCATTTTTCGACTAAACAAGCTTCCTAGAAAGTCAGCTTTATCCCGATTACTTGAAGCAGTTGTTCCATCGGGCTTGGTTAGTGAAGGTATTGTAGGTTCCCGGGTTCCCGCTTGGTGCTCCTTGATGAGTGACCACCACTCCTTACTGCCTGCTCCCAGAGATGTATCTTTAGTTTAGTATGTCCGCGATGTCCGCGAAGGGACGTATTTCTCCTGCATTTCGGCGAGGAGGCTGGTGATGGAGGATGCTTTGTCGTTTGTGTTCCCCGCC
The DNA here is from genome assembly GCF_003789085.1 of Penaeus vannamei. Classification (NCBI taxonomy): domain Eukaryota; kingdom Metazoa; phylum Arthropoda; class Malacostraca; order Decapoda; family Penaeidae; genus Penaeus; species Penaeus vannamei. The sequence continues at coordinate 606,434 of NW_020869289.1, read as the reverse complement.
AGGAGAGCATCCCAGTCTTGTGCCTGAAGTTCTGCCTTCATACCTGGCCAGTCTGCGTGGTTCCATAGCCATATTTTTCTTTGTCTGATTTCGTCAGCTGCAGGTGTAAGGCAAAGGTGTGATATAACCGCAAGGTGGTCTGACGTTCCTATTAAGCCGAGCGGTGAGCATGAGATAAAGTCCTCACTTAGATCCGTTATTACAGGATCTAAAGATCTGCCGAGGATGTGCGTCGGGAAATTCACGTAATCTGTCCGTCCGTGAACTGAAAGAAGGTCCTCATATGCTGACTGAATGAGGTGATGATTAAGGTCCCCAACTATTAAGAGATGCTGACAGTTGTTGCGAGCCTGAAGGAAGTTTTCCGTTAGGAAGTCTATCGAAGTCCTGCCTTGCCATTGCGGCCTATAATGAGCGCAAAGTAGCAGGGACTCATTTGACTTGAGCATGACCTTCACAAAGATAGCTTCCAGCCAGTCTGGTAAGTCAACTGTTAGCAATTGAATCTGAAGATTTTCTTTGTAGCATACAGCCACACCTCCAAAGTTCTTTCCTTTTCTGTCTCTTCTTTGCCACTGTGAGTAGCCTCGTATCTTGCCAAAAGCAGGTTCTACCTCTGCATTCAGGAAGGTTTCAGTAGCCACTATTATGTCGGCACTGACGTTGAGGGCCACGTGAGTCAGCTCACCAATATTGGTTCGGAGGCCTCTGACATTAGCAGACAGAACTGAGAGCTGTCTGTGGCTGTTATTTTGAGGGGTATGCATCAATGATGCCATTTAATACACTGGCCCTTGGTGGCTGTTAAAGTTAGGATGTGACCAAGAAGGAACAGCGAGTTGATGAGGAGCCCAGTGTGGGTGGAAAAGAAGTATCGCTGTTGAAATGGCGGTGACGGAAGTAGAGGCTGAGGGTGAACTACCGTTTTCTGTGTTTAGAGTTTCTATATCTCTCTCTCTCGTCTCTCTCTCTCTTGCTCTCTCTCTCTCTCTCTCTCTCTACATCTCTCTCTCTCTCTCTCTCCTCTTTCTCTCTCTCTCTCTCTCTGTCTTCGCTCCTCTCTCGCTCTCGCTCTTCTCTCTCGGCTTCTCTCCTCTCTCTCTCTCTCTCTCTCCTGCTCTCTCTCTCAGTCTCTCTCTCTCTCTCTCTCTCTGCTTCTCTCTCTCTCTCTCTCTCTCTCTCTGCTCCTTCTCTCTCTCTCTCCTCTCTCTCTCTCTCTCTCTCTCGCCTCTCTCTCTTCGCTTCTTCTCTCTCGCTCTCATCTCTCTTCTCTCTCTCTCTTTCTCTCTCTGTCTCTCTCTCTCTCGCTCGCTCTCTCTCGCTTCTCCTCTATCGCTCTCTCTCTCCTCTCTCTCTCTCTCTCTGCTCTCTCCTTTCTATTCTCGTTCCTATCTTCTTCTCTCTCTCTCGTTCGCTCATCGGCTATCGCTCTCTCTATCTCTTCTCCTCTTTCCTCTCCTCTCTCTCTTCTCTCATCTCCATCCCTCTCTGCCCGGTCTCCTCTTCTCGTCTCCTCCCCTCTCTTCCCATCTCCTTCGTCTCCGCTCCCGTCTTCTCTCTCTCTTCTTCTGTTCTCGTTTACTCGTCTCTGTTCTCGCTCCTCTCTCATGGTCTNTCTCTCCCCTTTCCCCTTTCCCCCCCACTCTGCCCCTCCCACAGAGGATCCCGCCACCAAAGATCTCTTCACGGCAGCCCCCCCCCCACCCTACGGCAGCAATTCATTCCCATGAATACCCTCGATCTGTTCGTGTCTTCGCTCTAATGTGAAACCTGCTATATATTAGTTCTACTTTTTTTCTGCTGTATGGCTTCAACGCGAGGAGGAGCCACGGAAGAGTCGGAGCGAGGGAGTCCACGGTAAGAGTCTGCTTCCCTTCCTAACACACAGCGTCTTTGCTCTTTCTTCGGAATTAATTTATATAGTTAAAGCCGAACACGCCGGTTTTTTTAATTGTAAATTTCCTGGGCTCGGGATGTAAATAGTAGCCCTCTTAGAGGATGATCGTTTTTTTGCTCTCAATTTTTATTCTGTCCTGTCTGTCTGTTTGTCTGTTCGTCTTTCTCTTCTTCTTTCTGTCTTGCTGTCTTATCCTATCTATCTATCTTATCTTATCTTTTCGAAGTCTATGCAATTCCTACTTCTTCTCTCGTTCTCAGCTTCTCTTCTCTCCTCTCTCCTCTCTCTCTCTCTCTCTCTCTCTCTCTCTTTCTACATCTCTCTCTCTCTCTCTCTCTCTTTTTTTTCTTGCTTTCCTTATCCTTTTATTGCATTTTTTACTCTTCCTCTCTTTCTTTCCCCCCCCTCCTTCCCTCCCTTTCTTATTCTCCTTCTGGTTTTCCCTTCCTCCCTCTCTCTCTTCTCTCTTCGCTCACTTCGCTCTATTCTTTACTTTACTCTTTATAATTTCTTTCTCCCTACTCATTCTTTTTTCTGTATCTTTTTACTCTCTGTTTCGCTCTCTCTCCCTCTCTACTTTTCTCTACTCCTTGAAATTTCCATTCCCTCCACTGTGAGGATTATGAAATTCCATGGTCAATTTCACACTCTCTCTCACTTCTCTTTTCTTATCTATTTTCGCCCCCTCTCCCTTCCTCTCCTTCTACTCCCATTCCCCTCTCCACCCTCCACCCTTTCGTTTCTGCCCTCTCACCCTCTCCCACACTCCCTTCAATCTTCCCCTCCCTCTCCCTTCCCTTCTCCCTCCCCCTCTCCCACTTTACTTCACCTTCCTCTCCCTCTCCCGCTCCTCTTCACAACTCCATCCCTCACTCCTTCCCCTCTCCCTTTCTTCTCCCCTTCTCCCACCTCTCCCACTCTTCCCCTTTGAATTCATTATTTCTCTACTTCCGAGCGAGTTTTATGTCAATTTCTTTTTTTCTGCGAATTGATTCGATATTAATTAAATCCAATAATAATTAACTTCCAGGATCTTGCAATAGGTCACTTCTGGATGGCATCTTGGCGGATAGAGTAGTTTAGTTACTCCGGCCTGTTACGTTTCGCTGGTATATGAATGCCTAAGAGGAGAGGGAGGGAGGTGGGAGGGTAGGGATTAGGACGATGGCAGGAGGTGAGGGTAGGAAGAAGTGAGAGCGGTATGGTTATAGGAGAGGGAGGAAAGTGGTGTCTAAGACTGGCGTATCTGGGAGATGTGATGGGTAGTTGAGATTTTTGAGGCAGGGAGTGTCGGAAGGCATGGTGAAGTGCTGACGTTGGTAGGTAGGGAAGGGATTAGATGAGAGGGCGTATAGGAGTGTTACGTAAACGAGAGTGAAGAGAGGATTTGTAGGAGAGGGATGGGATGCGGGAGGAGAAGGCAGAAGGAACGTGGATATGAGAGTGGGGGAGTCGACAGGAGGGATGTAGCTTAATAGGCGAGTGTGTGGAAGGCATGGGAAGCGGATGTGAAGAAGGAGGGCATAGGAGAGGGGGCTGAGGGTAAAGGATGGGATGGACGTGGAGGAGGGAGGGAGGGAGGAAGGTAGAGGGAGGTCGAGGAGGGAATAGAGCGAGCAAAAGGGAGGAAGGGGAGGAAGGGAGGAAGGAAAAAAGGGAGGGAATGAGGGGGGAGAAAGGAAAAGAAGAGGGAGGAAGATAAGAGAGGAAAAGATGAAGAGAAGGGGAAGAAGGAGGAGGTAGGAGAAAATAGACGGCGGAACAGGTCAAAGGAAGCAGAAGGTTACGAGAGGAGGGGGAAGCGAAGGAGGGAGGGAGAAGGGACCGGGAGGAGGGGAAAGGATTTGGAAAGAAGAGGAGGGGAAAAGAGAAGAAAAGGAAGAGAATAGAATCGAGAGGGGGAAAAGTAGAAGGAGAGAACGAGAAGTAAGAAAAAGAGAAGGAAAAAAGTGAGGTATAAAGACAGAGAAAAGAAAAGAGCGGAGAGGATAAGGAAGGAAAAGAGCGAAGGGAAGAAGGATGGGAAAGGAAGAAAGGCGAAGGCAGGGAGAGGAGAAAGAAACGAAGTCTGGAGGGAAAGGAGGAGGATAGAGAAAGGAAACAAAGGCAAGGAGAGCGAGAGGAGACACGTTGACAGAGGGAGAACCGGCGAGGAGGGAAAAGGAAGAAAAGGGAGGAAAAAGGAGCCAAGACAAGAAAAGTACATGAAGGGAGGGGGAGTAAATTGTGGGAGGTGAAGAAAGTAAGGAACAGAAGATGGGAGGATAAAGAAGAAGGGAAGGAAGGGAGGGGAGAAACAGGAACGAGAGGTGGAAGAGGAGGGAGGTGAAAGGAAGAGGAATATGGAAATAAAGGAAGGAGGAACAGAAGCCGAGCAGGAGGGGAAAGAGAATGAAGAAAAATAAGTTTACTACAACTATAAAAACTAACACATAAATTTAAATCAAATAATGAAATAAAGATAATAATAATGATAATAATAATAATATAATAATAACAATATATATAATGATAGAGTAGTAACGATGATTAAAAAAATATCAATAATAAAATAATAACAAAAACACCCGATAACGACATAATAGTATCATAAATAACAACAATTAATAAACCCATAACAACAACAACATCAACAACAAACAACATAATAATAATTAATAATGAATAATACCCAATAATAATAATAATTAATAATAATAATAATAACAAATTAATAATAATTTAATAATAATAATAAATAATAATCAAATAATAATAGGATAATAAATAATTAATTAATAAGTAATAATAATAATAACAAATAACAATAATAATAATTAATAATAAAATAATAATAATAATAATAAATAATTAATAATAATAATTAATAATTAATAATAATAATAATTGAATGAAATAAAAAAACAATAATAATAATAATAATAATAATAATAATAACTTAATAACAACAACAAACAACAATAATATGATAGATAATAACGATAATAATATAAAACGATAATAAAAATTGCGGCACCTTTTTGAGGTATCCAAACTCGCATTCACACACCACGAGAATCCTAAATGAAACAATCATTACTCTTGAGAAGATACAAAAATAGCGTCAAGGTGTTTACCTAATCATTCTATTGACGTGCGACTGAAAAAAAAAAAACACGTAGACGTTGCGCGTAGACCACCTCTGCGTCTGTGCATCTGTCTGGACGTTGGTAAAGTATACTTCTACACGCCCACTGTTTGCTCTCGAGATCCCGTGCGGCGGGGGTTCGTAGTGTGTAATCAGCCTGGATTAAAAATGTGATCCGCCTTAACTTTCTCTTTTAAACCCGGTCGGTGACAAATTTTACGCCGGAGTTCCAGGTTTCTGAGTGATAAAGGGAGTGGGAAGAGGAGGGAGAAAAATTGGGGAGGAGGGAAGGTGTTGTGAGCACTGAAGGGAGGAGAGGAAGGAGGAGGGGTAGGAATGAAGGGAAATAGGAGGGGTGGGAAGGAGAAGACGTAAGAGGCGGAAAAAGAGAGAGAGAAGACGAGAGAGAGAGAGAGAGAGAGAGAGAGAGACGAGATGAGAGAGAGAGAGAGAGAGGAGAGAGAGAGCAGAGAGCAGAGGAGAGCAACAGACTGACAGACAGAGACAGAGAATGAGATGAGAGAAGAGAACAGAAATATAAAAGATAAAACAGACAGACAGAGAGAAGAGAAATGAGAGACAGCAACTGACGAGGACAGACAGAGAAGAAGGAGAAACGAGAGACAGACAGACAGACAGACAGAAACCCACCAATCTGTTTTCCACATTAACTTTCAACATCGCCAATCAGAAAAGAGACCTTAGAGAGATACCCCGCCATTGCCGAAGCAGCCATGTCTTGCATTTCCATAATCACAAAGATAAGAAGCTTTTGATCAAGATACCTGAGGTCAAAGTGAAAGGAGATAGATAGAGATTGAGATACAAAGGGACAGAGAGAGAGGGAGAGGAAGGAGACAGAGAGGAGAGAGGGAGAAGAGAGAGAGAGAGAGAGAGAGAGAGAGAGACGAGAGATGAGAGAGAGATAGAGAGAGAGAGAGAGAGAGAGGGGAAGATGAGAAGAGGAGAGAGGAGAGTGAAAATGAGAGAAAGAGAGAGAGAACGAGAGACAGACAGCAGACAGCCAGACAACAAAGACAGACAAACACACAAACAAACAGACAGACCGAGAAAACCGAACCAGAACGGCCCCGTGCCTTCAGAAAGGCGCAGAGCCATTCTGAAGGTGCGAGCGCGGTGATCGAATGCAACGATGCTGACGAGCAGACATAGCAAGGGGCTGTGCAGGGGACGACTGACGTTAATGGAAGCCGTGCTGATGAATAACGCCCGTGCTGACGCCGCTGCTGATGGTTGCTGAGACGCCGCTGATGATGGTGCTGACGCCGCTGTATGATGGTGCGTGACGCCGCTGATGCATGGTGCTGACGCCGCTGATGATGGTGCTCTGAGATCGCCGCTGATGATTGGTGCTGACGCCGCTGATGATGGTTGCTTTAGGTGGGACGCCGCTGATGATGGTGCTGACGCGCTGATGATGTGCTGACGCCGCTTGATGATGGTGCTGACGCCGCCGCTGATGATGCGTGCTGCACGCTGCTGATGATGGTGCTGACGCCGCTTGATGGAATACGCTTCTTGGATGCGAACTACTGACGGCGGCACGGCAGTCGCCACGCCGTCGACGCGTATTCGTGTGGCGTATTAGTCATCCGCGCGTTTGGCGACCGAACAGCTGATTTTAGCTCAGTGATGCAGGTATCATCGCTGACGTCACAGGTCTTCAGCGACAAGGTATCTGGTTTTCGTTTTGTTTTCCTTAAACGCGGAAAGAACGTAAAAGGGGAAATAGAGAGGAAGGGAGGAAGGGCGTGGGAGAAGGGAAACAGGGAAGGACTAACGTTATTGAGGAAATAATTGACCATTATGGCCTCATAATAAGGTAATTCACTCTCCTTGTTCTTCTCTCTATCTATGTCTTCCTCTCTGTTTCCTTTCTCTCTCTCTCTCCTCTCTCTCCTCTCTCCCTTCTCCCTGCTCCTCTTCTCTTCTCTCCTCACCCTCTCTTTCTCTCCCTCTCTCTCACTCTCCCTCTTTCTCTCATTTCATTCTTCATCATCTCATTTTCTCTCTCACTTCTCTCCCATTTCTCTCCTCTCTCTTTTATCTTTTCTCTCCCTCTCTCTTTCTCTCCTCTCTTCTCTCCCCTCTCCTCTCTCTTTCCCCTCCCACTCACTACCACTCCCACTCCCACTCCTCCCTCTTCTCTTCCTCCTCCCTCTCCTCCTCCTCCTCCCTCCTTCCTCACTGCAAATTTGTCATCCTGTTCCCTTGATCTCTCTGTTCTATCCGCATAGTCCTTACTACAGCGAAGAGAACAGACAGCTGGCAATATTGCAAGACTTTAAACCCCATGTGGAATTCTGATGAGAAAGAGAATTTACTTCATATCCGGCGATTTGGAACTTGGAAATAAAACGAACTGGTTTCTGCGGTGTATCGGGATCGTTAAAAAAAAAAAAAAAAAAAAGAAAAAAAAAAAAAAAAAAAAAAAAAAAAAAGTGTATGTTTTTCAAGTGTATTGATATCGTTAGTAAAAAAATAATATATATATATATATGTGGGCGTATTTCATGTTAAGTGACGCTGCAATCGACAATTTGATTATGTTGCTGCCCCTTCTAATAAAATATTGGGAAACCGTTTCGTAAAATGCATTTAATTTTGAGAGAGAAATCTGAAATCGTACTTTGGTTGTGCATTTTTTTGGGGTAATTTTTTGCAACGCTTTTGGTGATCATGGTGACTGAAGATGGTGATGATGGTTGTGGCTGATCCTGATTGCATAATGAGTGGTGATGTATGGTGGTGTTGATGATGGAATAATGATGGTGATCATATGATGTGGTGGTGATCATGAATGATTGATGATGATGATGATGATATTGACGTTAATGTTGATGACGATGATGATAATGATGACGATAACGAGGATATGATGAATTGATGATAATGATGATAAAGACAAATATGATGATATAAACAAAGATAAACATAAAGATAAAGATGATGATAGCAACTGAAATAGAAATCAAGCCTAAAATGAAGACTGCTTCTCCCTCCTTCCCTCCTCCCTCCCTTCCTCCCCTCCCCTTTCCCTCCCCTCCCCCATTTTCCTTTCCCTCCCACTCCTCTTCCGCCTTTCCTTCCTCCCCTCCCCTTCCTCTCCCACCCTCCCCCTTTTCCTCCCTCCCCTCCCCCTCCCCCTCCCTTTCCCTCCCTTACCCTCATCCCCCCTCCCACCCTCCCCTTCCCACTCCCCTTTCCCACTCCCACCCCCCACCCCCCCCCCTCCCCCCCCCCACCCCCCCTTCCCCCCTCAGCAGCTCCTCGTGGGCGTCGGTGCCTCACACTCATGGCTGCTCTCATGAACCCGTGTTGACATCACGAGTGCTTGGCGTCCGGAGAGTTATGGCCGCCCTCGAGCCCTTCGCGTGCGCCGGCCCCTCCTGCTCTCGCTTCCTCTCCTTTCGTCTCTCCTATCTATCTATTTATATATATATATAATATATATATATATATATAATATATATATATATATATTATATATATATATGTATGTATGTATATATGTATGTGTGTGTATTATATATATATATATATATATATATATATATATATATATATATATATATATATATATATATATATAATATATATATATATATATATGTGTGTGTGTGTGTGTGTGTGGTAAGTGTGTGGTCTGTGGTGTGGTGTGTGTGTATATGTGTGTGTGTGGTGTGTGATGTTTGTTGTGTGTTGTGTGTATATATATATATATATATATATATATATATATATATATATGTCTTATCTGTTTTATCTCTTATTCTCTTTCTCTTTCTTTCTTTCTTCCTTTTTCTTTCTCTTTCTCTTTTCTCTTTCTCTCTTTCTCTTTTCTTCTCTCTCTCTCTCTCCTCTCTCTCTCTCTCTCTGTTCTTCTTCTTCCTAAATCTTCTCTTATATACCTCGCGCTCTCTCTCCTAATCTCACTCAGTTTCTCCCACTCAATCTTCCTTTGTCTCTCACGCTCTCTCTACCTCCGTTTTCCTCGCTCTCTCTTCCTTCTTCTCCCTTTCTCTTTTCCTCTTTCTCCCACATTTTTCCCTCCTTTCTTTCGCCCTTTCTTCCTCCTTCTCCCACGCTCTCTTTCCCTCCTCCTCTTCCTCTCTCGCTTCCTCCTTCTTCCCACACTGTCTTCCTCTCTTCTCCTCTTCCTCCTTCTCCACGCTCTCTTTCCCTCCGCTTCTTCCTTCTCCCACAGTCTTTCTCTCTCTCTTCCTTCTTCTCCCACGCTCTCTTTCCCTCCACTTCTTTCTCTCTCTTTCCCTCTCTTCCTACTCCCACGTTTTGTCTTCTTCTATTTCCTCCTTTCTCCCCACCGCTCTATTTCCCCACCGCCCTCTCTTTCTCTCTCTTTCCCTCCGCCTTTCCCCCTCTCCTCTCTTCTCCCTCTTCCTCCTTCTCCCACCTCTCTTTCCCCTCCGTCTCTTCCCCTCTCTTCCTCCTTCTCCCTCTTCCTCCTTCTCCCACGCTCTCTTTCCCCTCCGCCTCTTCCCCTCTCTTCCTCCTTCTCCACGCTCTCTTTTCCCCTCCGCCTCTTCCCCTCTCTTCCTCCTCCTCCTCTCTCTTCTCCCTTCCTCCTTCTCCCTCCTCGCTCTTCCTCGCCTCTCCCGCTTCCCTCCTGCAGAAGTGCCGGTAACCCAATCCTCAGGATGAACAATTAACTCTGCTCACCTGTCGACGGGTCCAACAGCGCGAATTTTACAAGTTCGTGTCGGGTTCTCTCACCGGTTTTCCTCTTCCGGTTTCTTCTTATTAGTATTCTTAATCATTCGCAACGTTTATTATCCTCCCCTACTCTATTTCCCTTTCCTCCCCCGAAAAACACATAAAAAGTGATAAAAGCCTCTTTCTGGCCGGCACGTGTGTGTACCTCAGTGAGCCCGGCCACTTCAGTCTCTCTCGAGATCGCTCATATTTGGTCCCCGTCGGCCGGTGGGCTCCTCCTCCCTCGCTCCCCTCCTCCCTCTCCTCCCTCGCTCTCCTCCCTCGCCTCCCTCTCCTCCCTCTCCTCCCTCGCCTTTCCCCCTCTCCTCCCTCTCGCTCTCCCTCGCCTCCCTCGCCTCCCTCGCCTCCGCTTCCTCCCTCGCCTCCCTCGCCCTCCCTCTCCTCCCTCGCCTCCCTCGCCTCCCCTCGCCTCCCCTCGGTTAGGGAAGTTCTTGGCTCGCTCGGGGAGGACGACCTTGTTCCAAATATCGTTTTTTCCTATCGGGACAAGGCTGTTCTTGCACGCTACGGGGGATCGGTCTTGTGAGAGGGCCCGCGGGATCTAAGGCTCTCTCTCTCTCTTCTCTCTTTCTCTTTCTCTTTCTCTTTCTCTTTCTCTTCTCTTCCTTTTCTCTCTTTCTCTTTCTCTTTCTCTTTCTCTTTCTCTTTCTCTCTCTTCTCTCTTCTCTTTTCTCTTTCTCTCTTTCTTTTTTTTTTCTTCTTCTCTCTCTCTCTCCTCTCTCTCTCTCTCTCTCTCTCTCTCTCTCTCTCTCTCTCTCTCTCTCTTCTTTCTCTCTCCTTCTTTCTCTCCCTCTCCCTCTCGCCTCTCCCCTCCTCTCCCTCTCCCTCTCCCTCTCTTCTCCCTCTCCCTCTCCCTCCCCTTCTTTTCTCCCCTCCCCTCCTAGCACCTTACACCCAAACGCACTCTTTATGACCCCTACTCTCTTTCTTTCTCTTACCCCTTTGCTTTGTCTTTTTTCACTTGCTATTTCCTATTCGGTTTCTCCATTTCCACACTTCCGTCCTTTGTCATAATCTCTCTCGTCCCCCCACCCCCCCCACCCCCTATCTTAAAAAAAAAAAAAAAAAAAAAAAAAAAAAAAAAAATGAAAAAAAAAAAAAAAAAAAAAAAAATGTGCGTGTACAGAACAGCCTGAGCTTGCACCCGCATGTCGGCCTGTGCGTGTGCTCGCGCGCCGCCGTCCGCGAGCAAGCACTCGGCAGAGGTGGAACTAATAATCCTAAAAAGTCCGCTTAATTTGGCCCCATTACGTTGTCGTTCCCGGACTCGGAATCGCCGGACAAAATGAAAATATAAAATCCGACAAAGAACGGAACTGTAATTTTGGTATTACTGACGGTCCATCATGAACTAAATCGTTGTTCAAAAAAAATAGAATGAAAATATGTTGTATGTATTCGTGTATAAAAGGAGAACAAAGGGGAATAAAAGTGAGTATTATCTGTGTGTGTGTGTGTGTGTGTGTGTGTGTGTGTGTGTGTGTGTGTGTGTGTGTGTGTGTGTGTGTGTGTGTGTGTGTGTGTGTGTGTGTGTGTGTGTGTGTGTGTGTGTGTGTGTGTGTGTGTGTGTCTGTGTGTGTCTCTCTGTGTGCACCTCTGTGTCGTCTGTGTCTGTGTGTGTGTCTGTCTGTGTCTGTGGTGTGTGTGTCTCTCTGTGTGTCCTGTCTGTGTGTGTGTGTGTGTGTGTGTGTCTGTCTGTCTGTGTGTTTGTATGTGTGTCTGTGCGTTGTGTTCCCGAGCTACACACAAAACAAACACACACACACAGACGTCAGTTGTTTTCATCTCTTCACAATTTCTTGCGCTGAAACCCCGCCCAGAGCGCCGGGCCGCTGTCTGCTGTCAGCCCACCGCTGTCATCCGCGCAACAGCTGTTCCTTCTCTGTTACGTCGACAGAGCTAGAATTCCGCAATTCTTCATCTCTCGAGCCTTTCCCTTAACCTCCTTCTTTTTAATCTCTATCTCCTTTCTTTTAATCTCTATCTCCTTTCTTTTAATCTCTATCTCATTTCTCTTTTTTAATCTCTATCTCTTTTTTTAATCTCTATCTCCTTCTTTTTAATCTCTATCTCCTTTCTTTTTAATCTCTATCTCCTTTCTTTTAAATTCTTCCTCTCCTCTAATTTCATTTTTTTTTCTTTTTTTTTTTTGTCTCTCATTTTCTTGTTTACACTGCTGGCGAAGAGGAAAATTAAGAGAAACAGAGTGTTTGTTTTGGTGGTTGGTGGTTGGGGTGAAGGGCGGGGGGGGGGGAGGGGGGAGGGGTGGGTGGCACATCAGCCATACACGGCATTTAAAAGGATCACGACGCCCGCTGGGGAACGCCCTCCTCCCGCCGCCCACACTCACGTCGCCCGGCGGGAATGCTCGGAAAACAAGACAAGAAAAAAAAAAAAATAAAAATAAAAAAAAAATAAAAACGAGCAGAGAAAGAGAGAGAGAAGGGGGGAGGGAGGGAGGGAGGGGGAAGGGAGAGAGAGGATCGAGGAAGAGACGAGAGGAGTGAGAGAGGGAGTGCGAGGAGAGCGTTGAGAGAGACGGGAGAGAAGAGAGGTGAAGGAGGTGGAGAGGAAGATTGCGAGGGAGGAGGTGGAGGAGAAGGGAGAAATGAGTAACAATGAATGTCTACACCACTAGTGAATGTTTAAATTGGGGAAAAACTCATTTATTTTCGAAGTAAATGGATTTTAGGGAAAAAGGAAAAACACTTTCTCATTATACCGTTTTATATTTTTCTTTTCTTGTAGCGTGGGATAGCATAGAGAGAAAATAAATAAAATTGAATGGGAGGAAAGAAAGAGAAAAGAATATATTTTGGAATAAGTGAGTGAATGGATAAGCCAAAGTAGAGATAGAGAGAGAGAGAGAAAGAGGAAGGTCGGAGTTTAGAAGCATGAGATGCAAAAAAGAGGGAGAGAGAGACGAGGAGAACCTTGGCAAGAAAGGGAACGAGACAATGAAGGGAAGTAGAGAAAGAAGAGAGGGAAGGGAACCATTGAGAAAACAATAAAACAAAAGGGAGAGAGAGTTGGGATGATAAATAGCATTTCGATAAATACAGGAAGAGAGAAGTAATAATTTACGATAATTTCCTCACCGCACGGATTTTGGGAAAAATAAAAAGAAGAAAAACGAATTAGAGTAATAGAGTAAGGGAATCGAGGACAAAGAAGTGACACATTTCCTCTCCTCTTATGAAGCGGAAAAATATTGGGCAAGATATCCAATCCTATGCTCACTGCCCCTGAAATAAAAGATGAAGAACATAGTTATTGTTCGGTTCAATTTTTGCATATTTCGTTTTTAATCCCAATCCGAGAATTATAATTAGCGGGAATAAAAAAAAAATCATTTTCCAACTTGCAAACCGCCCGTATTAACTACATATGCAGTTATACTTTTTTAAAAAGTTTCTCGAGAGGGATAAACAGAGAGATGAGAGAGAGGGGGGAGGGGAGATAGGGAGAGAGGGAGGAGTTGGAAGGAAGAGGTAGGAAAGAATACGATGAGAGGGCGTTAAGGGGAGAGAGGAGAGGAGAACGGCGGGAGACAGAGATGTATGTATGTTTAATAATATGGGGTATGGTCATAATCTATATGTATGTATATATTGTAGTGGATATATAGTGATATATATATATAGTATATAATATATATAGTAATATATATGAATGTGATACATAATTATAATATATATGATATGATAGATATTATATATACATAGATGAAGATACTACTGAAGTAATGAAGATATACCAAGACAGACAGGACAGTATATATATAATACTAGTGATATATAGAGATATAATATTAATGATATAGTAAGATATATATACAGAGTAGGATATACATACAGTAATACACGGAGGATAATATACGGACACACACCACACACACACACACACACAGCAACACACAATGATTATATGAAGTTATACATACTAGTATTATGTTATAATATATGTAGTGATATCATATATATATATGAGTGATATAAGATATCATCAGTAATATATAACGATGATAGCAGAGAGATCGAGAGGTGGAGGGAGAGAGTGAGATATTACACGAGAGCAGAGTTTCAGAGTGACATACATATTGCATGAATGTATAACATACATTAACTTAATAGATATACTTATATATATATTAGTATATATACTATATATATATATATATAATATTACACACACATCCACACACACAAATTTCTGATTCAATATGTTGCGATTCTGCGTGGAGGACGGTAGCATAAGATAATGCATTCAGACAGCAGCATTGTGAAATAGAGTTTAAATCAATATAAATACATATATTACATTAGATACAATACATTACATAAAGATGAAACGTGACAATGTGTATTTGTAGGAAAGTATTGTGTGTGTGGTGGTTGTGCATATATGTGTATGAATATGTGTTTGTTGTTGTAGCTTGTTAATATATGAATACTATATAGTATAATATATATATATCTATATATATATAAATATTATATATATTATATATATATATATATATATATATATATATCATATTATGAATTGGGTATTGCACGGTAGTATAACATGTAGGCGTGGGAGAGTTACAGCATCGTAATATCAAGCCGATGTGCCGAAACCGCACCAATAGTAATTGGATGATTATGATGATATGAAAGATACTGCCTTGAGGGATTTTGATGATGATGATGATGATTGGCTTGGGTGAGATGGAGGAGAGAGAGGAAGGTGTGTGGTGAGAGAGATAGAGAATGGAAGAGTAGCAGGAGGGTAAATGATGCCAGAGGAGAATATGTGAAAAGAGAAGATTATAAGTTAGAGAGAATGAATTGGGGTTGATATTTTTAGAGTGGTATTTCATTTTTTTTGTATATTTTTTCTTTTTACCACGAGACGCATTTACTCTTTCCTACTCGAGTGACCTCCACGCTCCAAAGTGTATGGAGTGTGTGATTTTTGGTATTGAGTGGTTTTATTTGATTATGGATGACGGTGAAATAAAAAAATAAAGTTATTGAATTTGAAGAGTAATAAAGTTTTCTATTAAAATTAGTGTGGACAAGTTTCAGTTGTGGTAGGTCTTCACAAAAAATAAACACATTGCAAACCAAATGCTGAAATATAAAACATCAAACTAAACTGTACTGTAGCTCTTAGTTTCTCTCGAGGTGTAATATAATTTGAGCAGAAATGACATTCTTAACGTAAATTTTTCGCACAAAATTTGGCTGACTCGCGCACGCACATAATCCGGCCGGCGTCGCGCGCGCTGATCTCATTGCTGCGATTAAAGTCACGTCCGCTGGGATGGTGGTAGTGAGTTCGGGCCCGCCCGTCTTGGTTCGTAGCTGTGCGTCGAAGTGATGGCACCCCGGGCGTAACTCAGATCAAGGTTTCATTAAGGCCTGCAGAGTGGTTAATTGAGTTCTTGGCCTGGACGGGAGCGCTCGCGATGGGCATTCCTTTCTTGAAGACTTCTTGAACTGGCGTACTCCGGCGTGACTCGGTCGCACAAACAACGTCGCGGGCCTCGAACAGGCCGCTGGGATTGCCCAGGGCGTGTGCTGACTTTTTAACCTTCCCGCAGGCTACATCTGTAATGGCGTCTCTTGTGTGTTTTCCTCTTGTGTGCCCACCCACACATGGGTTTGCATACTGCGCCGTGTGGTCTCTTGCACGACCAGGACAACAAAGACCGCTCTGGCCTAAAGAATCTCAGCCCCGTCCTCGGCTAGTTCGCCTTACAATTTCTTTAATAATTTGCCTTAACCATACCGAAGTATATTAAACAAGGTAGACACTTTGGCGTGAGGC
The DNA here is from genome assembly GCF_003789085.1 of Penaeus vannamei. Taxonomy (NCBI): domain Eukaryota; kingdom Metazoa; phylum Arthropoda; class Malacostraca; order Decapoda; family Penaeidae; genus Penaeus; species Penaeus vannamei. The sequence continues at coordinate 590,838 of NW_020869289.1, read as the reverse complement.
AGTTGCATATCTACCGCAACTCCCTGGCCTCGCGCCGACCAGATCATAATCGCCAGCGTGTAATATGGATGTGTTTATTCGAATGTGTTCACTATATTATTCGATTCCGATTAGACATCTTGCATTGTTAGGCGTTAGAGCAGATTATCTTCTGATAAATTACCATATGATTCTAATTTTAATGTTTACTCTCACGCAGTAGAAGTCTTTCTTCTCTCTTCTTTTCTACTGCGATTTGAATGTGATCCTTACACCTTGAATTTATTGTTCACCATGTACTCAATTCAAGTGTTCATACTACCTTGCTCTCGCGGCGGCGCAGACTACTCACGCTCCGTCCATCCCTTCTCTGTCGTATACAGTTTTCTCCCATATCTATTAACTCCACGTAGACATAACATCCTCCTCGAATTTCAGGATAGTCACTTCTACATTGTACAGAGACGGCGCGCCTAGTTTTAATTCCATAAATATTAGACATAATTGAATTGGGTTAAATGAATACCTAATGTGATTATTTCTTTTCATCACCTGTACTACGTATGTGTTTTTTATTTTCATGCTGAATACCTCTTCTTTATCATCCACTACTTTTACTAGTTTTGTCCTCTTAATCCCCTTTCCTTTTCTGTTTCCTCTCCCCCCCTCCTCTTGCGTGTTAGTTTCCCTGTCATTAGCAACTGCTCCCGAACCTCGGCACTCTGGTTCGGGTAACACCGCGCGCGCGCGCCAAGGGCGTCCCCAGCGCGTCCGGGGTGGCTCCCTTTTCCCTCTCCCTTTCGATTACTGTACTCGCCAACGTACTTAAAGACGCTGGTTCGAATAGTTACGGGCTGTCATGACCGGTTGACTCGACGTCTTCACTCATTCTTAGCTCGGGTTTTAAAATCGCCCCGCGCCCTTCCTCTCTTCAGATCAATTAGATATGGAAGAACAGGACTCTAAATCCCATATTAGATAGTGTGTAATGTAAATGAATATTCCATTTGGCTCTATGAGTACAGGATAGAGTCTTCCTCTGGACAGCAATGCGTCTCTCTTAAGTATACTCGAGTTGCGTGCGCCCTGCATGCCACTCCCACTATAGTGAACATTCTGCAATTGCTGAGCACGAGAAGAGAAAAAGATATCTTGCGTAGCACAATAGAAACTTTTACTGGAGGGACGGTGCGTGGAGTATGCAAACCACAGAAGACGAATTCATGCAAGTGCTAGATTGGGACTGCGTGTATCATAGCGGTGATACTCGGTATGTTCATTATCCTTCCTACATATTATTGCAAAATTTGATATCTGAGTATGTAGCGCACATGTGGCACCAACACGTACACAGACTCACGACTTTACCAACATAAACTCACGCAGATACCACAAGTCGGCAGCAACAACAAAAACACAACACAAAACACAACAAAATAAATAATAAAATGGTAATAAAAATAGAAAAAAAAATAAAAAAAAAAAAAAAAAACACTCAGATCCTCAAACTACACCAAAGAAGAGGCAAGAATTTAGTTTGACAGAGAGACTGAGAGCAAAGAAAAGTTAAAAAGAGATGATAGAAATGTGCGCAATACCCCTGTTAAAATGTATTGGAATGTTGGCGCACCGCTATCTTCGCTAGAATATAGAGCAATACGGTATTATTATTTCTTTATATTATCTATGTGTAGGTATTCGTGTTCGCTAAATATAATATATTCTTTAGGAAATATGTATGTGACATGTGCATAACGCAAAAAAAAGTTAAGAATAAGATAACGATTGAATAAAAATAGACAGCGCACAGGAAAAAAAATGCTGAGGAAAACGGGAAATTCCGTGTTATAGACCTAGTGTAAAGGAGTGAAGAAAAGAGAAGCAACCCTTAAAAGAGATAAGAAGAAAGAATAAGGAAAATAAAGAAAGTATATAAAATAAGAGGAAAGAGATATATGTGAATGCATACTATGTGACTTATATAGAACATGTGCAGATGGAGAGTAGANAAGAGGAGGAGCATTCAGATCGGAGGCAGCAGACGAAGGAGGCGACGGACAGCGGAGGCAGCAGCACGAAGTGAGGGAGCATCGACGGACAGAAGGAGGCAGCAGCAGGACGACGAAGAGAAGGAGCATCGACGGACAGACGGGAGGCAGCAGCAGGGACGACGAAGTGGAGGGAGCATCGACGGACAGAAGGAGGCAGCAGCAGGACGACGAAGAGAAGGAGGCAGCAGCAGGACGACGAAGTGGAGGAGCATCGACGGACAGAAGGAGGCAGCAGGCGACGACGAAGAGGAAGGAGGCAGAGCAGGGACGACGAAGGAAGGGCATCGACGGACAGAGGAGGCAGCAGCAGACGACGAAGAGAAGGAGCATCGACGGACAAAGGTAGGCAGCAGCAGGAAGACGAAGTGGAGAGCATCGACGGACAGAAGGAGGCAGCAGCAGGGACGACGAAGAGAAGGAGCATCGACGGGACAGAAGGTGGCAGCAGCAGGACGACGAAGAGCATCGACGGACAGGAGGCAGCAGCAGGACGACGAAGTGGAGGAGCATCGACGGACAGGACGGAGCAGCAGTCAGGACGACGAAGAGAGGAGCCATCGACGGACCAGAGGAGGCAGCAGCAGGACGACGAAGAGAAGGGAGGCATCGACGGTAAGACGGAGCCAGCAGAGGAGCAGACGAAGTGAGAAGCATCGACGGACAGAAGAGCAGCAGCAGGACACGAAGAGAAGGAGCATCGACGGAAGAAAGGGCAGCAGCAGGACGACGAAGAGAAGGAGGCAGCAGCAGGACGACGAAGTGAAGGAGCATCGACGGACAGAAGGAGGCAGCAGCAGGGACACGAAAGGAGCATCGACGGACAGCGGAGGCAGCAGCAGGACGACGAAGAGAAGGAGCATCGACGGACAGAAGGATGCAGAGCAGGGACGAAGAGAAGGAGCATCGACGACAGACGGAGGCAGCAGCAGAAGACGAGTGGAGAAAGCATCGACGGACAGAAGGAGGCAGCAGCAGGACGACGAAGAGAAGGAGCATCGACGGACAGAAGGAGGCAGCAGCAGGACGACAGGACGACGAAGTGGAGGAGCATCGACGGACAGAGGAGCACAGCAGGACGACGAAGAGAAGGAGCATCGACGGACAGACGAGGCAGCAGCAGGACGACGAAGTGGAGGAGCATCGACGGACAGAAGGAGGCAGCAGCAGGACGACGAGAGAAAGGAGCATCGACGGAGGCAGAAGCAGCAGCAGGACGACGAAGGAGAAGGAGGCAGCAGCAGGACGACGAAGAGAAGGAGCATCGACGGACAGAAGGAGGCAGCAGCAGGACGACGAAGTGGAGAGCATCGACGGACAGAGGAGGCAGCAGCAGGACGACGAAGAGAAGGAGCATCGACGGACAGGAAGGAGCAGCAGCAGGACGACGAAGAGAAGGAGCATCGACGGACAGAAGGAGGCAGCAGCAGGACGACGAAAGAGAAGGAGCATCGACGGACAGACGGCAGCAGCAGGACGACGAAGAGAAGAGCATGAAGGACAGAAGGAGGCAGCAGCAGGACGACGAAGAGAAGGAGCATCGACGGACAGAAGGAGGCAGCAGCAGGACGACGAAAGAAGGAGCATCGACGGACAGAAGGAGCAGCAGCAGGGACAGGAGCATCGACGGGACAGACGGAGGCAGCAGCAGGACGACGAGAGAAGGAGCATCGACGGACAGAAGGAGGCAGCAGCAGGACGACGAAGTGAAGGAGCATCGACGGACAGAAGGAGGCAGCAGCAGGACGACGAAGAGAAGGAGCATCGACGGACAGGAGCAGCAGCAGGACGACGAAGAGAAGGAGCATCGACGGACAGACGGAGGCAGCAGCAGGACGACGAAGAAGAAGGAGCATCGACGGACGGAGGCAGCAGCAGGACGACGAAGAGAAGGAGCATCGACGGACAGACGGAGGCAGCAGCAGGACGACGAAGAGAAGGAGCATCGACGGACGGAGGCAGCAGCAGGACGACGAAGAAAGGAGCATCGACGGACAGAAGGAGCAGCAGCAGGACGACGAAGAGAAGGAGCATCGACGACGAGGCAGACGACGAAGAGAAGGAGCATCGACGGACAGAGGAGGCAGCAGCAGGACGACGAAGAGAAGGACATCGACGGACAGAAGGAGGCAGCAGCAGGACGACGAAAGTGAAGGAGCATCGACGGACAGAAGGAGGCAGCAGCAGGACGACGAAGAGAAGGAGCATCGACGGACAGAAGGAGGGCAGCATCAGGACGACGAAGAGAAGGAGCATCGACGGAAGACGGAGGCAGCAGCAGGACGACGAAGAGAAGGAGCATCGACGGACATCGACGGAGCAGCAGCAGGACGACGAAGAGAAGGAGCATCGACGGACGAGGGCAGCAGACGACGAAGAGAGGAGCATCGACGGACAGAGAGCAGCAGCAGGACGACGAAGAGAAGGAGCATCGACGGACAGAAGGAGGCAGCAGCAGGACGACGAAGAGAAGGAGCATCGACGGACAGAAGGAGGCAGCAGCAGGACGACGAAGAGAAGGAGCATCGACGGACGGAGGCAGCAGCAGGACGACGAAAGAGAAGGAGCATCGACGGACAGAAGGAGGCAGCAGCAGGACGACGAAGAGAAGGAGCATCGACGGACAGAGGAGCAGCAGCAGGACGACGAAGAGAAGGAGCATCGACGGACAGAAGGAGGCAGCAGCAGGACGACGAAGAGAAGGAGCATCGACGGACAGACGGAGGCAGCAGCAGGACGACGAAGAGAAGGAGCATCGACGGACAGAAGGAGGCAGCAGCAGGACGACGAGCACGGACAGAAGGAGCAGCAGCATCAGCAGACGACGCAGCAGAGGAGACGAAGAAGGAGCATCGACGGACAGAAGAGCAGCAGCAGGACGACGAAAGAGAAGGAGCATCGACCGACGAGAAGGAGCATCGACGGACAGAGGAGCAGCAGCAGGACGACGAAGTGAAGGAGCATCGACGGAAGGAGGAGGCAGCAGCAGGACGACGAAGAAGGAGCATCGACGGAGGCAGAGGACGACGAAGAGAAGCATCGAGGACAGAGGAGCAGCAGCAGGAACGACGAAGAGAAGGAGCATCGGACAGAAGGAGGCAGCAGCAGGACGACGAAGAGAAGGAGCATCGACGGACAGAAGGAGGCAGCAGCAGGGACGACGAAAGAGAAGGAGCATCGACGGACAGAAGGAGCAGCAGCAGGACGACGAAGAGAAGGAGCATCGACGGACAGAAGGAGGCAGCAGCAGGACGACGAAGAGAAGGAGCATCGACGGACAGAAGGAGGCAGCAGCAGGACGACGAGAGAAGGAGCATCGACGGACAGAAGGAGGCAGCAGCAGGACGACGAAGAGAAGGAGCATCGACGGACAGAAGGAGGCAGCAGCAGGACGACGAAGAAGAAGGAGCATCGACGGACAGAAGGAGCAGCAGCAGGACGACGAAGAGAAGGAGCATCGACGGACAGAAGGAGCAGCAAGGACGACGAAGAGAAGGAGCATCGACGGACAGACGGAGGCAGCAGCAGGACGACGAAGAAGGAGCATCGACGGACAGAAGGAGGCAGCAGCAGGACGACGAGAGAAGGAGCATCGACGGACAGAAGGAGGCAGCAGCAGGACGACGAAGAGAAGGAGCATCGACGGACAGAAGGAAGCAGCACAGACGACGAAGTGGAGGAGCATCGACGGACAGGACGGAGGCAGCAGCAGGACGACGAAGAGAAGGAGCATCGACGGACAGAAGGAGGCAGCAGCAGAGCGACGAAGGAAGGAGCATCGACGACAGAAGGAGGCAGCAGCAGGACGACGAAGAGAAGGAGCATCGACGGACAGAAGGAGGCAGCAGCAGGACGACGAAGAGAAGGAGATCAGACGGAGCAGAGCAGGAGACGAAGAGAAGAGCATCGACGGACAGGCAGCAAGCAGAGACGAAGAGAAGGAGCATCGACGACAGAAGGAGGCAGGCAGCAGGACACGAAGAGAAGCATCGACGGACAGAAGGAGGCAGCAGCAGGACGACGAAGAGAGCATCGACGGACAAACGGAGCAGCAGCAGGACGACAGCATCGACGGACAGAAGGAGGGCAGCAGAGGACACGAAGAGAAAGGAGCATCGACGGACAGAAGGAGCAGCAGCAGGAAGAAGGAGGAAGAAGGAGCATCGACGGACAGAAGGAGCAGCAGCAGGAAGACGAAGAGAGGAGCATCGACGGACAGAAGGAGGCAGCAGCAGGACGACGAAGAGAAGGAGCATCGACGGACAGAAGGAGGCAGCAGCAGACGACGAAGAGAAGGAGCATCGACGGACAGACGGAGGCAGCAGCAGGACGACGAAGTGAAGGAGCATCGACGACAGAAGGAGCACAGCAGGACGACGAAGAGAAGGAGCATCGACGGACAGAAGGAGGCAGCAGCAGGACACGAAGAGAAGGAGCATCGACGGACAGAAGGAGGCAGCAGCAGGACGACGGAAGAGAAGGAGCATCGACGGACAGAAGGAGGCAGGCAGCAGACGACGAAGAGAAGGAGCATCGAACGGACAGAAGGAGCAAGCAGCAGGACGACGAAGGGAGAGCATCGACGGACCGGCAGCAGCAGACGGACGAAGAGAAGGAGCATCGACGGACAGAAGGAGGCAGCAAGCAGACGAACGAAGAGAGAGGAGCATCGACGACAGAAGGAGGCAGCAGCAGGACGACGAAGAGAAGGGAGGCATCGACGGACAGAAGGAGGCAGCAGCAGGGACGACCGAAGTGGAGGAGCATCGACGGAGCAGGACGGAGGCAGCAGGCAGACGACGAAGAGAAGGAGCATCGACGGACAGAGAGGAGCAGCAGGCAGGACGACGAAGTGAAGGAGCATCGACGGACAGAAGGAGGCGAAGCAGCAGGGACAACGAAGAGAAGGAGCAGTCGACGGACGAAGGAGGCAGCAGCAGGACGACGAGAGAAAGAGCATCGACGGGAACAGAAAGGGAGAGGCAGCAGGCAGGACAAAGAGACGGAAGTGGAGGAGGCATCGACGGACAGAGCGGAGCAGCAGCAGCAGCAGGAAGAAGGAGCATCGACGGACAGACGGAGGGCCAGCAGCAGGGACGACGAAGAGAAGGAGCATCGACGGACAAAGGGAGCAGCAGCAGGACAACGAAGAGAAGGAGCATCGACGGACAGAAGGAGCAGCAGCAGACGACGAAGAGAGAGATCCGACAGACGGAGGCAGCAGCAGGGACGACGAAGAAGGAGCATCGACGGACAGACGGAGGCAGCAGCAGGACGCACGCAAGACGAAGGCAGCAGTCGACAGGAACAGACGACGCAGCGCAGCAGGACGACGCAAGTGGAGGAGCAATCGACGGACAGACCGAGCAGCAACAGGACAGCGAAGAGAAGGAGCATCGACGGACAGACAGGTGAGGCCTCAGCAGCAGGACGCACGAAGTGGAGGAGCATCGGACGGGAACGGTGGAGCCATCAGGACCACGAAGAGACAGGACGCATCCGACGGACAGAAGGCAGCTCCGCGCAACAGGACCGACGAAGAGAAGGAGCATCGCACGTGACAGAAAGAGGCACGCAGCAGGGACGACGAAGTAGAAGGAAGCATCGACGGACAGAAGGGCAGGCACGCCAGCCAGCGACGACGAATGGGGAACGCATCGACGGACAGAGACGGAGCAGCAGCATTGAGACGGAAGAGCGAAGGAGCATCGACGCGACAGAATGTGGCAGCAGCAGGACGAACGAAGAGAAGGAGCATCTACGGACTCAGAAGAAGCAGCAGCACGGACGACGAGAAAGGAGCATCGACGGAAGGAAGGAGGCAGCAGCAGGGACGACGAAGGCAAGCGAGCATCGAGCGGACAGAAGGAGGCAAGCTCAGCAGGTGACGACCAGAGACAGGAGCATCGACGGACAGAAGGAGGCAGCAGCAGGACGCGACGAGGAAGGTAGCATCGACGGACAGAAGCGAAGGCAGCCAGCAGGAGCGACGGAAGTGAAGGAGCATCGACGGACAGAAGGAGGCTAGCAGAAAGGACGACGAAAGGAGGGCATCGACGGACGAAGGGAGGCAGCCGCGGGACGACGAAGAGAAGGCACCATCGACGGAGCATTTAAGGAGCGCATCAGGATCGACGAAGAGAAGGACGTCCGACGGACAGAAGAGGCAGCAGCAGGACGACGAATGCAGGAGAGCATGTCGACGGACAGACGGATGGCAAGCATGCAGATCGACGAGAGAAGGGAGCATCGGACGGACAGAAGTGAGCAGGCAGCAGGCACAACGAAGAGAAGGAGCATCGACGGGACTAGAATGGAGGCGCAAGCAGCTCATCGCGACCCCTGAGCAGACGGCAAGGCAGCATCGGTCGGACCAGGACTAGCGATCCGGCAGCCAAGCCCAGCGACGACGAGAGAGGTAGCATCCGACGCACAGACGCAGCGCCCAGCCCGCGAGGGACGAGTCAGAGAGGAGCATCTACGTGACGACACGAAGGATATCGGCGAGCCAGTGCAGGAGCGACGTAACCGCAGCACTCGGAGTGCATTCCGGACGTGACGAAGGAGCGGTACCCAGCCAAACGACGAATGAGGAGAGCATCGACGGACAGACGGAGGCAGCAGCAGGACGACGAAGTGAAGGAGCATCGACGGACAGAAGGAGGGCAGCAGCAGGACGACGAAGAGAAGGAGCATCGACGGACAGAGGAGGCAGCAGCAGGACGACGAAGAGAAGGAGCATCGACGGACAGAAAGGGAGGCAGCAGCAGGACGACGAAGAGAAGGAGCATCGACGGACAAGAAGGAGGCAGCAGCAGGACGACGAAGTGAAGGAGCATCGACGGACAGAAGGGAGGCAGCACAGGACGACGAGTGAAGGGAGCATCGACGGACAGACGGAGGCAGCAGCAGGACGACGAGAGAAGGAGCATCGACGGACAGAAGGAGGCAGCAGCAGGACGACGAAGAGAAGGAGCATCGACGGACAGACAGAGGCAGCAGCAGGACGCGAGAGAAGGGCGACGGACAGGAGGAGGCAGGCAGCCAGGACGACGAAGGAGGAGCATCGACGGACAGACGGAGGCAGCAAGCAGGACACGAAGAGAAGGAGCATCGACGAGACAGAAGAGGCAGCAACAGGACGACGAAGAGGAAGGAGCATCGACGGACAGAAGAGGCAGCGCAGGACGACGAAGTGAAGGAGCATCGACGGACAGGACGGAGCAGCAGCAGGGACGACGAAGAGGAGGAGCATCGACGGACAGACGGAGGCAGCAGCAGGACGACGAAGAGAAGGAGCATCGACGGACAGAAGGAGGTAGCAGCAGGACGACGAAGAGAAGGAGCATCGACGGACAGAAGGAGGCAGCAGCAGGACGACGAAGAGAAGGAGCATTTCGACGGACAGAAGGTGCGCATCAGACGATACGAGAGAAGGAGCATCGACGGGACAGACGGAGGCAGCAGCAGGACGACGAAGAGAAGAGCATCGACGGCAGAAGGAGGGCAGAGCAGGACGACGAAGTGGAGGAGCATTCGACGGACATACGGAGGCAGCATCAGACGACGAA
>NW_020869289.1:565953-573385 GCF_003789085.1 Penaeus vannamei | reverse complement strand
GGCCTTTGCTTTCCCCTTTGTATTTTGTGGTAATGTCCCTCTCAACGCGTGTTGGAGTTGTTCTTGCTGTTGCTAAGGGGATGTGACACTGTAGCCGCTTAACCCCAACCTAGAAATAACACAATAATCGAAATTTATTAATCTATTTAAGTGCTTATTTGTCAGTCTATCTAGCCATTTATCTACTGATTTTCAACACGTATATTTTTTTGCAATATCATCATCGCCTCATATTTACCTTGCACTTTATTACTTTCAACCCGTTTTTCCAATCCACATTTATCCTAGCCATCTGCAATCTTCTTCATTCACAATCATCACCATCATAACAATCCGCCCACGAATCTTACAAAACTCCGATAAACCAACACCAACACCTCCTCACCTTCCCTCACCGCGACCTCTCCTGACCTCTGCTGACCCTTCCTCTCCGCCGTCGCAAACAGGGACCGCCTCCTGGACGAACACCTCGCCGAGATGCCCCACCTCGACCCCAAGACCATGTCGCCGTCGGAGAAACAATACCACTTGTTCCTGGCTCACGACTACAACCAGGACCTGAACCTCGATGGGGTGGAGATCATGCAGGTCGATTTTCCACGGTGAGAGGGGTTCGTGAGGGCGAAAGGGATGGGGAGAAAGGGAAGACGAGGATGAGCAGGAAGAGGGGTAAGAGGTAGAGGCGGGGAAGGAGGATGAGGGAAGTGGGAAAAGAGAAAAGGATTGGGCCAGGAGGGAGAGGAATGGAAAGGAAGAAGGAGTAGATAGAGACGGAAGAGTGGAAGGTAGGGGAGACGAAAGAGGGGTTTGGAGACGAGAGAGAGGGCGAGGTCGGAGAGGAGGAGAGCTAGAAAGCGGGAAGCAAGGGATGGGAGGAGAGGGAGGGAAGAGAGAGAGAGAACGATGGAGAGATTAAGATAGGACGAGATAGGATAAAGAGGGAGGGAGGAGGAGAGGAGAGAGAGAGAGATGAGAGAGATAAGAAGAGAGATGAGAGAGAAGAGAGAGAGAGGAGAGAGAGGAGAGAGAGAGAGAGAGGAGAGGGAGAGGGGGAGAGAGGGAGAGGAGGGAGGGAGAGGGAGGGGGAGAGAGAAGAAGATGAAGACCGAGGAGAGGGAGAGTGAAGAGAGAGAGAGAGAGACAGAGGAGAGAGGAGAGAGAGAGAGAGAGAGAGAGAGAGAGGAGAGAGAGAGAGAGATGAGGAGAGAGAGAGAGAGAGAGACGAGAGAGAGAAGAGAGAGAGAGAGAGAGAGAGAGAGAGAGAAAGAGAGACATATATAAAGAGAGACAAAGAAAGCACACTGACAGAAAAAAAAATGGACATAAAAACACGAATAATCAGCCAAACTCTTAATCAAGTTGATATTAACTCATTCAAGACCAAAAGAAAAAAAAATAGACAAGGCTTACATCATGCCTCCTCCTTCACCCGCAAAAAAAAAAAAAAAAATAGTATGAGAAAAAAAATAAAAAACACGAATAATCAGCCAAAATGTTAATCAAGTTGATATTAACTCAATAACCTCAATACACAACCGGAGAAGACATTAGGAAGACAGCATTTAAAGGGTGAACGTAGAAAGTGAAGGGAGAAGCTGATCCCATTCGCGTTAAAAAAAAAGAAAAAAGAAAAAAAAAATCCTCTTGATAATGTTATGCAATAGCAACGAGAAGACATTTTTAGCCTGATTTTTTTTTTTCTTTTCTTTTCTTTCTTCGTCTTCCTCGTCTTCTCTCATTTCCTTCTTTGTATTTAATTCTTTTGAAGAGGTTAGCGTTTCCGTGTTTAGCTGTATGGATACGTATATATAGGGAGGGAGAAAGAGAGAAGTATGGAGAAAGGAAGGGGAGTAAAGGAGGGAGAGAAAGAGAAAGGGAGGGATGGAAGAAATAATGAGTGAGAGGGAACAGAGAAGCAATAGTAGGCATGAAATGAGGAAATGAGGAGAGAGGAGATGAAGGAGAAGAGAGGGAGGTAGGACAGAAAATAGACAAACAACTCACTAAACAGTGAGCAGAAACCGAGTGGCACGATGAGAGAGTGTGTGATAGTGAGATAAATAAGTATTAATTAAAAGAAGAGAGATAGAAGAAGAGAGAGAGAAAGGAGAGAATAAGAAAGAAAAGCAGATCAGAGCTTCCGATTGAGGATAGATTGCAGATGAGAGAATTATGAGACGATTGAGCAAGAACAAAACGCGTAAGCACGAGCTAGAGAAGCGCGAGACTACAACAAAATGAAACGAGACGAGAACACTTACACAGAACACCGCACGAACACATCGAGAACGAAGAACGAGACGAAGACAACAGACGCACACAGACAGGAGATATGATCGCACGACAAGCTATGTGTGTTGCTGATTAACGACGAGAGAGTAACCGCTATAATTTCGTATATCATACATTTATAATACATGATTACAACTGATCTATTTGTATTATACACTTCTACTAATGCTACTCTCGATTTCAAACCTCTTAGCTAATACATCACCCCTTCCCTCAAACCCCCGCAGATGACTCGACCGAAACTCTACACCGACGAGTCCTTGGCCCAGGAAGGATCGACTAACCTCCTTGGGGACACTTTCGAAACGAAACCGCGGACGGGGAAAACTGTCCTTTTCCTATGAAAATCTATTATTTACGCTGATTATGATGTAAATTCCAAGAAACTTTTTACTTCATACTTCCTTTACTTATATTTTATCATCGATATCTTAGAATTAAAGTTAATCGCCTCTAAATATCATCTATGATCTTTTATATCCAGGAATTCACAATTATCACAACACTTTTATGTCATAATTATAATTATCCTTGTATAATCATAACAGCAACTATAATCATTGATATCAAAAATTATACGTATGTCCTATCGCATACAATGAAATTGCACAAAATAATAATACTAATAATGATAATTCAAAAACAATAATGAATTAAACTCCAACTGAAAACCACATCCCGGAAATAATGAAAGAAGGACGAGGAATGTTCGCCAAATTATCACAGAATATCTCAACTTTAGTTAAGCATTTCCGGTCCGTATGCTTAATGAGCCGAAGAAAGAAAGAAAAAGTAGACAAGTTGTAGTTCTTTTAGAGCTCGCAATCACCGGGGTCATAGCAATTGGTTACGAGCTTGAGTGATTAGATAGACAAGTGGTTTTGTATTATGTGGCGGATTGATAATTTATTTTTCTATTACTAAGTTCTTATCTGTAATTCCACTCGCAGTTATACTAGTTGATTATTTATGTGTGTTAATGGTTTTGAATTCAGACTCAAATGGGAGAGGATGTATCGCGAAATTATATTGAGTACGTGAGATAGATAAATGACTAAGTTGATTTTGTGTATTGTTCTGTTGTGAGAGATATAGGTGGATAGTGAGGTGCTTAGTGTTAATATTTCTGAGGTTATCGGGCTGTATTATTATGTATTCGTGGCAACAGAAAACGGATGTGTTTTGGGAGTTATTACATGTGTGAATGGTTGATGACCTTGCATGGTCCATCAGTGAATTTATTATGTAAAATATTTTGGTGAGAAAGAGAAAGAGGCAATGAGGAGAGAGATTAGATTGGATTAGTATAGATGATGCCGAGAAAGATGTGTGATAGGTAATAGTGAATGTACTAAGCGAGAGAGGGAGAGTAGTTAGAACTAATTACTAGAATATGATTCTAACATAGCAGTGATCTGAAGTAGAGAATGCAAGATATCATATTTATTACAAACAGGATACAATAGAGAATGTGAACGTTAGAAGTAATAAAAAAGAACCCTAAAATTTGGTAATTAAATGTGAATAATCAAGCAGTAGAAAATTCTAAAAACTTTGTCTAATACAATTATTAATCACAATAATTATAATCTATTTATACATAATTACGAATCTCACACTGCACATAATATTAAAACGAGCAACAGAATTTTTTTTTTTACAAGTCTACTACTAGTGGAGTTGTGTAATAAATACGGGGGAATTTAATTTTCTATTACTTTATAAAATCTAAGAATAATATTAAGATTATACGTATATTTGATAATAGATAAATTAAATTTGATAAATAACACAATGGAGTATATAAATATATATATTTAGCCATGCATATGATTATTCATGAAAGTAAATACAACTATTACTAGATAATATTAAGAATGATAAACTAATCAGATGAAGTAGTATTGAAGTTATAATTACATAAATAGGATTATTAAAAACTTGTTATGGTTGGTATTATTCATAGTATCCAGATGAATACTCTCGATTAATAAGCTAAAACAGCATAAAATGAAATAACAGACTCTTAAACAAATTAGATAGATAAATAAAATTACATTTGATAAATAAAAGATATAAAACTTCGCTTTTAAATAGTGACTAACTGACATGACTGAGACTAGATACAAAAAAATTATAATAGCTATAATGTATGAGTATAGAAAAAAATATACCTTGAGAGGTTTTAATTTAAGATCCCTTTTACTCGCAGTAAAAACAGATTAAGAATGACAAGCATAGGTGCATGAAGAAAAAGTTTTAGGAGGAATCTACCTGAAGGAGGGTGAGGTGTGTGCGTGACCGATGTCGCAGGGAAGAGATTGGTTGCCGTTCTTCGTGATGTCCACCAGGATAGGGACGTATGAGCATTAGAGTTACACTGGGGGCAGTAGGTGTCTCTATTTACTTCTCTCTTCTACTCTTACTACTGGAGTATACCTTCCTCTGGTGCGTACCTACATGAGTCGACGACTCCTGGCGGGCGGGCAAACCACGCCCACGCCACCTCATAGGGCGAAGAAGGGTTTTTTTTTCTTTTTGGAGAACACGGCCTGGGATAGATTAGAATGCGGAGTGTGAGTTGGGATATTGCGTTGGGGTTGGGTGGTGTGTTGGTGAGTTGAGAGGGAAGTAGTTTGGATAGATATTTGGGTCTCTCAAGTAAATGGCAGTTGGGGTCTGTCGGCGCGCGCGCGCGGAGGGGGGTGATTAGATCACGGATGTGGTGCTGAATGAGGTTCGAGCATATAAGTGGTCTGGTGTGAAATGTGTAAGTGGAATGATAAGAAAGTGTAATTAATTATTAAAAAAAAATGGTGTGGAGTGTGTAGAAGATGAGATGTGAATACACTAAAAAATGAAAATTACAAGAATTAATATGTAAATAATGTGTCGAATGGCTCGAAGTTGGATGTATCGGTTGGGATTATCTCTGCTGGCTCGGGTGAGTGTTAGGTTGGATCACTGGTGGCCTCGAGGTAGAGGTAGATGTTACGCATTGGAGTTTGTGTGAATGTACCGTGTGCTGAGTCAGTGTGTATGTGCGTTAGGCTCCGGGCGTGCTGGGTGTGGGTGTCGGATGGGGTCTGTATCGACACGTGAGTGGGTGCACAGACTGTATGCTGTGGGTGGAGGATGTGTCGAGCGATGTGTGGATAGAATAGTCATGTGAGAGGTTTTCATTGTTCGAGTGGAGATGTTAGTATATGATTGGTGATATATATGTGTGGTGTAGGGCGGCTTAGGTTGTATACGTTCTTAAGGTTTATGTGTTTGATTAATTGCGCGTGGAAGGTTATCTTGTTTAACGATGGTTGAGCGCATTACAATGGTAAAACAAAATCGCAAATAGGATTATACATATTCAGGACCAAAAATTCATATTACTCTATATTTCCCAATAACTATTGGCGCCGCAATGATATACAAGCTAGTAACTTAGTGTGCTATAGTTTCCGCTTGACCCGAATAATTCAATTAAAAGGCTCAATTCTATAAAAAATCTAACCTTTCTGCGTTTCTCATTCATTGCAAAAAAACGGTTTGAGGCAAACGAATAATTCCAATCAGCAGTCTGCCTCATTCCCACGCTTTGATCTTTAGCCTCCAACATCAATGGAACAGAACATATAAAAAATATTCTTACACAAGGGGCTTGTTACGTCCTTTTTCATTATGACCCTAAATTTAATGTCGCATTCAGTCCATACAACGTGCGATTATGGTAAGGTTAATTTCGTATTGTATATTATGCTTATCACCATATTCCTTAAGAATTATATTTAAGATACTACATTGTATTAGAGTCCTCACTTCTGGTTAAAACGCGTCCCTAAGTTTAAACACAATTCAGGTTTCCTTATCAATAAACAATTTCCTGCTTTCATCAGTGTACATTCACTGGTACGCATTTGTACACAGTATCATGCTAGACACCTGTTAAAATACTCATATCAACTCATCTTCAATATAACACACTTACAGCCTTCAATTGACTCCGAGCTCTGTATATGCGTGTTATCGCTCTCAGAATTACCCTATCCCCGTTGCATGTTCCTCCAATGTCCCTGCAGTTCGTTTATTTACCCACTGTCCTGTATTATCTTACTCCCATTCCAAGTTCATAAATAAGGTTAAACCTTTGATTCAGGGCTATCACGTATGCTTTAACAAGTTGAGGATGCTTCGGATTTTTCACAGAATAAGGGCGTACACCTATGGCCTCCAAACTCCCTCGGCGCGGCTACATATATATTATCCCAAGGATTCGTAGCGAGACGTGAACACAAGCTATCTCTACACACACCATTGGGCATTTTTTTCTCTCTCTCTTTGGTTTATACGTGTGGCGTTAATAACTATATTTGGCCTCCAAGATGTCTAAGACCCTCTTCAGGGATTTCAGGGTGACCCGAATTTTCACTTGGCTACCCTCGACAGCGAAGTGACATCTTTGATTTTGGAGGTGCCTAAACATATCAATTAGGCTGGGTGAGGTTCATTACCATAGGTCGATACGTATTGTTAGGCGCTGTCGAGGAGCGGCAGATAAGGAAGAAAGACAGTTAGATTCATTAGAGAGGGGAACTTTACAGGTTACTTTTGGGCGGGCGTGGTGAAATGTTGCTACGTCAGAGTCAGTTACTTAGGTTTAAGAGATGGTGACAACGCGTCTATTTATTTATTTATATCTCGAAGAGAATAGATGCTAAATAACCGAGTTGTTTGTTTGTCTCTAGATAGTCTTCATTTCAAATCAGTGGAGCTGTCCATTGATAAACCCTTTTGTTTGGATAAACTCGCTTCGATTTAACGAAGTGTGTTTTGTGTAAAAAGTACAAGTCCATGGTGGATGCCAATAAAATAATCAGTCTCAAAATGTCCAAAAGGGAGTGCTTATCCATAATCGTCCATTTTTCACACACATTAGCGGATTTAAAGGCCTAAGACACATGAAGATATTGCAATCTATTCCCATTGACTAATAATGCTCTACATTTTAAGGATTCTAGAAATATTTTCATATGTGAGACTCTTACACTATATGTTATAGTTCTCACAGTTGTCGTATCAATTATTAACAGAAATCAATTTAGACTTTGCCATCTAAAAAAACGTAGATATATTTCTACAAATGATT
>NW_020869289.1:550953-553453 GCF_003789085.1 Penaeus vannamei | reverse complement strand
GCGCGAGAAATAAAAACAATAAGAGTCGGGACCAAAAATATAAAAATTAATATCACTGTACACACACACACACACACACACACACACACACACACACACACACACACACACACACACACACACACACACACACACACACACACACACACACACATATATATATATTGTTGTTCTCGGTGTTTGAATAGGAAACTTTGTGTTCGATGAATCTAAAGCGAAAATCCCTTCGGCTGGCACATTGGTACAAAAAGACGATAACTAATCAACTGTATTAATTGTATGGTTCATGTGAATATTTATTTACATTTGAAAATTTGAAACTAAACGTTCGCTTTTTTTCGTGTTTCTCACTTCTCTCCAAGAGCTTCTATATTTCATTCATTCTTAACCTTCTCTCTATCAGAGACAGACAGACAAAGACACATTTGCTCTCTCATTATCCAAGATAAAGAGAGGAGGAGAGAAGGAAGAGAGGAGGAGGAGAAAGAGGAGGAAGAAAAGGAAGAGGAAGAGCAGAGAGAAGGAGAAGGAAATGGAAAGGAGGAGGAGGAGGAGGAGAAGACGGAAGAGGAGAAGGAGAAGGAGGAGAGAGAAGAGGAGGAGAAGAGAAGGAGAGGAGGAGGAGGAGGAGGAGAGAAGAAGAAGAAGAGAGGAGGAAGATAAGGAGGAGGAGGAGGAAGGAGAGAGAAAAGGAGAAGGAGAAGAAGGAGAAAAGAGGAAGAGAGAGAGGAGAAAGAAGGAGAAAGAAGAGAAGGAGAGGAAGAGGAGGAGAAAATGGAGAAGAAAATTGAGAAGGAGAAGAAGAAGAAGAGGATGGAGAGGAGAAGAAGAAAGATGATAAAGAGGACGAGGAGGGGGGGAAACAGAGAAGACGAAAGAAAAGAAGGAAGATGAAGAGGAGGGGGAAAGGGAGAGGGAGTGATACATCCGGGTCTGGAAGAGAAGAGGGGGGGGGGGGTGCGTGCGGCCATATTGTTCTCTGTTTTTGTATGTATCAAGCATTTTTTTTTTAATAACAATGGCGGGTAATGTATGCATAAATATGTATGTAGGACATAATTGTGTTATGAATGTTCTCGGTATGTGTGTGTACGTGCGTATGCATAAATTTTCGTGAGTGTTTGTGTGTGTGTGTTTGTTTTCATGTGTGAATAAATGAAACATGAAATTTAAAGTTACAAAATGATAATAGATCATGATAGTAACAATAACAGTAATCACAATAACAACAGTAGCCGAAACAGCAATGCCAATAACAGCAACAATAACAATAATAATGGCAGTGATAATGATACTTCCAATAACAAAGATAATAATAATACTAACAAACAACAATCACAAAAATAATCAGCTAAACAGACACCAAATGAAAGCGTACGAACATGCGAGGTCATGAAAAAATAAAACAGGAACTGAAAGCGCCAAAAAAAAAAAAAGGTCAGAATTTTAACATTTTACGCAACAACGAATGCGTGACGTAAAAAAATATATCCCAACGTGCATCGGAATAATTGTTTTGATTATCAACATCAGATAAAAAAAAAAAGAGGAAGATAAAGAAGCAGATAAAAGAAACAGACGAGAAAGGGAAAATAGGATAAAAAGAAGGGAATGGATGTAACAACTCAACGAGGTGATTTGGAAAAATTGCCTAACAGGATGGTCTGGCCGTCATCGGTGGCAGGTTTAAAAGGATATAGAGTTTTTTAAATTCGTTAGAATGTGTTTATCTGTGTTTGGATGTGTAGCATGGACCTGGATATATGTGTTTGGATGCACGCGCACGAGCACACACACACACGTGTGCGTGCGTGTGGTGTGTGTATGTATATCTAAAATCTATATCTACGAATATGTATATACATATCATCATACATACATATATAATATACATATGTATATATATACATATGCAAATATACACATGTACACACACATACACACAAGCACACGAACACACACACACACACATACACACACAAACACACACACACACACACAACACACACACACACACACACACAACACACACACACACACACACACACACACACACCACACACACACACACACACATATATATATATATATATATATAATATATATATATATGTATATATAAACATACATATTTATATACACATAGTGCCAAATAGACAGATAAAATATAGATGGATAGATAAAGAAGCAAAAAGATAGACATAGACATAAATGTAGACACACTTAAATATGCCAATCCACACACATACATACATACGAATTTCGATAAAAAGGGCGAGAGAGTCACGTGTGAAGGTGACAGCTGAAGGGCTCTGAGCTAGTATTGCCGTGATGTATGGCGGGTGGGCGTGGATGGCGGATGCACTGGTGGATAGGCCCTGTCAGTCTCTTTTCTGTCTCTTTCAAACACTCACTCACTTGGACACACACACATACGCTCACACTCAAACTCACACACACACACACGCGCGGCACACACACACACACACACACACACACA